>JAGFBZ010002092.1:805000-1117500 GCA_018398805.1 Hirundichthys speculiger
GATCGATGTTTTCGGGGATGCTTCTCTGCTGCAGCCGGCCGAAGATTAAGTCAATCTAGAAATTTAAAGGGACGCCAGAACAAATATTTACACACGTGCAAACAGAAGGTGACATTACTGGTGAATTTATTTAGTTCCTCAAATTACCTCGATGTCTTCAAACACAAGCTTGATGAGTGGGACTTGTGCATCAACAGCCTGCGGAAAATCAAGACTGTCAGAATCTCTGGAAAGAAAGAAAGAAAGTCCTTTAACACGTATGTAAATCAGCGTATGACGAACCCGGATGCTTTTGACCTCCTTCTGAGCTTCCAGCTTCGTCAGAAACGAGGTGAAGAAGTCCTTTCGTTCAATGAATGCAGGTCCAACACAGACGGCATCGATGTCAGAACCTGCACAAAGAGCACAGGTGCAACAGGTGAGGTGAGACAACAGCCAACCGCTGCGCTGTAAATAAAATAAAGACAAAACAAGTGAACACAATCAGGAACGGTGATCATGGATGTTAAGGTAATTACTTCTGGAGTGAACGCCCAATAGATAAGATCCAAACGGTAAGATCTTTCCTCCGACCTTGTCTTTCACGATCTCAGGTACGTTCTGTGAACCGAAAAGAGAAAGAAAACGCATTTATTTTGTGACCACACGGCTTCAGTGTCACACATTTTTAATGATTAAGACATAAACAAGTAAAAACGTGTAACCAGTGACTTCTTACCATTTCCACACACATTTCCTTCAGCCACTCCTGATACAGAGATTCCAGCCTTTTCAGAACTTTCTCTCTGTGGATGAAACAAAACATTTCCCATTTTTAATACACTGCAAATTGTTACGTTCTTGCCAAGATTTCAAACCTTAGACCTTTAAATATGAGATTAATGATCTTGTTTTTAACTTACTGAGTTCATGTATTCTCTTAAATTCATCACAAATGTGTGTTTTATACCTTAATTAGCCAGGAAATCTGACAGTTAGTATTTTACTGTTAAAATGAGCTCCAGCTTGTATCTTTCTCTTTCTTCACTATAAAAAATCTCCTTTCAAGTAACCACATAAACACGCTATAAACATACAAAGCAAATTATTTGGTTCTTACCAAGAAAATAAAACTCACATTTAGAAGCGTTAGATATTTTTTCTTGTTTTAATAATTACTTTCTTATTTTAAGTCTCAGTATAATCTTCTATCAGGTAAAACTTTCCTTTTTTGTCTTAAACAGGCAGGGAATCCTAAAATAAGACAATTAACACTTAAAATAAGATGTATTACGTTTTTTTTTCCTCCTCCTCAAAATAAATCTTGTTATAAGATTCAATAACAAACTATACCTTTCTTAAATCTAGAAACAAGTGTTCCTACAATCTTAATTTAAGAAATCTTACCAAGTGAAATTATCTTGCTGCATAAACAGATATTTCATTTCATTATTAGTTGTAGTGTTTTTATCTTGTTTGATTATACACTGCAAAAACTCAAAATCTTACCAAGTGTATTTTATTAATTTCTAGTCAAATATCTCATCACACTTAATATAAGACAAAATCACCTAAAGAGTAACATTTCAGTGAGATATAGGAGCTTGTTTTTAGACAGTGCATCTTGAATATCTTGTTAAGTGAAATAGTCTTGAAAACATCTTGTTTTGAGTCTCAGATGAAACAAGTTTTTTTGACTTGACTTGACATGTCATAAGATTTTTAAGCTAATTTCAAGATCTTGTCAGGCTTAAATATAATGGCTTATTTCATGAAATCTTATTAAGCGAATTTTCACTTGTTCCATTGGCAGATTTTTTGCTTATTACAAGCAAAAATATCTTGTATTAAGTTTTTTTTTAACTTATTTTTTGAGTGGCCTTTTTTCCAGTGTAAAGTGGACATTCATAAGAAATATTCACTTAAATTTATGTTAATCATTATTATTTGTCATAATTATTTTCTTATTTGTGAGTATTTTTTTTCTCAGAAACCTATAAAGAGTTTTTTTGTTCATTTTCAGTCTTTTACTTGTTTTCAACCCTTGAACCAGATCTGAACTGGAAATAAGACTTTTAGTCAAGTAAAAATGTCTTTCTACATGGACAGATAAAGTCACTGGGATTGAGATTTTCACCCAGACTTTAGTGTCTATTTCTTGTGTTTTAGCCGGTGATTGCTGCAGGATATTTGCAGTTTTGTTCTTGCATTGATTTTTACTAGATATGTGAGAGGATGAACATTAAATAAAGAGGATAAACATTCATCCTACCTGTGCTGAATCTCCACATCACTTTCACCGATGTCAAACTCCTTCAGAGTCTCGGTGAGTTTAATGGTCTGAAGCAACTCCTTCTCCTGTGGGACATCTTCACTGATGGGACCAGTGATCCCGTAACATTTGGGGACGTCCACGTCGGAGATAAACGTCCTGACACTTTGGTCAAGACCTTTACGAACAGACCTAAACAGGACGGAAAAGGGTGTAAATGTACAAATAACCGAGAAATTATCTGTTTCATGTATCTATGAATGTACATTAAGATACCCTTATGAAAGGAAAATATATTTACCAATATATTACTCGAAATATATTTTTATTATTGTAATATATTATTTTTCCTACACATTTTCCAAGAAATACATGGAATAATATATTGATGGTGCATATATTATACAATATATTATATATTCATGTAATATATGGCAATATATTGCTTCGTAAGGGTAATCCCACACAGATATCAATACCACGCAAAAACATTCATGAAATCCCAAGTTTTGCACACAAAATTTCATGAGGACCATAAAGTTAATTTATCTTGATTGGCACCAACGATTTCACCGCGTTACACCGGTTAAAACTTAGGAAAAAAAGGATTTCAAAGATGTCATTCCTTACCTCTTAAACATTGTTGCGGTGTTATTGCAGTTGTTTTGTTGCTTCAGCAGTTGTTTTGTTGCTTCAGCAGTTGTTTGGTTGTCTTAAGCTCGATATAAGTGATGTTGTCCGATTAAAACGTAGGTAAAAACAGCTACAGTTTCACAAAACTGGGCGGGGTTATGTTTGTTTTAGAACGGACGGAGAAAAACCACTGTGACGTCACAGCGGGCCGATGACGTCACAGACCCCTGTTTGTGCAGGTGCATGCAAATACGTTCTAAGTGCAATTATTCTGTTAAGCTAGCTAACTTTTCTTTAAAAAAAAAAATAGGATTTCCATTGAAAGTATACCTTATATGTATCTCAAAATACATAAGCAATTAGTAGATATCAACAAACACGTAATCATTTTTAAATTTCCCAGTTTGGGAAATGAAATGAAAATGAATGAAATGAAATGAAAAATACTTTATTTATCCCATAAAGGGAAATTCAACACTGTAGCAAGGGCTCTCTCTCTCTTTTTTTTTTTAAACAACAGACAAACGACAACAATTATAATAATATTACAGCAATAATAATTATATTAATTGATAAATCTATCTGTCTATCAATTTGTAGAACTGACATGCAATGTTTTTGGCTGATGTGAGCAAAATGAAATTAAAATAAACTCAAACAGCCACCTGTTCAACTAAAGAAGCTCTGACAGTATTTTTGTGAGATCTGCTGATCAGTTGTTTGATCAGGATTTTATTCATTTCTCAGGAAGTTGTACGACACCAAACTTGGACACCACCACAAGTCAAAGGTCTACAAGTGTACTAAGAATTAAGAAAATTGAATTAAATTAAATTAAATCTAAACCTGCTACTTCATGTGCAGATTGTAAAAACAGAAAAGGTCTCCTGATCACAAAGACCAAAACACTCAAATTGAAAGCTAAGAAAATACATTTATATGGTCCAGATAGGATTTGACTTCTCTTTGTGATTTACTTTTTTTGTCCGACTTTTTGTTAATTAATTTGTTGAACTGTGACTTAGCTGTGGGCATATATTTTAATTATAGGTATGAGAATGGTATTGTATATAACACATTAACAAAGCAGTGTTCATGGACCTCTCTACTCCAGCATTCAGCTTGGAAAAACTATTCTTGAGTTTAGTTATTCTTGATTGCCTTAATTGGGGTTTTCAGATGTGTTTGTGTTTTTTTCTCCCTTCAACAAGATCGTGGCTACTTTTACACAGGATTGTAAATGTCTTCTCCAACCCTGTGACTGCCTCTACATGACAAACATGCTCACACACACAGAGCAAACATCTCACTGAAGGCCTGTTGCAAAAAAATGACTGAAATAACTGTGATGAATGTCATGATTTCACCACTAGAGGGCAGTGAACACTTTTGTTTCCACCACTGTTGTGGCATAATGATGAACAGACACTCCGAGGACTTGTAATACCACAGTAATATCACAGTAATACCTTTAAAAATATTTCCTCGTCTTTGAAGAGAAAAAAAAATCAGGATTTCTGAAGCTCGTATTTTTTCCTTTCCTTTCCTTTGGAATATTACAACAGAGAGGTGATGATCAGTAACTGGCTTTTTATTGTTTAAAGAGTTTTACTGGAAAGACTGCTCTGAGAAGATAATATTTATTAAGCTGAGCAAACTGGGTTGTGTTTGAGTGATGCTCTTGAGTCATCAACTGTTATTGATTGAACGCAATTATTAAAAGATTATAAAAGCGTCACTTGTTGGGTGGTAACTTGTTAGACCTCTTCGGATAATAGTGAGAAGGCTTAAAATCTGAACACTAACCGCCATCATTGACAAATACTTTTTTAAAAAAAGAATGTGCCTCCCTGGCGTAGTTTTGCATCACGCAGACGCCGAGATTTAGCCTGGAAATCTAGACACACCACGGGCAGATATGATGTGGATTTGATGTGGAGGAAAAAGAGGAAATTATAACAGAATTATTCAAGGTTAGCTCCTTTACATAAAGTCATGATCAGGAAACCAGTTTATTAAATGACTATAAGACTTAATGGAAAGAATGAGAATAATATAACTGTTTTATGGCCTGCTAGCATTGTAGCATCATTGTTGCATCTGTCGAAACTGTTATAAACATTTGACATTGATTCTTGGATAACATCAAAACATTAATTTCATGATTTGTAGCTGCACATGGAACTTTGTGCACAAAACCAAGAGATGTGTTTCAGTAAAATCCCCAAATCTGGCTCTGATTCTCTTTATTGTGTTTTGTTGATATGCAGTGTGTATCATTAGGGCAGATTTGTGCCAGATGAGACAGACAGATACTTAACTACCTAGTTAAAGCTTTTCTGTTGTTTGCATCCCAGTTCGGTCAGAATTTCCCAAGACATGTCTCTCCTTTCACGCACCTGTCAACATGCCATTTCTCAAAAATCAACCCACAGTTTTCACTGTGGGTTGATTTTTATATAATTGCATTATGTAAAAAATATGTTGTGTGTGATATATTCACTATATGGTCAGACCACACGCTACCCTCTATCCTAACCCCGCGATTGCAAGATACCGAATTTGTGGAAAGTGCAAGAGACACGCCCATTGCCGCACCTACAAAGTGAGTAAGGGAGTCGGCATAATGGGTAGCGGCTTTAGGGAGCGGAAGATTGCATTAGCGGTTGGCGGAGGTTCCTAAATCAGCAATTTGCGGCTAGCGGCTAGCGGCTAGCGGGAGGTGTAAGATCGGGACCTATATCTCTCAGCTGGCCTGGTGGAAGCGGCCGGGGAGGTAGGAGGTCTGGGCCTCTCTGCTGAAGCTGCTGCCCCCGAGACCCGACTCTGGACCAAGCGGGAGCTAATGTGTCCATTCAACTGTGTGCTGGCAAAACTTGCAGAATTTTGAATCGCCAGACACATAATAATCCGAGAGAAACTGCTCTGCCCTGTTCCTGGGAGTAAGATGCTAGTTCCTTTGCGTCTTCGCTGGTTTCTCAGATGGCCGTGTCGATGTTTTTTTTTTTGGTTTTTTTGTTAATGAGAAAAGTGGGGGCAGAGAAGCTAGAGTGTCCCCTCCTTTTAGTGACCCCCCTTGGAACATTTTTTCGAAAGAAAAGTTCCTTTTAGTCCGGGAGGAAAAAAAAAAAAGTTTACGCAAATTGCCGTTCAATTCTGTTATGTTGCACATTTAAAGTGAATTCCGTTTTTAATCTCCAATTCCGCAAATTGAAAAAACCACATCTCAAAAACAAAAACACACAACTTCTGGAACAAATTGGAGTCGTCGGTCCTGATGTCGGTTTGGCAAAAACCAACACAGCATTTTAACAGAAACTCCAGAGGCAAATGTGAAGACCAAAATCTTGGTCCAAATTGGCTCATGAAATGAGACAATGACCTGAAGCACTCCACAAAAATTCAGAAAGACTTAAAAACAAAAGAACTGAGGTTTTGGAAGGAGCTGGTCAGAGTGCAGACTTCAATCAAACTGAAATAAAGTGGCAAGACCACAAGAAAGCCACACAAACAGCAGTTTTCTAAAACTTCTGCGAATTGAAGCGACGTTGTAAAGAAGCATGAAGTCAAGATTCCTCCACGACGATAAAGACTGATAAAATGGCACAGGGACGACTTCTTCAGGTGACTGCTTCTTAAAGTGGAGCTACAAGTAGTCGGGTCTTGGGGGTTCTTGGTATTACCCACATAATTCATTTTTTCTTTTTGGCTATTTTTTGTTGTTAAATAAACAAAGACTTTTAATCTGAGCTTGTATTTGTCTCCTGTGATGCGATGATGGATGATGGTTCAGATGGTTTTATGTTTTGACTTTTTACACAGAAAACATGAGCTTAAAGCACGTGACTGTCACCTACTGAACATGCTTGGTTCACATCAGTATTAACGCACTTAAATATCTGTAGCGTTTTTGAGCAAACAAGCAAATCTAAAGAACCTCATACAGGACACCTGAGAAACAGGAAGATGAAAATGTTATCTGGGAAAATACATTTTATTTTTTCTTCTTTGTGCTGCTGGTAACAGGTGATAAAACACCAGCGCAACATGCTTTCATAACATGCATTTTATCCTGTAACCTCCAGTTGGTGTAGAAGTTCACTGAACATGTTGCTCCACCAGTAACACATATTCTGACCAAAACACCAGATGACAAATTTCTTTTTTTTTTGTTTTTTTTTTAATGTGAAACAGACCTGTCTTACAGAAAACTGCTCTGTCTCTTGTCAGGTAAAGAGAACTTGATGAGGGTTACATTAACAGCAACTGTATCAAAAAAAAAAAAAAAAGGCACAAAATATATCAGAGAGGCAGGAAAAACAGCATGTCGTCATATGAATGTGAAAAAGAAGCCACAAATACTTGTTTGAGCTTTATATCAAATAATTCTTCATACTCTGACTGTAACAGTTTATAGTCAACACAAACTCTAGTAACGATAGAAAAAGAAATAAAAATGACCACAGCTACAGAAACTTCACTCACTACAGTAAAAATTGGATTTTGATTTGTTACATAATACTACACATTTCCAACTGAGTCTAGTCAGGACGTAAGCCTGAAAACTAATTTAGCGTGTTGTACATTGGTGAAAATGTCAGACAGATAACTGTTTCAGATGGATGCACATGAAGTGATGATGCACAAAATAGTTCCAAAAACACACTTAGGTCTTGATGATGGGAAAGACACATTTCTGCTAAAATTGCTCTTCCCTCAGCATTCATTGGTGTATCTGAAATTTGATTCAGAAGACTTTAAAACCCAAAACCCCCACCTGCATAAACCAACTTAAAATTCCAAAACAACGGATATAATCGAATATGTGCCGTGAAGTAAAATCTCTGGTCCCTACAGGAACCAGAGTGCTTTGCTGCATGAACTGCTTCAGTGTTAAAGGACATGGAGATCAATCTCCAGACTGCTCCTTCCTTCCTCCATGCTGCCCAACAAGCAAAACTGGGACCATGATGTGGTCCAATCACAGTGATGGAGCATCTTTTAATCTTGCAGTCGCTGATACAGAATACGGACAGCGCCTTTGCAGACTGAATGTTAAAGATGCACACGTGGTGGAGCTGGAAGTACAGGTGCATCCAGGCGCGGCTGCAGAGTGCTTTTATGCGTCTGTCGCCGCTCAGAGTCTGTGGATCGGTCGGTGAACTTTAACACTGGCTGGTCTTCTCTGGACAGATGAAGCGCTCCTGCTCCTTTCCCTCTGCACTCGCGTCGGTCTCCTTCTCCCGGCTGGTCTTGACGTTCTCCTGGTTCGCGCTGCCGTTCCTCTGTGCGCCCTGACGTTGGCGCTGCCGCTCTTCACTGTGCCACAGGCCGTAACCGAAGTAGATCAGGAAGCCTGGAAGATATTGGGGAGGATGTCATGTCTGGTTTGCACCATTACAAAAGTTCGACACCATCTCCAATCAGCTGTAACAAATTGTAAATAAAAGCTAGTACCGTATTTTCCGGACTATAAGCCGCTACTTTTGTCCCACGCTTTAAACCATGAGGCTTATACAGAGATGCGGCTTTTCTATGAATTTTTCTTCAGACCTCAGGGGGGCGCTCTAGCAGGAAGTGCAAAAACCAAAAAAACAAACCAAGTAGTTAAAGGCTGTTCTGTTTTTGTTCAAGTAGCCTATGTTGGCTATGCTACTCTACATTCATTTTGTGAGCATCAATACCTATTTTTATTGGACAAACTGATTAATCCAGGTGTGTCTGACCATTGTGGCTACTCGGACACACCTGGATTTATCAGTTTGTCCAGTCAGTTTGTTGGTTCCTCAGTGGATTTCAGGGTTCTGAGCAGACCCGCCGCAGAGGTAAGGTTTTTATGGTAGATGCGGACACAGCGTGAAGCCAGCAGGTCCGCGATCCGGCTCCAAAGCGGACCCGGCACTGAGTGCAAATGGACTCCGATACGGGTCCATTTCACGGGTCTGTTCTGGATGTCTTTGCTGTGAGGGGGGTTTCAGTACACAGGAGGAGGAAAAATCAGTCCAGGTATATGAATAAACACTTATGGTACAAAATCTTTCGATGTAAATATCTTATTTCTCAGCCTGGATACCGGCGGTTTATAGTCCGGTGCGGCGTTATATGTGACAAAAAATATATTTTTGTTTAAATTTTAGTGGGTGAGGCTTATATTTAGGTGCGCTTTATAGTCCGGAAAACACGGTAGTTTCAAATCATAGGAAGCCCACATTTTATTTAGACATAAAACAATGAAGAACATTCCTAATGTAAAGTAATGTAATGTAAATGGTTTTTCACACCATATATACGTATGCTTATTGTAAATGTGAGCCCAAACATGTCGCACAAACCTTTAAGCTGGAACTGGAGAAAGTGTGCAATGCTTTTTAAAAAAGATTTTCACGTGATGTCTTTTTCCAGTTAAAGTTTTGCTTACTTCTGGTTAACCAGCCTATTTCTTTTTCTCTTCAATATAAAGAATTGGTCTGATTCCTCTGGATTTGACTTTCCAGAGGGCAGTACTAACTCTAACCCTCACAGATGCAGAAGAAACTGCCTCTGGAAGCCACTGGATGGGCACCCAGCCAGCCAGAGACACAAAGCGTAACACAACTATTATCAACAAAAGACATTCAACGTGCGTGCACGGGTTAGTAGAAACACCAGGGAATGCCTTGTTGGTTTTGCAGTAAAAACTTGCTGATCAAAGATGGTTTTATAAAATCTCCTCCATCTTGATTGATCTGAATAGTGGCTTTTGGACAATCCTTCATGAATCATCCCATAAAGATCATCCCAGTGTGATGTGATGTGAATGGGAGGGGTACCATGGGTACCCCCATGGTATCCATGGTACCCCAGGGGAGGGGTACCATGTGGAGAAAGATTTAATGAAGGAACAGCGTCTCGGAACATATTCTGCACATATATAGATGGATAGTAAAAGAGTTCCTGGTGAAAAGTGGCCGGCCTGCAGTCCAGACCTGTCACCCTCTCAACATCTGGCAACATCTGGCAACATCTGACGAAGCCCACAACTCCTTGAGCTGCTGAAATCCTACGTGAAGCGATAAATGGAGAATGTAGATGAGGCACGTGCACAGATAGACACCAGGTGGTGCTCAAGCGCTGGTCCCTATGACCTCAGACCTGACGGGAGCCTTTTCTGAGTGACCTCTGAGCAGCTGTTTCAACATCAAAAGTAGCAGTCTTATGTCCAAAAGTCCCCTTTTTTTTTTTTTTTTTAGATTTTTACAATAAAAACATGCAGGAATGTTGGATTTTATAACAAAAAATTTTCACAAAAAAAGTTGGTGATATTGTGAAATTCACAATGATTTTACAGCCAAAATTCTTGGAAGTTGCAATTATAATTTCACAATTTTACAATATAATGTCATCATTTTATGTCAAAAAGCTTTGTGAAGTCAGTATTTTACTACAAAAAAAACGGCGGTATTGTTTAAATTTGTGATCTTGCAAATTTTGTGATTTATATGGAAAGTTTACATGTTGTGATTACATGTCAAAAGCCTCGGTTTTACAAGAAATAATGCAAAATACTTGCAAAAATGTTGTAATTTTTGATAAAGTCCAATGACTATCTCTATGTTTATAGAAATCAATGACTGTGTAATAAAACAGTAATTAAAAAGCTATATCATATTATATGATTATTATGAGAGTCATTTAACTAAACTGAGCATCTTCAGCATCAAAATGTCTGTGCACAATTCTGATGTCCATTTCACAAAAACAATATTTTAAAGTCTCAACATTTCATGTGCTGCTTAAAGAAAGGAAAGTGATTTGGAAATCATTGCCGTCTGTTTTCCTTCACATTTTATCTGCTGTTTCAGCTTTGTCAGAATCATGGTTATGAGCCATGTAAAGCACAGGTTTCACCACAATAAGACATTACAGTGATTAACTGGAACATGAATTGATCTTTGCCAGAATAGCAGTCAGTTTAATTCAGGAGATAATTTATGAGTTCCATTCATATCAAACTAAAACATTATTTCATATTTTTATTTCTGGGTTCAACTTAACAATTAAATGAAAAAAAAAAACATCTGTTCCTTTAATAAAAATAAACCACAGAAGGCCACGTGATTGCATGTACTGGTATCTGATCAACATTGTTATTTTCTATCGATGCTATTGAATTGTTCATCATTAAATTGATGCATCTATGTAGAGTCATAGATCATTACCTCCTGAATGGTTAGGTCCCCTGTCTTTGACCAATAACGTGGTCAAATTAGCTCAGTGAGAAAAGCTTGACTTGAATAAGCCATGAGCAGACTCACCTGCAGCCATCCACAGAGAGAAACGTATCCAGGTGTCTCCACTCAGCTGAACCATGAGGTAAATATTCACAAATATGCTCAGAATTGGCAGAAAAGGCAGAAGCGGTACCTGTGGCGATAATAATCACAGAGGAGATGTCGTGTTAATGCGCTGGATGGCTCCTCATGGCGGCGCCTTCGTGTTAGCTTATCGATGGAGCTGCTACGTACCATGAAGGAGACCTTCTTGGTCGTCTGAGGCTGCCTGCAGACCATAACGACGCAGCCGCTGAAGATGAGGAGACACACGGCCAGCACTGCCAGGATCCACACCTCCAAACCTGAGATCGACTCAAAGTGGTATGTAGTGAGGTAGCTGATGACACACACTGCCAACACTGGTTTGAGAACACACACACACACACACACACATATCAATATAAAGAACAGCTGGAGCCAATCAGGAAAAAAAAAAAAAAATCTTGTGAGATGTACGCTGCATACCTAGCACCATTATGGACATGTTAACCACGCTGGAGGAATGTTCAGAGGGAGAGACGGGGGGGTGCAGGACAGCCTGCAGGGTTGAGCTGCCATCTTTGAGCATGTTGAGGTGGGACTCAGACTCCGTCAACTCTGACTCGCCTTCTTCAGACGACAGGTAGTTTCTTTCACCTTTACCTGCCTGCCGCCCCAGAGATCCATCTGGCTGGTACCTGGAGGACAAAGGCATCAAAAAATCTGGACTTTATTCAGAGTTAAAAACCACAAAAGCCACAGGGTTCTTGACATATTTCTGTGAGCGGTGGGCCTGTGTTGAGAAATAGCTCAGCCTGCTTGGTTTTACTACACAAAACAAGTGAGGTCTGAAACCAGTTTAAACCCGACAATGAGCACAGTGTGGGTGTTTCTGCAGCTGTGGAGATGACTCTGTGCTGTGTTAGCAACAGAGCTCCAGAGTTTAGTAAGGAACGAAACTTGGGTAAACACCTTTTTTTTTTTTTTTTACTCAAACAGCTACTTAACGGTCATACAATGGGAGTATTCACAGCTCTTACATCACCAACATGATGCAATAACCACCAGTGTAATCATGCCTGTGGCCATCTGAAAAACCTATTAGGGGAGCTCTTTCACAATGTTGAGCAAATAAGATTTATATTTCTGGAGTTATGTTCTAAATAATGTATATATATATATATATATAAATGTGCCCACCTTAGAATCAGTACACAAACTGCAACCAGCGAGTAGGCCAGCAGCGTTCCGATGGACATCATATCAACCAGGGCTTTGAGGTCAAACAGGAAAGCCATGATCGCTGAGGAGAGCAAAAGATATGCATGAAGATCAATACAGATGTTGCAAACACTGAAGAGAACATGCTGACAATTAGGAGCACAGCTGATAATTGGAGCGACTGCAAAACATGTTAGTTTACACCCACATGAACACATTACACGTACTGTTGCAAAGAAAAAACAGAAAAGCCGTTTGCTTCAAAATGCGCCATCCAATACATGCACGTGAAATTACACAGATGGGAATCAAGTATCATGCAAACATGTTTTTTTTTTTTCATATGTCCCCGTTCTGACGTTGACAGCTGCACTAATCTCCGTAGAGAGCATCATTTGATGATCAGCACCAGACTATGGAGCTCATCTCGGCAACAGAGTTCAAACACAGAGCGGCGGTACGTCCGCTGCTCCTCACAGCGTTACGTAAAAAACAAAAAGCAAAAGAAAGTGCTCCCCGGCTCGGTGCCGTCAGGTGCTCAGTAGCTGCAGGGCCTGTGGTGGTCCCTCCCACTGTTCACATCTGCCAGTCACACCACCAGGTCATTCACCCCGCAAATCTTAGTCTTGATGTCTGAACAAATGTTGCAACTGTGTATTGAATACTGAGCAGGAAAGCTTCAGAAATAGATGTGCTGAGCACAATGGAAGCAGCACGTCCATCCACAAAGGCCAGACTGTTTCCAGTGAACTTTACTCCATTATTACATAAGACGGTAAATACTAGTATGTGTGAGTGTGTCTTATGTATTTATGAGTATAAAGAGTACAACAAATGGGAATGAGAACTGGATGTAAAGGCCTTCATTGTAAATGTTCCAACTCACGAAAATTAAAAACCAGATCAAAGCTGCATTTGAAATAATTTACAATGTTATGCATGTATATATATATATATATATATACAGTCATGGAAAAAATTATTAGATCTCCCTTGTTTTCTTCAGTTTCTTGTTCATTTTAATGCCTGGTACAACTAAAGGTACATTTTTTTGGACAAACATAACGATAACCACAAAGATTGCTCATAAGAGTTTTATTTAAGAGCTGATATCTTACCATTTTCCATGGTTTTCTTGATTATAACCTAAATCACTTAAGTTTTTACATCAATAGCTATGGCGTTGTACTGCCAAAAACACTGCTTTTATGCATTCAGTGTTTTCTTTTCTGTCTGTTTTAGTCACATGATGACGTTTAGTGGTACCAGGTATTAAAATGAACAAGAAAGTGAAGAAAAAATGGTGGTCCAATAATTTTTTCCATGACTATATATATATATATATATATATATATATATATATATATATATATATATATATATATATATATATATATATATATATATATATATATATATATGTATAGGTTCTGGTTCTGCAAACTCGCTTGCAGGTGGTGGTAAATACAAAAACGCTGATAGTTGTCAGACGTTTCACAGGAGAAATGAGTATTTGTCTTTGGTAAAAATCCTAAAAATCAACAATTATAACTTTTTTAGTTCATACAGGGGATAAGACTATTTTCTAGGACTGTATTAGCACTGAATAAGAGCTTCATGCAGTAAGTTTGCTGGTGGCATGTAGTCGGTGGGTTGAATGACGCCAAACGGTTTCTGGAGCTGAAGGCAGCAGTCTAAGTAATAAAGATACAGTCAGAGCTAAATCAGGGCAGTTACACATCTCAATCTTACAATATCAGCAACACAAAACACAAATTTTAAATCTTCACAGAGCATATCTGAACTGTTTTATGTCACATTTCACGCTGTCAGCCATGAATTTAACTTCCATATGATTAACTGTCTGTTCCAAGCTGATTCCAGATCAGTGTAGAGAGTTAAAGTAACAATGGATTTTACCTTTAACTTTTATTTCTAACCAGGTGTTACTGCAACTTGATGACATGGTTAGAAGTTTCATCAAGGTTTAGTAAAACACTGAACTAGTCACTCAAGTTTTGTCTTGTTGCTGGAGAAAACCGGAAACATCTTGACACAGTAGGCTGTGCAAAGATTTGTGTCTGAATAAAAAAGAAAAACTTTGATTAAATTAAATTAAAATTTTAAAAAAGCTGTTTTTGTATTGATATAATGATAAATTAAAGTTATTACATTTAATCTTTTGGAGGCTAATTTTGATAGAAACATTTTATTTGGATCAAAGTGATGTAATTTTGCATTAATATGACCGGACATGCCCGAGTCTGGAACCAGTGGGATGTAGGAAGGTTTCCTTTTATCAGTCACTAATATTATTGAAAAGTCAGTTGGATTTGTGGACCTGTGCAGCGAACACATAAATGCTTAAGATAAGGCAACGTCTTTGATCATTCCTTGTAATGAGTATTTCCACATGCTTTTGGGGGGGGGAAAAAATCATGCAGTCACCACCACCAGATGATTATGTGTACAAAAAAAAAAAAAGACCACAATACAACCCAATGATAGGCGAGTCCTGGTCCAGGAGCTTACCCGCAGTGGTACCCGCCGCCAAGGTGGCAGCCACAGGCGACTGTCGCTTACTCACTTTGGACATAAATTTGAACAGAATACCATCTCGTGCCATGGCAAAGAGAATGCGCGGCAAAGGGAACATGGAGCCCAACAGGCTAGGGAGAAGAGGGTTCATGGTTAAGTTAAGGGCTTTCTGGAAAAGAAAACATCACACTTGCACAACTGTGAAAGAACAGCAAGGTTCACGCAGACGTGAAAACTCCTGCAGCCCGCGTAGTTGAAGGCTGAAAGTGCAATGGGTCAATTTCAGTTAATCAACCAGTTGATTCATCTTCATTGACTCCATTGTCTCCACTGTAACTGTCCGCTGTCTTTCACAGTTGACCGGTGGAGAAACATTAGCTAAGTAACAACACTTGGATGCTCCCCAACTCTCACCTGCAACTACACCGGAGCTCATAGTGGCAATAACTGGGGTCTTCGTCTTAGGATTGATTCGGGCTAAGACTTTGAAAAGCACCCCATCCTCTGCCATAGCATAGATTACACGAGGCATGGGGAAAATGGAGCCCAGCAGACTGCATGAGACAGCAGAGACATGCAAGACCAACACGTTAGTCATGAGCCCCAAACCCAGATGCACAATCACAGAAAGACAGTGACATGGTCAAAGCGTCATTGAATGATTAAAGGCAACAAGAGTCTTTCTTTCCAGTTGGTGATATTTCTCTAGTCATGCTGTTTTTTTTTTTGTTTTTTTTTTTTTACAAGCCTCATTTCCAGAAAGGTTGTGTTAAACAAAGAAATGTTAAAGCAATGTTAAATCTGTTATTTAATGTGCTTGAACCTTTCACAGACAGAAGAACAAAAGAAAAAGACTTTCTGTTTCTCCTCTGACCAACTTTATTGTATTTGGAAAATATAAGAAAATGATAAAGACTGGTTTCATTCGATTCTGGGGATGAACCTTAAAAGGGGTTTACATTTTTGGTTCCCAGCAGGTTGTGCTGAGTGAAATGGGGATATTTGAAATACTCCTAAACTCATTTGGTAATGTTGTTCATGATTGCATAATGTTGCAGCGCTGATGTTGCAGCGCTGCCAGAGTACTCAAACATTACACGCATCCTCCTGTATTTTGCTGTTTTGCCCTTTATGCACTGATATTTCCGCAGACTCAGCCAATGCTTGTCTGAGTTTGACACAAAGTGTCGATCCAGGATCTATAAAGATCTTTAAAGCTTGGAGAGATAAATCCTTTCGTGGGTGCAGCTTTTATATCACATCCTGTCACCCTCACCTCTCACACATTGATCTGCTCATTGTGTTATTTGTTTTGGGTTTTTTTTTTTTTATCGTTTCGTGTCCGTTGCTGGTATCAGATTCTAGATTTTGTTTAAAGGTTGTGCAGATACAATAAAGTAGGTCAGGAAAGACTATTTTTGTTGTATTTTAAAAAAAAAACTTTCTGAAAATGTGACATATCACTGGCTCAATGACAATAAAAGGCATTTTGACTCTTGACTTGACTTAGGCCACGTCCTACAAGTGCTCTGGAAAATAACAGATATCTGATATCTTCAGAGTGCATTTACAAATCATTATAAAGACGTCATGAGACCTGTCCTAAATGTGCAAATATTCACTTTAAGCACAAAAGAAATGCGCGTTAAAGCAATTTCACAAGTGACTTTCTTGCAAAACAGGACAGATAGTCCACACAGTCACATCAGTTCCAGCTGCAGGCATTGATTTGTACCAGATGTGATTGATTCAAGGAAGCTCTGACAACGTTTACATCAGTGCTGATCATGAGATGAGCGGATGAGCGACATCCGTGAGGATTTGCTGACGGATAACCGAGGGGGTAACCGGCACCAACGGGGAAGAAAGACACAATTAACTCACACCAATATATTGATCCGAGACACCACCAAACTTGTTCAATAAGTTACAGTGACAAACGTTACAGCACAAAAGTCAGCTGGCGCTTTGAAAGAGAGGCGGTTAAGCATTGCGCCCACCGAAAAGCAACAAGAATCAATCCAATTACAAGACAAGGATTGAGATGTGTGGTCAAATGTTTTTTTGACCAAATCTCATCTGACATTGTCACCCAATCGTTACCCATCTATGATATTTATGTAAATAAGAAATTAAAATCTCTATCAGTCCTCTCTATATGCTTTTATTAAAATAAATACAATGAAATAAAGTGAAATGTTGATGTGCGGCGTCTCTCCTATGAAGAACGAATCCAGGGTTACCTGGTTGAAAGGGCACACAGTGAACCCACAGCGACCACGTATTTGGCAGGTGCCCATCCCACATACTGAAAGGCCATGGGCAGGGGGCTCTTCTCATCCAGCAGGTAGTAGGGCATCATCAGGGTGAGCGCCGCTGACACCCCGAAGTACGCAAGGAAGCACACGGTGAGCGACACCACAATGCCGATGGGAATGGCCCTCTGTGGGTTCCTCACCTCCTCGCCTGTTGAACACAGCAACATAGGTATGGTTGGGTTAAAACACTGATGAAAATAAAGCACACTAAATCAGAACTTACGCCATCTTGGACTCACCTGTTGTTGCAATGCAGTCAAATCCAACGAAGGCATAGAAGCAGGTGGCAGCGCCGGCTAAGGTCCCACTGAAGCCGTACGGCATGAAGCCTCCGACACCGTAGTCGCTGCTGACGTTCGCCGTCACTGACAAGTTTCTGAAACGCGTATGCCGTCTTTTCATCACAACGATCCAGGTGTGTTGGCGTGGATCGACTAAAACTGTCACCCGGATAAATGCCTTACCTTTTAACTATGGTGACATTTACGAGGGACTCTTCGGTTATCTTCCAGTTGTCTCCATCACCCTTGACGAAGCCGGAGACGATGACGAACAGGAGCACGAGCACGTTGACTGAAGTGAAGACTTTGTTGACCCAGGCCGATTCCTTCACTCCGAACGACAGGAGTCCTGGACGGACGCAAACACAGCCGAGCTCAACACCGCACCGAGATGGTCGCTGTTATTTAACTAAACTACAAGCTCTGTCTCAGTCAGCTTCTTTTACAGTACTAATGTTATGAATTTGTCAATTCTATCATTTACTTCAACCAATCAAGACGAAACACTTGAACCGGCCTAGGTCGCCTAAATAGTTTGGAAGCATAATAGCTCAGAGGATGTGACCCAGTCCAGGTACTGCTAGAACGATGCCACAGACTCGGCTTAAATCTGTCTGCAGACACGGTTTTAGGTCCTCACACCCAAAACTGAACCGGACCTGACAACCTTTACAGAGCCGTCTCTCCAGAACACAGCTGATACCAGGAAACAGCAGAGTGAGCCGAAACGATCTTTACGTTGTGATGCTCGTCAGATAGACCTACATTAAATTTAAATATCTTTGAGCAGTGTATTTGCAACAGTAACCTCAATAGTTATCAGGATACCATCTTGAAACCGAACAAAGTTAATAATCAACAAACCATATCTGTGTATGTGTGTAAATAAATCAAAAAGAAATATGTGCAATTAAGATATTCACAAGAGAAAATTGTTTAACGTTTATCCCCAAACAGAAAGATTGAAGCCGATGATGTTACAGACTTCACTGAATGAGGGCTATTTACAAACCTTTATATTTCTATTCAGAAAAAGGCAGGGTTTTACTAAAGTTGTTTTGATGAGTTTATTTTGCAGATCAACATCTGCCATCATCTCAAAAACAACCGAAGACTTGTGGGTTGTTTCTGCTGAACTAATGTAATCTTTTCATTAGCAGACCGACAGTTAAAACCCCAGGATAAAACCTACAGTTTTAGCCGAATGCAGAGAGTACTGAAAATATGTCCGGTTCCTCCCCAGGTGACTAAAAAATACCAGTAAAAACTCAGATGTAGTACATCACTTCACTGGGGTTGTCATGAAGCTGATGTACTGGGCATTTCTGAAAAATAATGGTTGTATGTGGGCAGGACACCCAGCAGACTCGCACCAGCCTCCAGCGTGCCCCTTTGGCCACTTGTCACACAATGTCCTGCCAGTTTGTTATTGGATTATGCTAGCTGTGGATCATGAGTTGATTTGTGCCGATTCTAATTTCCATTCATTGGCTGTTGCCTCTGTGTCATCATCATATCTTGTAGAAGTTTTAGGACTGCCAGCCTTTGTTTGCTGCCTTACCAGAAAGAAGCAGAATCAGGCACACGGCAAAGAAGTCGGGGTACTGAGCCAAACCGGGAGAGTTCATCCTGAAATACGTTTTACAGAACGTCTCTATGTGTCCTCCGATCATTTCATCAAACGTGCCGCTCCACGCCCTGGCAACCGAGGAGGTACCTGTTGCAAAAGAAAAAGCATACTCCGTGAAAAAAAAACCCAGAAAACAGAATTCAACCGCTGTCGTGAACTCACCAATCACATAGGAGAGGATGAGATTCCAGCCGGTGATGAAGGCCCAGATCTCCCCGACTGTCACGTAGCTGTACAGGTAAGCGGAGCCGGTCTTGGGGACGCGGGCGCCAAACTCGGCGTAGCACAGCCCGGCCATGACGGAGGCCAAGGCGGCGATGAGGAAGGAGATGACGATGCTGGGGCCAGAGTCTCCCTTGGCCACCTCTCCGGCCAGGACGTAGACGCCGGCGCCCAGAGTGCTGCCCACTCCCAAGGCGATGAGGTCGACGGTTCCCAGGCAGCGGCACAGTTTGGAGTCCTCCAAGTCACTCAGGTCGACCACTTTCCTGCGCACCAGGGAGCGACTGAACGACAGAACCTGCTCCATCATCTTTCCAACTGTCGACGGCATAAAGGGGGAGGCAAGATTAAAAATACCTTAGTTTTGTAGAGTATGAATGAAAACACACATCCACATACAAGAAATATTCATGCTATAGTTTACTAATTAAATTCTTATAGCAAAAGAAACTGCAGGTCACACTTAAACATTAGAGAATCAGTGTTTGCAGTTTTTTTTCAACTTATTAGAAGGTATAGGATTGTGAGAGCAAAGATCGCTGGTGGATTTAACTCTGCTGCTTTGCATTTTAAGCTCCTGCAGCTTGTTCTATTGAAAAAAAAAAAGTCCTGGAAAGTAAGTTACATAACACGTGAGATGAAAAGGATGTTAACCCTTACAAACTATGACGTGCGTTTCAGGAGCGGTGCCAAGTGCCGCACTGTAGTAAAGTTCACGCAACGCGGGGTCCCACGAAAAACTATTGTTTGGGCTTATGGTCCGGTTCTAAGAACTCAAAGAGCTGCATTCATGGAGAGATGATGAATGCAACAAAACCACAGAGTAAAAACATTCCAGCCGCTGTCTGGACTAATTACATGTAGAAGACATAAAAAAGAGAAACCACAAACCGCTCCTTTGTTGTCAGTGTATTATTAGTTTATAAAAAAATATTGTATTGATGTAACTGAAGGCTGCCTGAAATACTTGCATCAATATAATGTGATAAATGAGGATAAAATATCTCTATTATGAGTTGAATAGTTAGTAATTTGCTTTGAGGTTAAGGCTTCTACTTTGAACCAATACTTTTGACCATCTTGACCTCAAATTAACACTGACGACCGTCTAAATGTGCATTGATCTCCACTGCAGAGGAGATTTTAAAAGAGTCTTGGATGTGGAGGCTCATTAACATCATAATGTAAGCTGTGTTACAGCATCTCCAACACAGTGCACCAAATATCAAATTCACAGTGGAGAAAAAAAAAATCCCATTTAGGCAAATAAAAAGCACATTTGTGCTTCTATTCCAACCTAAGCTGTGCTTTCTGACCTCAGCTTGAAAAATAAAAAACCTGTACATGTAAACTATTGATTCAGTGCAAAGTAAATGTCTAAGTCATTATGATTTTATGCACATCTATAATAATGTTTTTGAACATTATTTCTATTTCATTCAAGAAATGGACCTACCTTGAAACAGTGTAAAGGAAATGACAGATCCAAGTTCAGACAAAAACAAAAAAAAAGAAAAAGTCTGTGAGCAGTTTTCTTCCTCAGGCAGGTCCTCAGGTGGATCGGCAGCCCATGAAGCGCAGGTACGAGTCAGTCAGCAGGCTCTGCTCTGATGAGCTGCCGCTCAGGTCTCAGCCAGTGAGCCGAACACCCTGTGTAAGCATGTTAACTGTGCGAAGCAGCAATTTTTACTCCTCCCCTCTGTCCCCAGTATTTCTTCATAGGATCTGCCTCCAGAATCAGTCTACAGTGAGCCGCAGCCAGGGGACTGACATCCTTGGAGAAAAAAAAAAAAAAAAAAAATGAGGGGGGTGGGGGGGGACCCAAGGGGACTAATGCTGAGGGGGTACGGTTTAACTCCTTGCTGATCTCATTTTGGGGAGTGAAAATCTGTGGAGATGTTGCATCGTACACTCTGTTCCTGTGACTGCACAACAAAAAGAAGAAAAAAAAACAGAAAAAAGCCCAATTTTTTTTTTTTTTTTAACTTCTAATGCATACCCAGCTCCCAGCTGTCCAGATGCTTACTGACTGCTGATAAATTGTTAGGCAACTTTCACTGACAAACAGTGAGGTAGACACTGTTTACCCAGCGCAGGCCACAGGAGTGCTGCTAAAAGCATGAATGCTGATTGGTCAATGAAGGGTGGATAGTGCTGGGGTGGGGGGGGGTGGGAGAATAAGTCCTCCTAATGGAAAACAGGTATTGCTCAATGTACCCTAAGCTATTGGACCCATGAACATAATAAAAATCAATACCACGCCACTATGTGCTACGTCACCAATCTGTCATCAGGTTCTTCGGTTCTGAGCTTCAGCCCTTCAAAGAGGGGAAAAAAAAAAAAAAAAAAAAGTCACATTTTTCTGTCAAACGCAACTTATTTACCAGCTCAAACCAGCGTAAGACCTCAGTGGGAAGGTGGCAGCTGCCCTCTGGAGACGCTGACCAGAGACTGGACGGCATGACAACAGCCAGCTCTCTGGTGAGTTCGTCCACCCGGCCAGGCTGCCAAATATCATGGACGGCTGCCCACCGAGCCTTGGCTGCTGGCTGTCTGACCTGCATGCTGATGGGAAGCAGAAGCCTGCGCCTCTGGAGGACCGACAGGAGAGGTAAGAGCAATCCACCCAAGTTACAACAAGCATCGAGTAACATCTGATCTTGCGTATTTCCAGTTATATCAACTGGAACTGAAAACATTTTGAATCTTTAATTACTGTTTGGGACTTTTTAGACCTACAACTTCACTGTTCTTTAATAGTGGGAGAGTAAATGACCTGTTTATTTGAATGGGCCGTCTCCACAGCCTGCGCTGGTTACGGTCTACACTGTAACCATGGAAAGGATGGATAAGAGTCAGCTGGCTCACTGTGTTTCATTGTTGACATGAGCTAATAGTATCACGCCAATTGAATGCATTTGGCCTCCAATGGCTGAGAGACCTGACCTCAAAAACGTGGACATGGTCAACAGACTGAGTGGTGTTTGCCTTGCAGAGCAGTGGGCCTGCTTGCTCCAGTTGACGCTCTTGTCACCAGGAAATGTTAGAGTGAACAATTACTGATAAGGCGGACGACATGGGAGAAGTGGCATCCAGAACATGAGCAGGCGTTTGCTCCAAGAAATTATAAAAATATAACTGAATTATGAACAAAAGTTAATAACAGTGACATGAAGTGGGAACAAATACCTTTTACGCTCATGTGAAAATGTTAGTGCCAAAAAAAAACCCTACTGGTCTGAAATAAATCATATGTTGTTTGTCTGAGCTTGTATTTGCCAAATATTAACTGTGCTTTTATTAATTGATCAAAAATGAAGTCAAAGAGAAAAAAAAGATGACGTGGGCAACATCAATGCACCCCCCTTCCTGCTTCAGTAGGTTTTAAGAGGGTAAGTTTCAGCATCATGAGCAGATCTCTATAAAAGCAGATGTTTTGGCTGTTTTCCAGAGTGTGTTAACACAATACTGAGGAGGAAAGACATCAGCGATGATCTTAGAGGTGCATTTGTTGCTGCCCATCAATCAGGGAACAGTTAAAACAACATGTTTCAAAAACAAATTTTGTGTCTGCAGTGACAACACTTATTTGCAAGTACAAACATTTGAGACACACTCTAAAAAATAACCCTGCACTTTACTTAATTCAATCAGTGGAGCATTTTTACACTTAAAAATATTTAGTTGATATGAAAGGTATACTCATTAATTTTGATGTAGTCAACTCAAATACTCATCATGATGATATTCTTCATTTTTATCTAGTATGCATACCTAAATATTACTGTCACGTTTACTGGCTCCCTGAATCATTAATTTCAGTGCAGTTGCTAATATTCCCAGGAGCTGACATCCCTCAAAGTTCACCAGAAGGCTCCAAGAAATTGCAAAAATCCCAAGAGATACATCTCTGACTCTAAAAGCCTCAGCTAATGTGTTTAATATTAAAATTCACAGCAGTACAATAAGGAAAAGCCTGCATGCGTTTTGTTTGTTTGGAAAGGTTGCCTTAAAAAAAAGCCGCTACATTGGGATAATTTTGCAAGGTTGCATCTTAAGAAACAACAACATTTCTGGGAAAAATGTCCTTTAGACAGATTGGACCAAAGTGGAGATGCAGCACCAGGTTCTGCAGGAAACCAACAACACATCAGCTCAAATATTTCCTACCAGTTGTCAGGCGTGGTGGTGGAGGGGCAGTGTTTTGAGCCGGTTTGTCAGCCTTACAGAACCTGAACGTCATCTATGCATTCCTCTGTTTGATGAGCACTGCTGGTGTCCCCTGCTGACACATAAAGATTATCTGAAACATGACAATGATTCCTAACATAACAGCAAACTAACGACAGGATGTTTTACAGTGCAAACCACAAACTGGTTGAAATGCCACAGCAGGAAGGAACAAAAATTGCAGGCAAACCTCAATGAACTGAAACAATGTTTTAAAGCAAAGTGGCCCACCGTCCTCCATTAAACACTAGATAGTCATCCAGAGATTGATTACTGCAGGTCCTTGCTGCTAAAGGCCAACCAGCTACCGAATCATTGGGTTTACTTGGTTTTTCCACTTCATTGCTTCTCAATTTTGAGTTATTTTTTGTTCAATGAATAATGAATGTGTAATGATATATGTTGTTGTCCATGTGAGATTGTATTTAACTATTTTTCGAGAGTAAGTAAGGACCAGACGATTCTTTATTATATAACCTTAGAACATACCTGTCAAGTTTTGGATTTGAAAATAAGGGAAATTTTCTGGCGCCCGCTGTGAGCAGTCCCTCCATCCCAACCAAGCTCCGGTATCTCTTACATTTTTGGTGCACAAAAAAACTTAAAATCACAGCTACACTACTTCCTGAAGTTCAGCCAGCTCTTTTGTTTCCTGTGTGCCATTATTGGACAAACGGATCAATCCAGGTGTGTCTGAATCATTGCTGTGAGGTCAGACACACCTGGATTAATCAGTTTGTCACTTTTAATGACTTGTAATGACTGGTCCAGAGTAGTTCTGTTGTCTAACGACATCCTATTATCTGTAACAATCTTTTTTTTCCTTCAGGCGTTGTCACTCATCAGATGTCACATACTAACCTGGTGACATCTACCACCTACAGCACCTGTAGTAGCTGCTGCTGTGGCAGTTATCGCAAGGCAAGTGACAGATCTCAGATTGGGAACGTTTTGTTTGTTTGTTCGTTTGTTTTTTACTCCGCACGATGCGGTATTATTATTTTTTAATAACGCAGGTTAGAATAGGGGAGATTTACGGGAAAAATACTAATACATGAGGACAGCAGGAGAGAAGAGCCAAAACGGGATACTTGACAGGTATGCCTTAGAAGTGAAAAGAAGTGCATTTGCTTTTTCATTTGGTTGTAGTTGGGAATTTGTCTCGGTTTAGGCGCTAAGGGCCCGATCTTACACCTCCTGCTATCCACTACCCACTACCCACTACCCACTACCTGCAAATTGCAGATTTAGGAGCCTCTGCTAACCGCTAATGCAATCTTCTGCTCCCTAAACCTGCCACCCATTATGCCGACTCCCTTACTCATATTGTAGGCGCGGCAATGGCGTGTCTCTTGCGCTTTCCACAAACTCGGTATCTTGTGGTACCTGTATCTCGCAGATTTTGGATAGAGGGTAGTTATCCAAAATCTGCGAGATACAGGTACCGCAAGATTCCGAGTTTGTGGAAAGCGCAACTGGCATGTCGGCGGGTTAAAAGAGCGCGTCCAAATCGCGTCATTGGGCGTCCACCCAGTCACATGTGGACTGCACAACCGGCTCTACCTCTCGATTATGCATCACTGTATTACTTTCATACATTATTATTCTCTTAAGGGCAGATGATGTCTGTACAGCTGTGGCATGATCTCATCCAGATGTTTGCTGTGGAGGAAACGAGGAGATCACAGAACTCTGTTGTGGAGTTTCTTGTACTGTGCTCGTATCCCTCTGACCCTCTCCTTGAGCTCGGAACACCTGAGATGCGTTCAGTGATAGAAGGTAGATGTCATCATACCTGTTCCTCTGGCTCAATGCTCATCCAATGATCCGTTCTGCAGTATTTTAAAAAGCACCGCTCCCAGCGGCTATGCGTCTGGGTGCGTCTGGTGCAGGGGATATGTTCAAGATAACTCAAAAAGTTAAGGATGGATTTTTGATGACATTTTCAGGAGTTGTTAGAAATGTGAAAAGGAAGAACTGATTATATTTTGGGTGTGATCCGGAAGATTCTGGATCATTTTCAAATTTTCGATAACATTGCGCTGTTTAGTTGTTTCTTGAACCCTAAAGCAACCACAATGGAGACGGGAAGGGAGTTCTGGAATTTTAAGAGTTTAAATCTCTTAGAAGTAAAAAAGGAGTTAAGAAATGCTTTCCTGGAAGCTCACTGGCTCTATTTTTTTCTGAGCAGTTTGTTGAAACTTCTTGGAGTACAAAAGAAATGATTAAATCATTTGCTCCGCATTAGTTAGAGCTAGTTATGTATATATCAGTGCAGAGGAGGAGGAGGAAAAAAGAGGAGGAAGCTCTACAACAGAGTCCCAGACCAGCTGCCCATGAGAGCTGCTCTGATCTGGGTGAAAAGACGCTTCATAGCAGTAGCAATGGCTACTGACGCACTGATTGGTTAAACAGGTGGAACGCCTTAACCACTCCCATGCATAATGTATGTATAATATAGTGGTTGGCGCAGGTAATATCACAGTTTTCGGGAGGTGGAAGATTGCGTTCTTTGCGGGGGAACGCCCCTCCTGCTACCTGCTATCCCTTAATAGCAGCTTTAGGAGGTTTGGCGCAAGATAGGGCCCTAAATCTCATACCTAGGCCTGGAGCATCTTGATATTACATCTCAAGAACAGTCTAGAGACAGAAGCTTCAACACACCACCCCTTCATAGTTTGACTTAATACTTTTTTTATTACGCAGGAGGATTCAGAATCATCTTTGCAGACCAGTTCTAACGACAGTCACTCCAGGCTTTACTGCCAGTGATTTCCTGTCTCTAACTGGGTCATACAGTGCCCCACTTAAAAGTGTTTGTGTTGTTGGTCGTGCTATGGGTGAAGCAAAAAGTGAAAAGGATAACTAGCAACAGCTTTTGGTCATATTTATATAAGGTAAAACAACTTTCTGTGCCTTCAACATTTAGTATGAGGGTTGTGGTTCAACAACTTCAATCTCAAGGCAAAATAACATACAGTCAGTGGGATGAATTATTCCTTTCAACACATTTGGCAAAAGCAAAGGATTCTTTTAAAACCAGTATGTCATTTTCAAGTATCTTCTGGCCTCAAGTTGACTCTTTTCCAAGTCCCTCAGGACATGTTGAGTTTTGAAAATTAATTCCCCACAAACAAGAGTTCCAGTAAAACTAGAGGATATTCACGGGGGATTTCGCAGGTTTACAACCCTTAATAAATATTTGCTTTCCAACCTTTGTATATCCTTAGTAATAACCTTTACTAGATGCTCCGTGATGATAAAACAGATGAGGTTAGAATTATTATTTTTATTTATTGTCATTACACAGAGTGTCATGAGATTCAAAGCTGCCCCATAGAGTGCACACAGGATGAAGTATGTACAAAAATATATATATATATATAAGTATGTACACAATACAAGATAAAACACAATATATATATATAAAAAAAAAAACCAGTAGGCAGAAACCTTGAGGTTAGTTATCAAAACAGGTGGTAATCACATGTACATACTGTCGTTGTTCATGTGGAGGTGAGGTATGTATTCCACATTGCGCAAGAACTTTAGTTTTTTTAAGCATCATTGTGCAATAAAGGTTTCTTGGGATCACCATGCACGAATGCACGGCGGTGGGAGAAGATGTGCAGCAGCACCGCCTGGAATCAGTGATTTACAAATCTGCTTCGTTTAACTAACTGTTTTTATTTTCTTTCTGTCCTGCACCATGTGGCTTCCCCACAGAGTCTGGCACATAACAAAGGTACAGAACGGAGAAAATATATAATTAAAACTCAGTACTACCTGCTGAAACTACGGAGATGTCTGCAGGACGCTAGTCAGCTAAAACCATCTGGCATGTGTTGGCAACCTGAATGCACGTGCTTCAGGTCTGAGACCATCTGTGTTTGCGCTGGGAAAGAGTTTCACAATCTGTCTAACACTGAGAATCGCTGAACAAATTCTTCATAATTTATACAAGCAGCGAAAGGGTTCAGCACTTTATCCTCTAAACCTACAATAACATTTTAAAAAGTCTTCTGGACTCCTCTGTGACACACTGCTTAATATATGGGGGTGTTTAAAACCGTTGTTTTATACAAAATATTCCAGTTTTGACATTTTACCGTCAAATTAATCCGTTTAGAAAGTTTCAGAACTACTGTGCAGCTGATTATGTGGTCTGTTATGTTTTCTTTTTACCTTTTTTTGTGAAGAGAATTCATAAAGAAAATACAAGAATCAAATATAAAAACACTGCTGCTCCTGCACATGTACCTGTTGTGTTAAGAGATCAAATTCAAATTCATTAGGAATTTCACTGTGTTTCCAAACGTCAGAGGCAAGTAAATGTCTTAGTTTAGAGTATTTTTAAATGTACGTGTACTCTGGACATGTCAAACAGAAATTTGTTCAAGCTTTATCTGAGGGAAGGCCTTCTGTTTCACACTTTAAAAACACCTGCTTTAATCTGACTTTATTAAGTGTAGCACTCAAAAGTGCACCAACAGTCACTGTGCTGGGCCAACCCAACATTTGTTTTTCATTCTTTACAGTAACCTCGTGTGTTTTTTCTGCTCTGACATGTTGCAAACCCAGGAGGCGCAGCCAGCCAGAACAGATCACATCAATATGGTTGTGAAACTATAGGAACCGGTTTACGGCGTCAGGATCTGCGGTGTCAGCTGCACCTTCTGGATTAACATGACATCTCAACCATTAATCAATATTTATTTTTGATGGTATCAGTTTGTTTAATTTCACTGCAGACATTTCACACAGCTAGAAAAAAAAAAACATGGAGTTAATGCCATTAATGATGGCTCGGCTCCCTTTAATGTCTCAAACTATCGACATGAACCTGGCTGGTGCAGCCCGATAAATAATGACATATGCCTGTCTTAACATGACTCAGAAATTGACTCTGAAAAAGTCAAGTATTCTGTCAGTGAAAATGCAGCTGTTATTAAAGAAATATTAGTTCATAAACGTCATGCAAGTGTCAATCAGTTCAACAGTACATTGCAACTGGGAACTGTTTGTTTTTTTCAGTACTTTAATTATTAGCAGGAGAAGAAGACATTTGTGTTGAGTTTTTTTCTTCCAGGAGTGATAATAGTTTAAGTGTGTTATTTCAGATTACAGGTTCTTTGTCTTTCCATCCATCTATCATCCATACCTGTTTAGTCATGTGTAAGGTCACGCGGTTCTTTGTGTTTCAAAACAGGGTCTTTTTGAAAATGTAGTTTGAGCCTATGTAATATTTCACATACAACACTGTTAATATGTTCCCTTCATGAGTAGTTTATTTTTTCTTCTACCACTAGTGGACAAATGTGGGAAGTTGTCCAAAATAAAGACATTTTAACCACATTTTTCACCAACGTCTCAAACCTACAGTATATTCAGACGTGACCTGGAAGTGATGGTATATTTGAAATCTGGCAGGCTTTCCTGAAACGCTCTGACCTTTGGTGGTCAGCCATGATGCCTCACGGGTGGAGGGTTCAAATCCTGTGCAGACTTTAAATGTGTGGTTTTCCCTGGATACTCATGCAAGCTAGCGGGAGTGAGTGTGAGCGTGCATGCATGTTTGTCTATGTGTGGCCCTGGAATTGACCAGCGACCAGTCCGTTGGATGGACTAGTCCCAGAATGAACAGGTATGGACGGATGAGCTGATGGGTGAATAAATAACATGTACTTATGAGTGATTAGTGTTTTGCCTGCAGTGCAGTTACGTCACTGCGCTCTCAGTTTGGAGAGGAGATGAATTCAGAGAGGAGCCAGTCAAACAGCTACTGAGAATGAGCGCCATGGAGCTGCATATTCTCAACATCTAAAAAAAACCCTCAAAAATCATAATTTTTATCATATTTTGACCAAACGCTATGTTGGGGATTTTTACTCTTCTAAACTTTGGCATCAGAAGGGTACGGAGATAAAAACACCTAATGGTTTAGTTGTAACACTACTGGACAGAAGATATACTGTCAGTACCAAAACTGACATGGCATAAATATATCTATTACAGCTATTCTTGAACCACTGCGAATGTTTTCCCCGCGCTGGTGGCTTCCTCTGCTTATTCCAGGCAAAGTAGACAGTGTTGATCTTTTCCTTGTCTAGATGATGAGAACATAGCCTGAAGTTGTTTTTTTTTTTTTTAGGTTCAGCACGTCCCTGCTCTGTCCTTCCACTCACGCTGAATCAGTGAATCCCATCTTCTCTGCACATAGAGGATCTTTAGGCCAATTTTACCCACGTCACATCAGCCATGACAGGGTAGATGTGTAGCTTTTTTAATTTGGAGCTATGTGATCGTACACTCTGCAGCATCACAGTAGTACACCATGGTTGTTTGAAGGCAGAAAATAAGGTAAAACAAATTATCTGTATCACTTGTTCTGGCATGTTGCTTTCTCTACCAGAAGTGACAAAAAGGCCTCAAATGCAACGTGGTACATTTTGCAGTACTCAGATAGCCTTTATTCACAACTTTTATCCCCCACTCATTTTTGTTCAATATGTCTCCCAATTGGGATGGAGGTTAAGCTGCTTTAATGATGCTGTCCAAAATTACCCCTTTGGCCTTACATTACACTCATCACTCTCTCATTTTGTCTTCTGTCATTACTTCCTTATGTTTCTTCTGCCGTGAAGTCCACTGTAGCTTTGTGATCATCATTTTCTCCCTCTGTGGGAGTTTTATACTTGCCATTATCATTGATTGGATTTAATATTATAATTTTAGTTAATGATATTTGCTCGGGGGTCATGCTCTGGGTCTCTGTAAAGCGCCTAGAGACAATTGACATTGTAACAGACGCTATACAAATAAAACTGAATTGAATTGAATTGAAATTGTATCATTACTGTTGATGTGTGTACAGTAGGCTACCATAAATGATAGGCAGTTGTTACAAGAGACAAGTAACTTTGGCCGATTTTTGCTGATAGCAGGGACAGCTAGACAATACTTCTTAAAAGTAAGCAACTACTCCTCTAATTAAATAGAAAATGGAATTTTGACCAGAGAATTACGTCCTTTGTGCTGCTTTTAGTGAAATCGGCGGGCTTTAGGACCCTGCAGCTCAGGTGGAATCATGGCTGGTTAGTTGTATATGCAGCGTATGGGCGACTGGTCTTACTGGTTTGGTTTTGCGTGATCGCTACCGACGAACAGCTTCAGCTTACAACCAACATATCGTAATACTGTTGTACACATGTTGTGCTGTAGGTAAATATATTGTGGTGCGCTCGGCTGCTGATGGAGCATATCCTTCTACCAAAGGTAACCGAGGCTCTCGCTGCAGTAAACAGCTCTGTTTCCGTGCTGTTCCAGCAGGGACACTTCAACAGAAAAGCGTCATGCCCACTAACAACACCAGACCTTAAAGAGTTTATATTAAACGCACACATGGGGCCGTATTTCTAAATCATGTACCGGGTTGGCCACGTTGGCACAGTAGGGATCCTGCTGGGACATGTGCACATCTGTATTTGTTATGGATATGAGGAAGAGGCCGGTTCATGTTTTACTTCCTCTTCCCATCCAGGTGGAAAATGTCAGGCTGCTTGACAGAGTGTCTCCCAGGAGGAGCAGGGTGGGAACCCTGTACCTGACAGCCACACACAGCATCTTTGTGGAAAACGAGGCTGGAGAGCGCAAGGAAACATGGGTACGGGCGTCAGAAGTCCTTCAGATCATCTGGACTAATGTTAAGGTTTCTCATTGGTGCACGGTTTGTGAAATACGTTTCAGAAGTTGTGCTTTTTTTGCTTTCATCAGGTACTTCACAGTCTGGTGTGCAGCGTGGAGAAACAGACCGCCACGGCCTCAGGATGTCCTCTGCTCATTCGGTGCAAGAACTTCCACGTTCTTCACTTCAGCATTCCCAGAGAGTCGGACTGCCACGACGTCCACCTGTCTCTGCAACGTCTCTCCCAGCCAGGTGAGCTGCAACGCAGAGTCAACAAAGGCTTGATATTGTCACATTTCAATCGTTATTGTAATATTCTGCCTCCTGTTCGACACACGATAATGATAAATGTCATCTTCTCCAATTTTATCACTTTGTGACACAAATACACTTTTCTCATCAAACCTAAGTCCGCGTTGTGCCTTGCAGAGAGTTATGAGGAGCTGTACTGCTTCTCCTTCAAGCCCAACGTTGATGAGGAGGAGAGGCAGCTGGAGTGGGCCTTCCTGGACCTCAGGGTCGATTATGGCAGAATGGGACTTCCAAACTCTCAGTGGAAGCTCTCGCCTGTCAACAAACACTACAAGGTCAGTGAGGTGACATCATCAGAGCACTTTTATCCTAATACGGCACGTCAAGGTTGATTAAGAGTCGTGTTGTTGCCGTTTGGAAAGGTGAGCGACACCTACCCCGCCGACCTGTTTGTACCTGAGTCTGCCAAACCTCCGGTCATCGTGGGCAGCTCCAAGTTCAGGAGCAGAGGCAGATTTCCTGCTCTGTCGTACTACTCCAAAGAAAACCATGTAAGTTCTTGTTTTTTGTTTTTGTTTTTCTTCCATATCCATATATCTTCTCTGGACCCGACGCTTCTGTCGTGTCTCAGACTCCATCAGCAGAAGGGACGACGTAACAACAGTCAAACAATAAATCTCTCTCCTTCCCAGAACAGGAATAGCACAAATCATTTCGATAAGAGGTTACGCATTGATGTATAAATATTTTTTTTGTGCTTTGCTTGGATAATTTTTGCAGCAGAAATGACTTATGAGACTGCTTGGCCGGTGGCAACCTTCCTCGACGAGCAGCGAAATGTTTGCGTTCGACCAAATGGCGACATGAAAGCACAGCGGAAATCCTGCAACAGAAGTGAAAACCCTTTGAATCATTTAGACACTGAGCGGCCATCTTTACAAAACAGAGGAAGCCTGTGACTTGTTATCAGCCTAAATGCATGAACATGGTTATAAAATGACCTGTTACCTTTTCAGTTTTGGAATATTGAGCTGCGTCTGTTTGCAAATCTTCATCGTGGACCCAAAAAAGATGCTAGAGGAACTGAAAGAAGGAAAAAGATCAATGACTTTAAGTGACTAAAATGAAAAAAAAAAAAAAAAAAACACTGCTTTCCTAGTTTCAACTATAAATCAAAAAGTACTATAATATTGCTAATTGGAAACACAGTGCTCATCCTCCTCCATCGACACCAAGGACACTGCTCTATATCTACCAACCAGATCTGAAAATCAGTACGAGCGAACGCTCCAGACTCCAGACGGGTTTTATTAATGAGAGGCAGAGTTTCTATGACAGCTCACACAGTTTGAAGGACGCTGGGTAACATTAACCTCTACGCAGATGTGCATTGAAAGTAGCTGGCTTGGTCTTTGGCACAAAAATTCAAATGAGAAGAAGCCTGATAAGTATTTGGAGCAGAAAAAAGTAAAAGTTCTGTTTCGAGGTTTAGATAGGACTGGCCTGAACCCGGCTCGGACATCCAAAGTAAATGCATTGTTTTGACAGTGAAGCATGGAGGTGGCAGTGTGATGATGTGGGTATGCATGAATGAATGAGATTGTTTATATGTAGGATCATACGGTGCTTGGGAATGCACCAAAATACTGGATAAAAAAAAAAGGCTTTTGAGTCAGCTTTTCTCTTTTAGTGGTCATCACAGTGGATCATGATGCTCCAATTATATTGATTTATGATAGGTTTTTATGTTGGATGCCCTTCCCCCCCCCATTTATGTGGGCTTGGAACTGGACTTGTGAGAAAACTGCCTTGTGACCACTAAGTGACTTTGACAGCCAGGGCAGTGTGGGGTTCAGTGTCCCGCCCAGGAGCATGACGGGGCTGGAGATCCATCCATCAGCTTCCTGGCTGGAGGACAACGGGCTCTAGCAAGTTCTCCAAGATCACAAACCACACTTTCAAAATTGTCCAGGAAGAAGAAATAATCTAAACCTGTGATGTTGCCTGATATGATACAAACCCTCCAGCAAAAGGCAGCTAAAAATGGTCTCCGTAGACGAATAAAGCTTTCCATAAATTTACACAATGCTAGTATTGAGTCTGGCATCAAAAATAAAGGTGGAATTATTATAAAAGTATGAACCCTTAATTGTACTGTGGGATTTTTATTTCTAATTAGGGCTGGGCAAGTTAGCGCATTATTATGGCGTTAACTCATTAATTTATTAACGGGGACATTTAACGGCGTTAACGCATGTTGCTCACATGCTTTTATTTTGAAAAGTCTGTTACTGGCTGCTGCGAAACCGGAAGATAATTGGCAGGTAAACATGCGGAAAAGCTAAAACAGACATGGAAAACGGTAAAAATCCGTGAACTTTACAGTTCAGGTAGCAACTCAGCAATATTAACAATTCTGTCTGAAAAAAAAAAGAAAGTCCAGTCCTCAATGTTAAAAAAATTCAGTCCTGTGGACTGTTTTTTCATTTCATATTTTTGATCCAAGTCTAAAATTGAAATATAAAAAAACAGGCTTTTTTTTTGTGTGTGTGTTAAATTAAAAAAACGAAAAATTTAATAAAATGTCACTTTTTAATTTTTCTTATTTTTGATTGACAATTGAAAATGGAAAGAATGAATGATAGACAGATTGGTGAAGTTACTGAACTTTAACATGTACATTTTAATTTTAAAGTTCTCCCAGACGGAGGATTCAACAGAAACAAGGTTATTTGTAACAACTGACAAGTTGAACTCCCCGTTAAAAGTTTCTGCTGTTACCCCAGAAATTACCTGTTTTAATGTTCTGATTGTGCTGAGCCACAATCCTTTTGTTGGATTTTGTTTGTAGACTTTTTTTTTTATAAAAACAGGATGACATTAATGCCCTGGCAGTGGCAATAAGCTTTATTTTATTTTACGTTTTTTTAAGATGAGATATACACGAAATATGTGTTACTGACAAGTGCTGACGTTAAAAGTGTTATGGCACTTTAGTTCATATGGCAGCAGAACATTTCAATAAAAGTGCATTTTACACTACTTTTGAATTAATTATTTGATTCTGCGTATACGGTGCGATTAATCGTGATTAATCAGGAAAATAATGCGATTAATCACAATTAAAAATTGTAATCATTGCCCAGCCCTATATCTAATATATCAAGAAGTGACATGTAAAGGAGACATATGATGACCTCTTTTCAAATGTTGACACCATTTCTGTAACTCAATGACATGTTTGCAGAAGGCTTTGATCATAATACCACAGAGATGCAGTACAACAGCTTCCCCTTCAACCTCGTCTTTACAGCTCTGCTCACAGCAGTCAGTTTTATTGGGTGGACTGTAAAATCTGTATTACAGTAATACACTACAAATCTCTGAGGTACAACAGCAGCATGATGTGAAGTTGGGTGGAGGTAAAGAAGAGAATACAACTCTGATTTGCAAATCTAAACGGCTCACTGAATCAGAAAAGCTCAGACCTGGGTCCCTTTAAGTGATGTCATACACAGGCTGCCTCTGTCACAGCACAGCGGTGTAATACGAGACTATTTATGAAAATGTAAACCAAGATGGATGTCCCTTTGTTATGAAATAAGAATATTAATTATTCCTGTCTCCTTCAATTTGGCTACAGTTCTTCATATTTGGGAAAGCCATACATCTGAGGCCACAGTAAGCCGGAGCATAATGCATTGTAAATCTTAATTCGAGAGTTGGGAGTGCTTCTTGTGTGTGAGGTCAGCTTCCCAGGGTTGAGGGTCCTGCTTGTCAAACTCTGTTAAAGCATAGACCTCCACTCTGGTCCATGTGCCAAAAGAGAAAATCATTTAAAAAAAAAAAAAAAGGAAAAAAGTTTCCTGGCTCTTTCCCCTTGCCGATAATAAACGGAGATAAGAGGACTGCGTGGTTGAATAATTTAAATTCAACATGCAAGGAGAGGAAAGGCACTGTGAATTTGTGTCCGTCCTGATTCTCACACTTTGGATTCTTTCTTCTTTTTTTGTCTTTGCTTCATTGTAAATCAAACTTCCTGGTTAAAGCTCAAGTCCCTCTTGCCTCCTCCCAGGCTGCCATCTGCCGCAGCAGCCAGCCGCTGTCAGGGTTCAGCGCTCGCTGCCTGGAGGACGAGCAGATGCTGGAGGCCATCTTGAGGTCCAATCCCCGCAGTGACTTCATGTATGTCGTGGACACCAGGCCTAAGGTGAGCGCCCGTGTGCACCGCAGAGCTTCAAGTCATACCGTGTGCTCTGCTGTGTGTTCAGGTGGACTGTTATTTTTCCGTTCTGCTAGCATGACCGTAGACGTTTCTGCAGAAGCACCCCTGAAATGACTCGAGTTAACAGACTGTCACGTCTTTTCCAGCTGAATGCGATGGCGAACCGAGCTGCTGGGAAAGGCTATGAAAAAGAAGACAACTACTCCAACATAAAATTCCAGTTCATGGGCATCGAGAACATCCATGTCATGAGAAACAGCCAACAAAAGATGCTGGAAGGTAATTATTCCCGCTCAGATGATTCATTTTACAATCCACGGGAGTGTATTCATGACTGTCAGAACAGCTTTATCTCAACCCTGTTGCTGGAAAAAGGCATACAGTTTCTGGCAGCAACTTTTGAGATCTGCTGTTTTTTCTTTTTTTTTTTTTTTTCACATTACTGTACTAAAGCGGAGCGGGACCCCTTGTTACCCCTGTGGTTTTTTCATATGCAGTCATGCAGACTGAACCGGGCTGCAGCCGGGGCCTCAAGTGAACCCACAGGAGAATTTCTGAGTACTGTGCTGGGGTGCTCCTAGGAAGACTTTGAATCCATCTGGATTTGATTTCAGAGCTATTTTGGTTTCCTGGAGTGGACGGTCCCGGACATTATCCCCCAAAGAGAAGGAGAGGGCGTGAGAATGATGTGATTTCAAGTCTGAAAAGTTATAGCTGCTCTTAGTTGTGATAACTCTTTGCCCCCTGGCAGCACAAGGGAAGTCTTTAGATGCTAGGAGACAGCGCCGGCCCTGCAGAGTCTGCTGGCCCCTTTCTACCCAATTGCACACTTCAATAAGATTTAGAGGACCCCCCTCCTCGCCTGGCAGCATTAACACAAACATTTCTTCTAAATGGAGGTCCGCTCACCTACGTGTTATAAAACCAGGGCCTGAACGAACCCGTTCACCTGCTCAGGGGACCGCAGAGCGCTCTGACAAGTCTGCGAACTGATGCTGAGTCAGCAAGAAGACCGTCACCTGTTTCTCAGCGGGAGAAGAGTCAGCACTCCGCCTCTGGCCAACATTAACGTTCCTTTTAATGCTAATACGTGGATTACATGGGAAAAGGTTGATTAAAAACATGTAGAACTGAACCAAGCGTGAGAGAGACTGTAATGTTTAATAAAGTCCAGCGACCAGGTATGCTCCATGTTTTCTGCCAGTGAGACAGCTGTGTTGTGGTTACAGTGTGTGAGCTGCGTTCCCCCTCCATGTCTGACTTCCTGGAGGGTCTGGAGAATTCAGGCTGGCTGAAGCACATCAAAGCTGTTTTGGATGCAGGCATTTTCATCGCCAAGGTCAGTCTGGAGGCTAATCCCCACCGTCTGCTTCAGCGTTGCATTCAGTGTTGGTTCAGATGTGCGTGTTTACGCGTCGTGCAGCGTGTGTGTGTGCGTGTGTGTGTGTCTGACAAGCAAAGATACTGGCAGCGGCGGCTCTGCAATCAGTGTTTATGTCTATGTCAGCGATGTTATGTCAGTGTTTATGCGTTCATATTTCTCAAAGCTGAACCACAGAAGGAAATCATTTTACAAAGCATCTGTAACTGTCAGTGCACCCTGAGAGTATCTTGGAAAACTGAGCACTTTGCAAGAATAAATAAAATATATTGACACATGTCACCATGCACAATATCAGTATCACAAAAGCAAAAACAAATATTGCAAGAAATCGTAGTCTGTTAATTTCCAACTGCCGTGCATTCAGACTATAACTGTCTAATAATGTATTTGGCCAATAAGAACTTAACTTCCCATGATGCCAGTTTTACATGCTGATTTAGATTAAATGATTATGTAAATAAATTAGCATTGTGTGTGTTGTTGTCGGGTGCAGAGTGAAAGTTTCTATTTCTCTCTAATAATGTTTGCTGGAAATAGAGACGATACTTCAGGTTTTTTCACAGTCAAGGATCAATTTTAGCTGCAAAGCAGAAAGACATTGACTACGTACTCCGAAGTATTGGTTTAAATATCACATCCAATATCGTAACTGCAGTTTTTCAGCTGTCACGTGCAGCCCAGGAACCAAATAATCAATGCTTGTATCAGTCACTGCTCGTGCACACGTGCCATCCAACTCCTCTCTGTACGTTGTTTTTAAACTTTAGGGGGGATAAAGGAACTCTCCCTCCCTCTTTCACTGTTACGGGTTAGTTCATCTGATCAGCGCAGGATTTCGTAACAACATGAATAAATTAGGAGGATGAAAATGCATCAATAAAAAAATATTGAGCCAAACCCAAGAACTGAGTTAACTGATTAGGTTTAAAATCAGTTTGGTAAAATTATGATCATGTTTTGTACAGTAAAATGAAAAAGAAGAGGCTAGCGCATAGCTGTAGCACTGATTTGTGGGGGTGGAAACGTTGAGACGCTAACTCCACCCCCTTATATCAGTTACTATGAACAAATCTGCAAAGACGTGGTTGAAAAGGGTGCTTTTGGACTTTATCTCCATGGTATTTTGACCAAAATATGTAAAAGAAAATTGTATCCACTTCTGAAAAATGAACATAATACTGCATGGCTCCTTTAAAACTGCATTTCCACAGAAATGCCGTCCTGAGAAAACGACCTTATTCGCTAAACCCAATCAGGACTGGCATCAGACGCGTCGTCTCTGCAGGGGCAGAAGTTATGCGTGAAAATGAAAATGTCCACGTCTCAGTCTGGATGTTCTGCAGCTCGTCGTGTGTCTGTATGTTTGCAGGCTGTAGCAGAGGAAGGTGTCAGTGTCTTGGTTCACTGCTCAGACGGTTGGGATCGTACTGCCCAGGTGTGTTCAGTAGCATGTATACTGCTGGACCCCTACTACAGGACCCTCAAAGGACTCATGGTAGATACATTTAACCATTTGCTTTTGAATTTAATTTATATTGAAGGAATGAATCTCTGAGGCCGAACTGTAAATGTGTCATGTGAGCCTCTGCTGCAGGCTGAGTCATGTTATCCCAGCTTTGCAGCCTCCTTTATGGAGAAGCTTTATGGAAAAGCCACTAAAGTCAGAAGGAAATGACCTCCTGCAGAGAGCTACATCATTCAATAATGTCTGGATCTTTTAATCCTGACAGCTTGGATGTGTCTTTGTTTTTAAATATTTGGTTTCCTCTGTTCTTAGGTCCTTAATTGAGAAAGACTGGGTCTCCTTTGGACACAAGTTCTCCCACAGGTTTTAAAAATTAACTTCCATGTCCTCTGTGAATTGGATGCAGCGTTTGTGATCTGATTATATCCACCTCCTCTCCAGATGCAACCACTTGGTTGGAGACCCTAAAGAGGGGTCTCCCATCATCGATCAGTTTCTGGAGTGTGTGTGGCAGGTGATGGAGCAGTATCCCTGTGCCTTTGAATACAATGAGAGGTTCCTCATCAGCATTCACAGCCACATCTACTCCTGCCAGTATGGAAACTTTATTGGCAACAGCCAGTGGGAGAGGACAGAACTGGGGTGAGATTTAAAAGCTGTCATAACCAACAGTTATAACAGTTGTAATATCTCTAAGGGCAGTTCAAATGGACCCAGCAAATTGCTCTTCTCAAAAATTATTATTTTTTTCTTAATTTACTTTGCTTTTATTTGACTACCTGTCATGCAACATTGACACAGAGTGCGTGAGAGGACTCACTCCTTGTGGAGTTATCTATGGACCAACCGTGCAGATTACATCAACCCCCTGTACAGGCCGAACCACAGCCAGACGCAGAGGCTCCTACGGCCATCTGCTGCCCCCTACTGTTTTAAGTAGGTACTCACAATCGCAACACCACATGAAACCTCCTTCACAAGAGTTACCAGCTGTCCTCATAAAATTGAGCTTGTGTTCAGGGCTGATGCGGGAATTATTTTACTGATTCGTTTGTCCTCTGTTGTTCAGATTTTGGAGAGGGCTCTACAATCGTTTCGACCGTGGGATGCATCCTCGACAGTCCGTGCAGGATTACCTGAGGGCCATCCAAGAGGAGACGGAGCAGCTGGAGGAGCAGCTGGCTTCACACAAGCAGGTATGAAGCGGCTTCCCACTCCTGCCAAAATTAGAAGAAAAAAACAGAAGAAGAAAAATGAGAGAGCTGTTTTCTGAGTGTAGAAGTATGACCGTATTTTATGTTATCAACAGAAAATTAGTCAACTGGAGCACGAACAAGGTTGGAATGTGACCTGGAAAGCAGCCACCTTTGACAAGAGCCCCACAATGTGGACTCCCGGTAACGACCTCAGTTCAGCCAACACTCCTCAGGACTACACCGGCGGCTTCATCAGCAGCAGCCCACGCACACCCAAAGCACCGGACGCCAGCTTGATCTTCCCGCCACAGGACTCGAACCAAAAAGCTGACTCCAACCTCTCCAACGGCAGTGACCAGGAGTCTGGGATTGCAGACGTGAGCTGTCGTTCCCCTCTCAGTGAGGACAGCATCAGGGATCCAGACTCAGATGAGGCGGCCTACTCGGCTGCGTGAGCAGATGTAGCGTTTGCTGGAAGGGCTGACAGCCATCCACTTAACAAAGCTTACTTTTATTCCCTCTGGGTAACTTGTCAGGTGTTTGCTTCAGTTAAGTCCTATTACACATTTGACTTGGGACATTTTTGTGTGCATGTGATTTGATGGAGTCTTATTGTTGCTGCAGGCACACAGTTATTTATTGTGACATATGACCATAGTTTACAGCTGTTTTCCATAGAGTTGATCACTTCATTAGGCGCTTGGACTTATAGAGGAAACTCGTTTCTTAGCTACTGTTGCTGCTGCATCGTGGATCACAGCTGCTTTATTCCCAATTTTTACATTTGTTAGCTGCTGAAAATCTGCCGTTTAGGCTTTTGAGTGTGGCAGTAATATGAGCATGCGTTCAAAGACGGTAAACAATTACCGCAGGTGCATTGATCCATAAATGCTGCTACATTAATATATAAAGGGATGAGAACAAAGCTGAACACAGCAGACGATGACAGACAAGACACGACGTGCACAGCCTCTATAGAGACTGTAGACTTTCATTTCAGTTCTATTTCAGTTCTATAGCACATCATGCTGTAGATGTACAGTTTGGATCTGAGATTATGATTCTTAGAGTATGAGGCCATGTTCATTTACAGATTAATGCCATTGTAATGCAGTTTTATCACTAAAGGGCGTATGAGCTAAACACACACAGCACATTTCAGAGATCTCAATTAGGAGTCCGTCTGTCCACCTGTCCACCCATCCATCCATAGATACATATATACATCCATCCACCTATTCATCCATCCTTCCATACATCCACCCATCCATCCATCCATAGATACCCACATATATCCACCCATTCATTTATCCATAGATACATACATCCATCCATCCACCCAACCATCCATTCATAGATACACATATACATCCCATTCATTTATCCACCCATACATCCATCCCTCCATCCGTTCAGCCATAGATGCATCCACCCATCCATGCATACATACATACATACACCCATCCAGCTATACCTACTTCCTCCTTCTGATCTGGTTTCAGATTTGGATGTTGACGTCCACACCAGGATCTTTCAGTTTGTCACCCACTGGCCAGCTCCCAGTCCCCTCCCCAGTAACAAGTATCAAAATAGATATTTGGAATATTATTAATTTAGGAAGTGAAAAAAAAGAACATTTTATTTAAATAATTTTGCCTTCAACTCCCTGAGTCAGGTAAGGCCGTAAATACTTTATTTTCTCAGTGCATCTAATAACCCAGTCTGACAAAAATGTGATTAAACAATTTTATAAACAAATGCATACAAAGAACTACGTTCTCATTTAAGTTTATTTTGTTGCAGATTAGTTGAATGTTAGTGCTGCTGGGTACAGCCCTATAAATAACAGAATTTATACAACACATACCACATAAAACATTATTTAAATGTTCAGTTTGAAGCTGAATTGCTGCTGTGTAAACCTGACATCTTGAGAACGGGACGAGAAAGACAAGTTTACATCCATTTGGTTTCATCACCTTGATGGAAAACTTAAAAGCCGTCAGAAAAAAAAAAACTAAAGTTAATCTTAAATCACTTTTTATGCTTGATGGAAAATTTTCACAGTTGCAACAGAAGTTGCAAACATACAGTTGTATATATTTGCTTGTCAGAGTGTTGTGTCTTTTTTTACATATTTAAAACGTAAATGCAAAAGTCACACCATGTAGATAAAAACATGTTGTTGGAAGTTTATTTTGACACTCATGCTTGTTGGTGCAGTTCATTTAAGACTCTCAGAGCAGAGTCTTTATTAGACGAGGTTACTGGACGCACATGGAAGAGAAAGTATTTACCCCCTGAACTAATGTGGGGTTGATGACGAAAATAAGCTCAATTTCCAAACAAGTATCCCTTTAAGATGAAGAGACTTTATAGATGCCTGCCACAATATTTAAACACCAGATAAACTGATATGGACTGCTGAACCCACCACACAAATATATTCCTGCCTTGGGCAGCAGATTCCAAGTTCATTTTTTTAGTATGCTGTCTTTATTGTATATTTGACATTAATAGTGCTTATTTTATTTGTGTTTTACTCCTGCTGGTGGCTAAACGCTTGCAGAGATTATCAAGCATAGCACGGGAAGATATTTTTATACTCAGTAACCTCGATTTAAATGTTTTTATTTTTGTCAGGGTCGTTCCTTGATTATATGAATGCAGCTTTATAATGCTTGCGTCATTAGTTTAGATGGAATGAGAGCCACGTTTGTCCAACAGGGAAATACGTACATTTACGGACATTGTGTCAGTTTCTTGTGAAATAAGTACATTACTGTCTCATGTTGTTCACAGGATTTTTTGTTGTGTTTCTGCGTCATCTTCATGTTTGATTCATCCTAATGACAGTAGATTGGGATGTCAAGGTCCACATGAATACAAATTTATAACTTATATCTGTATTCACGCATGAACTCCTGCACAGTAAAATATATATATATATATATATTAAAATGATCCTTCTTCAAAAGTAATTTTGTTATTGTTTCATTTCTTTACCAGATCTGATGGATAAAACCAAGGTTTTATATATATATTCAGTCACTTCAACCCACACTGGTTGATAAGAAAAAATGAACAATTTGGCATTCTTGACTGAACCATAAATATCTTCCGTCGCCTCAGTCCTGTCTCAACTTTTTTTTTTTTTTTTTTTACCACATCTATACTCTTTGAACAAAATACAATAATGATTTTCAGGTTTGTACTGGCAGTAATAAATATAGTCCAGTCTGGATCTTTTTTCTTTTTTGGGTTTGGGGCTTAGTTGTAGCTGAAAATCTGCTCAGCTGTACTGACATCATGAAGACCCTGGAGCGGCTGATTCTGCTGAAACTTGAGGTCAAAGTCAAGCCGGATCCCCTGCAGTTTGCATACAGACAACACATGGAGTGAATGATGCAGTCCTCTACTCCATCATGCTCTCATCTGGAGGAACCTGGCGCTGATGTGAGAATCGTGTTCTTTGATTTTTCAAGCGCATTTAACACCATCCAACCCAACATACTCAAAGACAAGCTCCCAGAGAAATAACTCAGTGTTCACCTGGACCTCAGACTGGACTGGAGACACAACACTGATGCTGTTTATAAGAAGTTTATAAGAAGGGACAGAGCAGACGTTACTTGAGGAAACCTAGGTCCTTCAGTGTTTGCAGCGAGCTGTTGTACATCTCCTGTAAGTGTTGTGGAGAGTTGTACCATCTACTGTACTCAGAAAAAGTTAGGGATATTCAACTTTCAGGTGAAATTTATGGAAAATGAAAAAAAAATTATGCCACAATGATATATCATGAAAGTGGCACATTCCTGGCAATTCCTGCATCTTGAGCAATTTAGTGAAACAAAAGCAAACAACAGTGGTGGGTATACCACAACAAAAAATGTTCAGGGCACTGTTTACAATGAAATGGTCATCAACATGGGATGTGACTAAAGGACGGGCTTTTCTATGCCTTTCTGTGAGTCTTCCAGTCTCTCTGGGTCCTGTTGTAACCTGCCTATGACACTCTGTGATGCTCTAATATTAGTGCCAGCTGCGGCCATGTGAAGCCTTATGAGGGCCAGGTACTTGTGATTGAGTGTTGGATAGAGGTGGGCAGATCGATCCAAATATCGATAATATCGATACCTACGCTGGTATTGATATCGAATGATACTCGTGTAAAAAGATCGATACTCAAGCTTTTTTTCTCTCGCTTTTTTTTCTCTTGTCTCGTCTTTTGACGTTGCCTTTCAGTCCAACAGAGAGTATCCAGGTAGGTAAGGGTGGTCATCTTTAGCATCAATTCATATTAACTTTCAAAGTACATGTGACTTAAGTCACATGTTACTGGAGCCAACTCAAAAAAAATCTAATTAAGACCTTGAAATAATCCAGTACATGTCATGTATCCCATTGAAATGTGTTATTTAAGATAAAATAACATTAAATAATCCTTTATTTATCCAACAATAGAGACATTTATAGAGTTAAAGCAACGGGAAAGGGCACACAGTGAAAACAAAATTACACAAGCATTGAAAGATATAATAGTTGGACATTATAAACATAACAATTCAACTCCAAGGAAAATTGTTTATAGGTGACAGCAAAATACCTTTTTTTAATCACAATTAACCTTTTTGTGTAAATATTCCTTTTGCCGAAAGTTTGCTGAAATTCTATCCTAGGTTTTAATTTAATAATCCAAAAATCACAAAAACACCAAAAAGTCAGCAGTTTCATGATAGATCAAGCTTAATATAAAAAAGTATCGGTATTGGTATCGGTATCGGCGATACTGGCCCTGTATTTACTTGGTATCGGATCGATACCAAAATTCTCAGTATTGCCCAGCTCTAGTGTTGGATGTCATCTTGGTCTCATGATGTCAAAAATGTGAACAGCATGATGAAGAGGACTGTTTAAACATGAACTGACTCTGAACCAGAGCATTTAGAGGTCGATTCATGGATCAGACACTTGTTGTGGTTTTTAATCACCTTGTTAGCGAAGCATGTTTGGCAATAAGTACTGAAACACTGAACAGTTGGACATGTGCATTAAAAGGTTTAGCAAAGGTCAAATTAAATTCACCTGTAAAGGTTACAGTGCATTTTAATTTAGTTTTAATTTAATTTCCTTTAGGCTATCAAGTATTTTTGAATTTGAATTTAAGTCCATTCTGAAATTTCATTCAAAAGCCAAATATCCCGAACTTAAAGTAAATCTTTGAAGAGACTTAAATGACATCACTGCAACAATTAATTTCCCTTTAGATATTTATAAAGTAAAGTATTTCTGAATTGTATTTGAATTTAACTGAATTCAAAAAAGTACACAGGCTACAAATGTCATTGTAGAATTATAATGAAATAGTTAATATATATATATATATATATATATATATATATATATATATATATATATATATATATATATATATATATATATATATACTATATATCTATATAATATATCTCTATATATCATATCTTATATTATTCTTTGTGTGCAATATACATATACATATTCCTTGACGTGCAATAACTTATCTCAGGTGTAGTAATCACTACCAACCATATCCCTTGTAAATAAAGTCAGAGTTATTATTTATTATTTATTATATATTCTCTACTGTAGTTATTGTTTGTTTTTATTATTGTTTTATCTTATTTTATTGTTGTCCTTTCCTCTTTTTTATTGCTATTTTGACTTGCTGCTGTAACAATGTAAATTTCCCCATTGTGGGACAAATAAGGGATATCTTATCTTATCTTAAATATATATATATATATATATATATATATATATATCTATATATATATATATATATATATATATATATATATCTATATATCTATATATATATATCTATATATATATATATATCTATATATATATATATATATCTATCTATATATATATATATATATATATATATATATGGATGTATTTTTTTCATCTTGGTGTGACTTAAACTCAACACGTGCAACGTACATACGCACACACGACTGCGTTTAGCGTGATGACGTCATGTTGTAGGCTCTGGTATGATGGCAGCCGTAGGTTGACATCGAAACGGTACTGAACATAAACTAGTTAAAAGTTCGCGGGAAACTCCAGACAACATAACACAGGACACATTAACAGTTTCCAGATAGTACACGCTTAAACACACTCCCGCCCGGTTAGGGGAACGGTAAGTTAACGGAGCAGCATTTGACTTCGGAGCACCAAAAGTGGCACCGACTGTGTGTGTGTTTGCTCGTCCGCTTCATGATTTGCACACAGTCTTATTCATTTGTTAGTAGCTGTTTACCTGACAGGTGCATGAAACGCGCAGATAGTTTCCCTTCCACTTCCTCGTTTTAACCAGCGCTGCCTGCGTAAGCTGCGAGCTCGTCACATGTAACCCGGCTAGCCGAAAACCAGAGCTAATGTTTGGAGCAGGGAGCTAAACATCCCGTTTACCAAGAGTACCGAGCAGCTCTCCACTCTCTGTTTTCCTTTACGTGGCTTTTAAAGTAGCAGCTTATGTGAGATTCTCCAACTGGAAGGATTTAATTAGATTAGGTTCCCCAGTGCTCTTAATACTACAGGAACTCATCAGTTTGTCTGTTCTCTGAAACATTTTTCCTCTTTCTGTGTTTGCTCTCATCTGTGTCTATCTGCTTGCATGGTGAAGTGGCACTATGCCCGCAGCTACTGTGGATCACAGCCAGAGAATATGTGAGGTTTGGGCCAACAACCTGGAAGAGGAGCTGAAGAGGATTAGACATGTCATACGGAAATACAACTACATTGCGATGGTGAGTGATGCTCGCAGACCCACGGTTGTTGTCCCACCCATACTCCCTGACACACCCAGATCCTCCAGCCTTGTCAATAATGGCTTGTCTTCTCTCAGGACACGGAGTTTCCAGGAGTCGTAGCCAGGCCGATCGGAGAGTTCAGAAGCAACGCAGACTATCAGTACCAGTTACTGCGCTGCAATGTGGATTTGCTCAAAATAATCCAGCTGGGGCTCACATTTATGAACGAGCAAGGAGAATACCCTCCAGGAACATCAACATGGCAGTTCAATTTTAAGTTTAACCTCACGTAAGACTGCTTTCCTGTCTTCTTGTTTCGCTTTTTCCTTTATATGTTCCTATGTAGCAACGATAAATGAATGGGTCTCAGCAGCACAGCATCCAATGGAACTAGTCTGCATTGTGCTAAACTGTAATTAGTTTAAAGTTACTTGGTTTTAAGGCTCTATCTTTCACTACTGATTCATTTTAAAACTAGGGCTGGACAATAATTCAATAAGAAATATATACTGCAATATTAAGTGATTTCAATAATGATATGAATTTTAAACACATTTTCAATATTTTGATATACATTATCATTACGACACTGCGGAGAGCTTTGTTTGATGGTAATGTCATGAATTTAAATAAAAAAGATGAACATTGATTTATTTATTTTGTGGGTTTCTCTGTGGTTTTCATATCATTCATATCAATATCGGAACAAAATTGAATCGACCAGATACCGTCCTATACCGTCCAGCCCTGTTTGAAACAAATAATTCTTTAGATTTGTTAAAGTGCCAACCCTTCACTGTTAGAGGTCCCATGTTATAAAAAAAAATAATGAATGTGTTTTTTTGTTTTTTTTTTTTTCTACAATTATGAGATAGATCAGGGGAGCTATATAAATAATGTAAAAGCATCAAAATGTTTTTGCATTATTGCACAGATCCTGTGTTTAAAGCTGCCATAAACCCATGAGGATGTACGTAGGGTTGTGATGTCACTGCCCTCAGTCATGCGTCCTGCATGTGTAGACCGCTACTGTCTCTCTCCTTCCATGATTTCTCTGCAGCATTCATGACAGGAGAAGCAAAATGATCCTTCAGAGAGGTGGGTGAGCAGCAGTAGCTCATTTCATTCAAAGCTACTTGCTCCATTCGAAAAACACATTTGAAAAACAAATGGGAGGTGGAAAGATGATGTCAAATGGAGAAAATAAACATGGGTGCCTCCAGGAAGGTTGTGATTGAGCTCTCTCTGTTAGAGAACAGACACTAACAAAGTAATGTTCCCCCTTCAGCTGATTACCAGACTTTTCAATGACTTTTTGTTTCCACTTAACTGTGCCTTGTGTTTTCATTGACTGTGATATGTTACTGCATTGTATCATGAGACAGTAACTACGTAGCTGGCTTCTTTATGTATACATACACACACAGATTAATGTTAAAATATGGCACATTGTGTGGTATTTTGCACATACAAAAAAAATATAGAAATATATCAATACAGGGATGTTTTGACCTTACTGCCATGGGTGACCTTCTGTAATGACATCAAAATATAAGTTGGTATTATTAAATATGTACAAAGCAGAGCTTTGACTTGTTTCGACGTGGTGCTGCCATCTTGGATTCTAAGCTTGAAATGATGTGGGGTCTCCTGATTCTGGCAGAGGTATCTGCTGGGACTTCCCGGTTCCCAGTTGGCGTTCTTAAACCCAAAGCTACAAAGAGCTCATTTTATCCTAACAGAAAAAGCTTTTGTATTCCACCAGTGAAAGAGCTCGTTTGGAAGAAAGCTAAACATCAGCCATGTAACGTCAGTGAATGAATGAGCTATTTTGAGATCAGTTCCTCAAGTTTGTTGTGCTAAATTACTAAAAGAGGATGTGATGTTTTTCCCTTAACTTTTATTAAGATTTCATATAAGATTCATTTTGCAGATTTGACTGCTTTTCAGAACAGGAGCTCAGGAGAATATGTAATTGTTTAATATTGTTAAGGTCTGGGATTATTTCACCATTTGAACCTGTAATTACACAGTATAAGATAATGGGGGTGTTTGTCATGTCTCATGTTTTATCTGCTTGTTCTTTAAGGTTTCTGATAATAACGCTGTGTTTTTTTGTTTATTTCTCAGAGAAGATATGTATGCACAGGACTCCATCGAGCTCCTGACCACTTCAGGGATCCAGTTCAAGAAGCACGAGGATGAAGGCATTGAGACACTTTACTTTGCAGAGCTGCTGATGACATCGGGGGTGGTGCTCTGTGATGGAGTCAAGTGGCTGTCGTTTCACAGGTATCCTGCTTTTACAGTCAGCAGCAGTTTATGATGGTAGTCAGATTGTTGGACTGTGACAGCTGTAACAGAGATGGTTATAAAGCAGGACTCTCAGGTGACTGTGGCAGGTACGTCATCTTGATGCCAGTTAGTTAATAACCAAAAATATTTTAAAAATGTGTTAATTATTCTTAATGTCATGACTGCATTTGTTTTTTCGTCTAAATGAATAATGAAAATGAATAAATACTTTATTAATCCCAGAAGGGAAATTCAACATTGTAGTAGGGATGTAACGATATAGGAAAATTTGGTATCTCGAATTATAGTGACCAAATTATCACGGTTTACGATATTATCGCGATATTCTTAATTGCACTACAAATGTCTAAAAAACCCATACATTTGAATAATTTCACAAAATCTTGTGATTTTCCTTGTCATACTAAAACATCAGAAGCCAAAATTTTATCAAAATGAAACTTTCACATTAAATGGGCAAACAACTGGCACAGAATTATTATTATTTTTTTTTTTTAATGAACAAAATAAATAACAGGAACAAAGCTTATTAGTTTGGTGCAAATTTAAATAAACACTTTAACAACCATAGTAAGTTAAAATATGCAAACAATTATCCGGGACAAAAATTATAGTGCGAGTTCAAATGAAATAAACTTTGGACTTAAAGCTGAACCTTAAATACGTATAAATGTGCAAATAAAGAAACAGTTGTTTAGGAGCCAAAAATGTTCTGAATTGTAGTTCACTCTGTGTGTCTGTAGGTGTCGCTATGTTGTTACCTGAGGGTCAGGTATAAAGGTAGCTGCCTGTAATTGGTTAGGTGTTTGACCCAGAAGGGTAAAAAGTTTTTGACCGCTGTGGTGCTAACTGCCGGCGTTATGGTTGTTGGATCAGTTAATTGAATAAATTAATATTTTAACTGCATCAGAAGAACATCGTTCCAGTCATTTTTCGATGTCATTTTTTAATGTCCTGTGTGCTATCACCACTTTCTACCATATTTACGTTATGATGCTGATGTTTCAAGCTACAAATTCACATGAAACATAGTCATGAGATGCTCGCAGACTTGAATGAGGCTGATATTACATATCCAGGTAATCGACCGCAATAATGAGATGAAGTATCAACGGTAATCGTTATCGCGTAAAATTTTACCGCGCTTTACCATAATACCGTTAACCGTTCCATCCCTAATATATATGTATATATGTATATATATAACATTTCTGTTACTCCACTACACTATGAACATAATTAGATTATAATTTGCATTCTGCAATCACCCAGTTGCAACATTGTCTCTTCATTCATAGCTCAGCCTTAGAAAATATCTCTTCAACAAAGCTGAGATGATTCCAACTTTCTCCGGGTCACTTGACAATATATATATCTGACATTCTTTTATGCATCGTACAGTGTTGTCAAGTCTGTACAACTACGGAGACGATCTTTTTATTTTTTTTCCAGCACATATTTGTTGGATACTTGTTGATCCGCCTTTCAGTATCACATGATTTGTGTGTGTGCTGTGCAATGGCTTTGTGTCTGTGTTTGTTTACCATACGTGGCCGTCTATACGCTGAACATGAGGGCAGACGCCTGCTCTTCGCTTTATAATGGCAGAGTGGGACAGATGATGTTTTGACAGCTGCTGCTATTCACACCTTGAAAACATTTTGCCTGTTTGTGTATTTGTGTTTTGCAGCGGCTATGACTTTGGATATCTGATAAAGATTCTGTCCAATGCCAACCTGCCTGAGGAGGAGGGGGATTTCTTTGAGATTCTCCGCTTGTACTTCCCAGTCATTTACGATGTCAAGTACCTCATGAAGAGCTGTAAAAACTTGAAGGTATTTTGATGAATCTTAGTACTGGGTGCAGAGTAGGGATGTTTCCTGGCGACTAATTTCCCTGTCGACTAAACGAAAATTTTAATTAAGACTAGTCGACTAGTCTATAAAAAAGGAAAACACTCAGAAAACAGTGAAAATTTAGCACAATTTATTGAAACATCGAAACAGAATTTGAAACATTGTCCCAAAAAATATTGTGTGTAACAAGAGTTCTTTAAGCCTTTAATCACAATGTTCAACAACCATGTCGGATATTAAATGCCGCTGAAGTACGAGACACTTTGCACCGTGCAGTATGAATGAATGTGAACATGAAGGCAACTCAGTCAAACGTTAACCACCAAAATAAATAAATAGCCTCTGACACGTTGAATCTTGCAGATTATCTGACAAAAATTATAGCTTTAATTTACTTAAAACTTTAAATTCACTTATTAACTCAAGTTAATAAAACATCTAAATTATAATTAAATTTCAACCGAAACGAGCAGCATTTTGCGCCGTGCAGTATGAATATAAACCCTGCACATCCGACAAAAACTCACTTAAAGTTAACGAATAATGTAACATCTAAAAAAGATAAATTGCTACTGAATTATTAAGCTCTATGTACAGTTCAATATGAGTGTAAAATTAAACAAACATCTGAAATCTCTCAGACCGGACGGGAGAACACCGTCTCCGGGTAAACAATGTCAAATCGGCCTGAGTGTGGCTAGCACTGCTAGCATCAGCACCGCTAGCATCAGCAGCCGTCGTCTCGTGCAGATTAACATCCAAATGCTTGAGTCGAATGTGGTTGCGCATTGCTCCAGTCGAGTGATTGTATGCCAGTTGTTTCTGACACAGTCTACATACTACCTTGTTTTCATTTTCTAGATTAAAGTACCACCAAACCGCGCTGGTTTAGCGAGAGGTTATCTTCCCACCGTGCCGTTTTAAAACTCCAGTCTACTCGAGCATTGCTGTGGAGAGAGGGGACTGCTGTCTGACGGCTCTGTAGCCCCGACTAGTGGCGGGCGGCTGTATGACAGTTAAGCGGCCTTGTACATGAATAAAACACAAATTGGTTTAAACGACTAATATTTCTGGTGCCGACTAGAAAGTGGGCGGACGTTTAATCGGTTAGACGACTAATCGCGCGCATCCCTAGTGCAGAGGCCGTTTTCTCAGCCATGAAATTTATTGTGGATTTTTCTGCGATATGAATGTCTGCAGCGTTTGCAAATCTATTCCAGCTTGCTACCAAATAATGAGTCTGACCAAGTTGAGAGTAGATGAAAGGAAAGCAATGGGGATCCAGTCATGACTTGAATCGTGGTTGGAATCTTTAGCTTGATACCAGTGACTGGCAGGTCAGGCTGGTAGACGCATCGTGGACACAGTGGAAACAGGAAGCAATTTTCACTGATGCTAAAGTGCGTGAGACTGTAAGAATCCATACAGTCCTCAAAGAAACACACATTTACTGACTAAAGTCTCACATGGAGACTCTGAAACTGCAACAACTCGCCTATGAAAAGATGCAAATCAGCATTTACGTGTTTGCAGGACAGCTGGCAGCCCACCGCCTGATGCTGCTGTGTGGGCCGACTCCTACATTCTCGTCAAAAGGAATAAACTGGTTTAATTATCTCAGAAAGTCGTCATTATCAGAATCTGTGGTCCAAACACATCCTGTAGGACACAGTATAATGCCATCGCCTCATCCTGTCATCTCCTCCCCTGGTAGTGCAGTGGTTACTGGGGGTAACATGTGGGTTAATACACCACAACTGGCACTGGTGAAGGGTTTAACTGCACTGATTTAGCAGGCATTTAAGGAAAAAAAAACACATATTTGGACACTTTATTTATTTATTTTTCTGTCCAGAAAACAAAAAAGGTGTTTCACTGTTATCAGCAGTGAAAGAAAAAAAAAGAAGTAAAACCATTAGGCTGAAACTGTTGACAGATTTCCTGTCTTGCTCATGAGATGTTTGTCTGTGATTACGGCTAATGAGCATGCCCGTCAGCTTCTGCTGTGACTCCAGACATCGATCTCAAGCGACTGACAGTGTTTTGTTTGTTCAGGGCGGGCTGCAAGAAGTAGCTGAGCAGCTGGAGCTGGAGAGGATTGGACCACAGCATCAGGCTGGCTCTGACTCTTTACTCACAGGCATGGCTTTCTTCAAAATGAGAGAGGTAGGAGCCTCAGGTCAGAGAGCAGCTTGAGTCTGACGAAGCCAGATCGCTTTGGCATAAAGACCTTGACGGTAATATTTGTAGGTTGAACCCAACTCTCAACTCTGCCCTGCTGAGATTGTTTTTCTTTGCAGAATACATGTAAGCAGTTCTTGAGCTCTCCGGTTTTAGTTTGCAGCGATAACGACATTAAGCAACCATGCCTGAGCAGGCTTTAGATGCACACAAATATGCAGTGCATGTGGAGGGAAGAAATAATTTGCCGCACAGCAGTTGAAGCTTGGAATGAACGGATCACTGCAGAGGGGCTTTATAGTCTTGCTGTAACATCACTAGACCGTAAAAATGTCATCGCTGAAATGTTCCAAGTCCTCTGACAATTTATTGGATGCGTTTAACTGTGTATTACATAAATTGATCAGCTGTTCTCTACAATTTCACCCACAGATGTTCTTCGAGGATCACATCGATGATGCAAAGTACTGTGGTCACTTGTACGGGCTCGGGTCAGGCTCCGCCTACGTCCAGAACGGGACGGGAAACGCTTACGAGGAGGAGGCGAACAAGCAGCAGTCGTGACGCTGCTCTGACCCCGCAGCTCATGTCCACGATCAGTGCGACGCCGAGCCCGAGCTCCAGCAGCCGGATGTACTAAATATTGGAATGCATCATTTAGCAAGCTGTTTCTCATAGGCTCTGCTCACCTTAGACACGTGAACATGACGGTTAAAAGAATCCAGCTGTCCCGACCCATGCCGTAGCTGCGTGTGAGAGTTTAGTCTTTTATTCCTACGTGGCAGCCTAGACAGAGTGGTTGATTCAGTTCAATTTAACATGCTTGAAAAGATGGGATTTTAGTTTTCCTAAAGTGTTCTGTAGAAATGTTATGCACTTTAAAGCTCTAACCTGATTTTATATGGAAAGCTGAACACGCTTCTGGTGTGCATCTCTCCTCTTCGTTGCCTTCTGTGTTCCCATTTTACATTGTGAACATGTAAAACTCGACCATCACGACAGCAGCTCTCACCATGCTCAGCCTTAACATTAGCTGCATTCTTCTCTTTTAAACTTTTAATTTATTGTGCTGGTTGTGTGACATTGAGTAGTTGCCCATTCAACACTAAGACCCCAGATGTGAGCATGCTCGCCGCCGATATCCTGGTGGATCACGATAAAGGCAGCTGTCATTATGTGTGTGTTTATCTGCACTAAAATCTTTAAGTTTTGTTCATTTGTTCCTATAAAGAATGTTTGACCTGAATAAGCTGTGATTTCACTGTGAGAACCATCAAACATGTTCTTCTTGCTCTAGAATAGGATGTGGAAAGAAGTGAACACTAATTCCTTAACTATTGGTTTCTGTTTTGCTGCCTGCATTCAGAGATATTAACAGTATGTACCTAGATGCATACAGATGGTTTTCACTGGATTAATGTGAATTGTTTGTGCGTTAAACACCTTCAATGACACAACAACAAATGAGCAAATACGACTTTACATGGCCAACCATCCAAAACACCAGAGCTTAAAAAAAAAAGCTGCTCAAATCAAGGAAACCTTTAGTCGGCTGTGGGGCGTGCTGAGGTTACCATAAACTCCTCTGTTGAGAGAAAACTTTTGTTTTTAAATTGAACTTGAGGTTTTGTAGCATTTTATTGTTCTAATAAAAAAAGAAGGAGAAACTTTTGCGCATAGGAACAATGACGTTGCTTGTTAATGTGCATCATTTCACTTTAGAAACCTTTTGTTTCCGTTTTGCTCTCCGGTTCGTTCATGCTGCGTAGAACAGCTGCATGTACTGAAGCATTGGAATAAATGCTGTGTAGTAGTTCCTGGGCTTGCATTGGTGTGTGTTGAAGTGTTGGTTCACAGCTTATATTAACCTCCATGTGTCAGATACAGAGGTGGTACTTTTTATTTCTGCAGCTCACTCTCCCACACTGTAAAGCAGTAAAAGAATATGCAATATGAGAGGAATGTTTTTAGATTTGATTTTTTTTTTTTTTTTTTTTTTTGTAAATAAAGTCAAAACTTTTCTACCATGAAATGATTGTGATTGTGATTAATTTTAATAACTGATGAGGGAAGAACTGAGTGAGACAGAACATGAGCTCGTTTTATTCTTATAAGGCATCAGAGCTGTACATCACATTGCCTCACGCATCCATATTGTCTCAAGTCGTAGAGGAATAGAAAAATATATGTCACCATGAGTATCTTTTTCTTGAGCATACATTCTTGAAACTTGTTTTCTGCCCGAGACAGAATCTTCAAAAGGAGGAAACTGACAGTACAAAGCAAGTGGAAGAGATTGTATTCCTTTTTTTGTTTTTAATCTGCAGCCACAACATCAAGTTGTGAGATAGAAGAAATAGCCGACAGCATCTGCTTTTTTTTTTTTGATGGCAGACAAATCTGCAGCAGAATCACACGTAGGCTTGTTTTTTCTGCAGGCAGCCGGTGTGTCAGCCCTCCAGGGAGAAACAGTCAGGAAGCTTCTGGCCAGCAGTTTTGATGTGGAGTAGAGGTGACCAGACAGCAGTTCACGAGCAGGTGCTCCGGTGTGGTGGCAACATCCTCGCTCATGCTGTTACGATTCAGAAGAGCCCTTATCGAAGTTAATTACTAAAATCTGAACCCTTTTCTTTTCCTTCATTACAAGTTGTGTTTGACATCCTGAGATGAGAGCATGCATCACTTGAACTTTCACAACACTCAGCACGGTCGGTGGAAAAGTCCACCCTCCATCCCCTCCAAAAAGGAAAAAAAAAAACCACTAAAGGAATGTCAGTTACAGCACATTAACACCTCTACTTTACTATACTAAGTGTGCAGACATTTGGCAAACAGCATTTACTCATGTGCTAAGCTAAGGTTAATAACATCAAACAAATACACATGTGGAGACTGAGAGGTTCTGAGACATGAGCTGTAACATAAAAAGCATCTCAGATTGCTTTCTTTAAAAAAAAAAAAAAGTACAAAAGTTCTGCTCCTTCTCTGCAGCTCTGTGCTTATTTACATTCAAATAAAAGCAGATCATTGGAATGCTGTTTTGATTTTAACCCAACTGACTTTCAGACAAACGCTTAATAATAATAGCAGTAAATAACTCATGAGAATAATCATCAAAGTTCTTGGTTGTTTTTGTCCCAGAGAGCTCTCAGAAGCAGGGTGCATCATGGGAAACAACAAGGACATCGCCACCAAAGCCGTGTTCTTATAGGCACAAACACAGAGGACGGGGCAGCATAGACCTGCAAGATAAAGAAAATTACACCAGGCGTGGTTGATTCTGAATTTTGTTATGAGGATATTTTCTGTACAACGGTCAACGTACTTTTCTGGTTTGAAGTTGTCAGCTGTAACCATGGTTACACCTCATTCGCTATGGTCAACCCAGGGTTACTGGCACCTGAACAGTCACACGGGTGCAATAAAAGACGTCATTCAAGTTGCATAACAACAATGTTCTGAAAACAATTGTAATTGTGTAAGCACGCAGATGTATTAGGATCTTGCCCTTCTTGTCCTTCTCTGCTGCACCTTCATTCTCCGACCACGAGGGGGCGCTGGTGAGCAGCCGGCTCTGACTCTCCCTCAGGGGTTTGGACGGGAACTGGCGTCCCTCCGCTGCACTAAAAACAAACACATGCAGAGGAACAAAAAAGCCAATCATGTAACAAGCTGATCGAGTGAAATAACTTAAAATGAAATGAAACTGTTGTTTCTGCGCACCTCTTGTTTGCAGAGTTGAAGCCGGGGGGGGACGATGGCTGCTCAGGGTCCACGTTCACCAGGCAGGTTGGAAACGAGCAGCCATCACCTAAACTGAGGCCCCGACAAAAAGACAGGAAGAAAAACAACTGTGTCATCCAGTAACTTTTAATAATCTGTTCATAAACACAAGCAGCTGTTGTGGGTTTTTTATGCTGCACAGAGACTTTATTAAAGCAAAGCTTTGTAGTTTTTCTGAACAGCGGCCTAAAAATGGCTTAAAGCTACAAGATAAGAAGTAGGTCCACAGTGGTAGAGATGAGTCATCAAGTCAGAAAAACTGCCTTTTAATAGCATTAATCACCAATAAGCTAATGGTTTTATCAGAACAAAAGAAATGAAGCAGCAAAAACGCATGAAAGAGTGTGATTCATACAGATTAAACTGAATACTTTTATTTATGACGCACACACATTTGTTGCAGTGTTTAAATGCTATTTGCTCCCACTTTAATGTCACTGTTTGCAGGAGGAAACTGTTTCGTACAGATATAAAGGTTTATTTTAAACTACAACAAAGTAGACTTCAGGAGTCCTATCCATCCATCTGATACGTTTAGACATTTTTTAAAAATGTGGAGACTTTGTTTTATGACTTTAGAAACTTATTTTATCCTAGTAGACCATGTGCAAACACTTTATCAATCCTGAAAGACAACTGAGATAAATAAATAGAAAAATAAAAATTAAATTAGTTGACAAACTGTTAGAAAGTTGGAAGGATACCCCAAGAGATGCCCGTCTGAAATGTCCAGAGTGGTTAAAAAAGTGAATTGTTTTTCGTTTTTTTGTTTGTTTAGTTGTGTTTAATAGCCTGGCCACAGCTGAGTTCAACCATCCTGTTAGGACATCCTGGATGGAGAGACGCAGCCACCAGTTAACATCTGGCCTGCAGAGACTCTCCTTCCCAGTAACTGCTGGTAACCAGCGCTGCAGCCCCTCCAGTTTATGTTGCTAATCTTTCCTCTGTGTTAAGTAACTGCAGTGCTCCTGCGCTCTGCTGGGACTTTCTATCTTTTGAATCACTTTAATTAAAAGTACGTAGAAGTGCTCACACATCCCCAATGTGAAAACTTACACAGGCTGTGTTAGATAATGTGAAAAAAAAAGCTAAATGGCTTTATTTGACCATTAATTGATGAAAAAGTGTGTGCTTTATGTGAATATTGATGCTGGTTTGCATTGTCTTTGGCTCTTTGTATTGTGTAAATTGGAATAAAAGGCTTTTGAAACCTGTGAACATTAAGCCGTTTTAATGACACAACGACACCAGATAAGAATGCAGTTATACAGAGGAGCTATTGCTTTATTGAGTTGACAGACTTGTGGTACCATCTGAGTCTTTGCATGTCAACCGGCAGGATGTTGCGTGTGTGCACAGACTCTTCAGAGACTGGCAGCATTAACAGTTTTTTCTAGGGTCCCCTCGTCTGCCACGCTAAACATGGTTGAGTTGCACCTGCAGCTCACCGAACGTTTTTCCATCTAGTCACAGAAATTTCTGTTTGTAGTCACTTATTTCACAATTCAAGTTTACGTTCTACCAACTGATTCCTTTGTCGTTTTTCTTAGTAATCTGGCACAATGTTTTTTAAAATCAATATTGTTAAAGTCCTCTAGCTTAAAAGCTCCCTTACCACACAGTTTTGATTCCTGTTCATATTGCTCAAGCACCACAGAGTCATTTTACTTTGATTGTGACTCATAAACTCTGAATCTGTTTGATTTTGCAGTCTGAATCCTGGGATTTCTGTGTTGCAGTGAGCACAAAAGATCATTAAATGTGGCTTACTGAATGCTAGATTTCTCTCCTCTACATCTGTGTTGGTAAATGACTTGATTTGTGATTATGATTTTGATTTATCTTGTCTGACAGAAACCTGGCTGCAGCAGGAGGATCATGCGAGTATCAGTGAATCAGTGCTTCCCAGTTATCTGATGCTCAGGTTGTGGAGGAAGAGTGGAAGCAATACACCATTCAAGTTTATTGATCAGCCTTGGAGCCAGCCTTAAATACAACTATTTTGAGTTTCTGACTCTGAGTTTCTCTCATTCAATGTGGAAATTCACAAGAACCAGTCTCATTTGTTGTAGTATACTGCCACAACCAGCTTCTCTCTGAATTCCCATCTTACTTAGTACTAAGTACAGATAAAAACTTTATAGTAGCGGACTTTAACTTTCATGTAGAAGCTGAAAATGATTGCATCTAGTTTTTATAATAGACTCAATTGGCTACTCATCGTGGTCGTCTATTCGACCTGGACATGGAGGAGCCTCCATGGTTTAATTCAAAGTCGACTGTGAAGTAGACTTCAAGAAAGCTGGTAAGGTTACAGCGTTCCAGTAGTAATAGTGCAGAAGGGAGCTCTTCACAAAGCCAGAACTGCTTATTATTCAGCATTATTTGAGAAAAGTAAGAATGACCCCAGGTTTCTTTTCAGCGTTGTTTTCAGGCTGATTAAGAGTCACAGTTCTGATGAGACTTGTATTCCTTTAACACTCAGCTGCGATGACTTCATGAGCTTCTCCCACAAAAAAAAGATTGTTTCCATCACAGAGAAAATGTAGAGAACCCCACTCACTCCTGCCTGTGACGTTGTCATTAAATGGAGCCTGATTTTCACCTGGACTGTGTTTATTCTCCAAGCTGGCAGTAACAACAGCTTCATCTTAGACATCATACCAACCAGACTGTTCAAAGGAGATTCCCCCTGAAGGACCATTCCTGCATCGGATGCAATCAGTCGCAATCTTTATCGATCGCTTAGGTCACGAGTGCTGGCGAAGCACATTTCCAGTCTCCTTTTATTTCAAATTCATGAAAAACTGTTGGAAATCAGCTAATTAAGCGTGTGCGTTGAAATGATTTGTTTGAGGAGTTTCAGTACGGATTCAGATCACATCAAAGTGCAGAAGCAACACTGGTTGTGGCCTCAGACCGTGGACTGGTGTCTATACTGGTCCCATTAGATCTCTGCACTACATTTGATTGAAACTATGCAAATGAAACTGAGTCCTGTATCTGTCCGTGAATCCAGGTGAGACCACCATTCTAGCTGGACTAAAGACCTGGATGACTGCTAATGTCCTGTTAATAAACTCTCTAGTCTGTTTTGTGTGTATTGGTGTTGGTTCTACTACCTGAATTACATCTAATTGGACTGAATAGGAATATAACTACACTGAACTGGATTGTCATTGAACTGTACTGAACTTGTTTTCAGTGGAAAGTCCCTGGAGATACGTTTTTATGAATTGGAACTATACAAATAAAAGAGAAAATGAAAAAACAAAGTTTTATCAGACGATAGATTATTATGTTGGTTCGCTACAGAGGAGGTTCTTGACCTGACTGTCATTAAATCTAGACCTTTAATTGTCAGGTAGCAGGGCTTCTGAATCTGCTGTTTCTCATAATACACAAGTTTTCACTGGACAAGCACTTTTAGACCTGTTTTCTTGTGAGTGCCTCTGATGGATCATCTTACCTGGAGAAAACAGGAACAGGCCAGTATTTAACTTCGTCTCCGAAGACCTGGCGGAAGTTCTTACCGAAGCCAAGGCTGAAGCCGCTCTTGTCTGCACCATGACGAAACACCGGAGCACGCACGGCCTCTGAAATGACAAGCATGAAGAGGAGGACTGAGTCTGCCGTGAAGATGAATAAACACAGCGTTCCCTCCCCAGGCGGCGTATAATTTTACCCATCCATCCATTATCCACACCCGTTTAGTCCTATCTAAGGTCACGGGGATCTGCTGGAGCCCATCCCAGCAGGGGTCCACCCTGGACAGGTCGCCAGTCCATCGCAGGGCGGTTTATAACGTATAACTCAAACTGATTACAGGCGCTTATTCAGCCAACAGATCATCAGGAGCCTTTCTTACTCCTCTGTGGCGACGATGAAACAACTCTGAATGAAAGTGTCTTTGTTGTGCAGATCTCATCCTGTTCCTCCAGGTGTGACTTCTCTGACAGGACAGCATATCGGTGTCCGTCTCTAAGCTGCTTACTGCTCTGAGCCTTGTGTCTTTGCATTACACTGTAACATACTCCTCTGGATAATCCACTCTCCTCAACACACAGAGACAAAGTGTGCCACTGTGCAAACATAATGAGAAAAACCAGAGAACGGAGCTCATCAAATCCCCGCGCAGATCAGGGCGCTGGCTGACGTTGGTAAAAATGCAGTCAAACGTCCCTCATCGTACGGAGGTGACCAGAGGGACACAAACACTGCTTCAATCAGGCATCACGCATGTACGCAGACGGGCGCCAACTGCGAAACCCACCAAGGGTGGATCTGTTCTTGCAGACGAGCCAGCAGTGATAGATGAAGAGTGAAGGCCAGGCTGACGGAGAACATGGAGGCTGAGAAGAAGAGGAACAGGATGTGGAACTTCGCCTGAGTGTCCGGCAGGCCTTTCTGGGGAGAAAAACAGCACTTTAGCACAACCAGACAAGTGGACGCAACGATGTCAGCAGTTGTGGTCTACAGGGTGCTTAGCAGGGATTTCTAAGAGTTCATCTAACTGTAAACTTAACAGCTTAACATTGAGGGATGCAAAGGTTCTGGCAATCTTGGTTAAAATGTGAAAAGCTGAGTAAAAGGTGACCTGATTGCTAAAGTGCATAAAGTTAAAGATGAAACAGTTCTTCAGTAATGTAAGAAGGATTATTGTTTGTTTTCCATCTTTTTACTGTGACAAATTAGAAAAAAGGGAAAGAGTTTAGCTTAGTAACACCCCATGAAAGTTTGAAAATGTTTTTTTACAGCCAGAGTATTTTATTTTTATTTATTTTTTCCTAATTCTTACTGAAAAAAAAGCTTCAAGGTCCGTGGTTCTTAGGTTATTTTGCATTCTTCCGATGTCTACAACCAAGAAGCTACAGCCGGTTTTCAAAGCTGACACCAGTGTAGAAATGCCAAAACCTGCAGTTTCTCAAAGGATGGTTGGAGTCTGGTTCCTGAAGTGAGTCAATTTCCACTGAACTCCATGTTTAAAAAAACTCCAACTTTACTGCAGAAATAAACAAAAACAAAAAACTGTTCTGGTCTCGATAGTGATTTCTCATCAGGACCACTGTCGGCGGGTAATTTCCTTGTGGAGACCATAATCTTTTTTTTTTTTCCTTTGTTATAGACAATATAGCTTGTTGGGTCTGTCTGTAGTTCTAACAGACGGCTGGGATCAGCTCTGGACTCTTTCAAGTTTACTACAGATGTTGTTTCAGCAGAGACATCTGAAACAGGATGGATGGACAGATCCGATCAGAATCAAAGTAGTCCACCATGTTGTAGAAGCCATTCCTGTTTCATCTTCTTTTTTTTCTTTTCTTTTTTTACAGATGGTGAGATGTTTGCTTCCAGACTTTGCTGGCATTTACTCAAATCCTTTCTTCCCTCTACTGGGGAAATGTTCCCAGTACCAGCAACAACCCACAGATCCAACGAGGCCGTTTCTGAGCTCTGGGAAAGCTTTCTGAGACCTCAGGTCTCCTGGGGCGCCAAAACATTTGCATGCCACCGTAAACAGTTTCTACTTTGGAGCTATGAACTATCTGATTGGTTCATACCAGGTACTCTTTCAGACGGAAATGTGCTTTACCGCCAGCCTTGTGAAAAGAACAAATAATGATGGCACACTTGTAAAAAACAGATAGGTTTGGTTGTTATTTAAGTAACTTTTGGAAGATTAATCAGGACTTCTTAAGAGAAAACAGAATAGTGAAATCAGAGGTTTGTAATGTGGTGGAATAACAATACTTACTGTCCAAAACTTAACAAAATACTGCAGGTCTGTAGCTGTTATAAAAAGGCAGTAAAGCAGAGAGTAGGCCAGAAAGAGCATGAAAAACTTGTAGTTGGAGAATCCCACACAGTTGTTCACCCTGCAACAATAATGAAAAAAATGTTGTTAGTAACACACGGATGTAGAAATACACTTTAGATTATTCAAAATTAATTAGAGTAGTAAATGAGTTTTTAAATCAGTACGATAGTAGCAGTTATTCCTTAAAGACGGCACAAAGTATCTTCTTATGTTAGAGTTTTGTTTGAAGGAGTATTTGCTTTTAGGAAGTGGTGTTTAGCTCTTGCCGCCTCCCATGACTGGTAATGGAAAAGCAAAAGTAACTTTGGACCTGTCACTTCAATCAGAAATAAATTTAATCAACACTTAATGATCTCCTGCGTGAATGTTATGTCAGTTTCATTAGCCCGCAGCTTTCCTGGAGGTATCCATGTTGGATTTCCTGGTTGAGTTTTTGGATTGCATTGACCCTATTTGATCTGGAATACGATGACCTTTGAAAGTGGTACCATGTAACAGAACATAACAGAGAAACAAAGCTAGCAGCAGCTATTTCTTTGCTCCACAGACATGTCTTTCATCATGACAGTCGGTTACATATCCTGCTGTTGAGGTGGTATTTGAGGTCTTCTCCCTGTGTTGAGCTGCTCCATGATGCGCCTTTAGCACTAACAGAAGCTGTCTGTGAGTCTATATCACATGTGTTAAACACATGTGGCACGAGAGCTTGTGCATTATTGGCTTAAATTTTGAACCAATATTTTTAGACTTAAAATAAGCTTACGGCGCTTTAAAACACATATGGACAATAAACTACATCTCCCATAATGCATTTCGTCGCCACCCAGAATATAACAGTATATAACCATGAGCAAGACATCAAGACGATTTTCAGAACTGACGGACTTAAGAAAAACCTCTACAAACTAATCACAACATGTTCAAGAAAAGAAAATTTGTTGGACAAGGAAGACAGTTTCATGAACGACGAGAAAACGAATACAAGTTTGTACCCTCGAGGTGAAGAAACAGTAGGCCTGTCTTTTGTGTTATGAGGCGGTTCAGTCGTGAAAGAGTTTAATCTACGTCAGCGTTTTGACAGCAAACACGGAGCTAAGTATGCTAAATTTAGCCTGCAGGGAAAAACAAAGAATGGCTTCCGCTTCTAACCATCACCTGTGCGAGAGCAGGTTTACAACCACAAACCCTGAGTTTAACTTAATAAACCCTGACCCCCTTTTTTAACAAAAGTCAGTAAAAAATTTAAAATTTTGTTCCGCCTGAAATAAAAAAATAATTTCAGGATGAATAATAGTCTGAATATTCATCTGAAATGGTAAATGACACTATGAGGCTGTAGGCACACTATAACTGAACATGTGTTTCAAATTTGAAGAAGATAGCACAACATATGAACATTTTACAGTGGTCTTTTCATTAAAAAATCTAGGCGCAGCTCCAAAAAGGCCTTTGGAGACTCCAAATGAACACATGGTAACCAAAATGATATTCTGAGACAATAGGTACTTTTTCCTTTACATTTTGGTATTTTTCATCAGTTTGAGTTAAAATAGTCACAAATTTGCCATTTTTAAATTTACAACTAGTTTTTGGTATTACCATAAATCACATACTAACATACATAACTGTGTAAAAACCACCAATTCATAATATATTTGGTGACTACAAATATATATGACTACATGTGGAGCATATATACTTTTAAAAATATATGTTACAGTTAAGGTTTTGAGGTTATGAAGGCTCAATTGCATGAAGGTCAAGCAGGGAGGAGGCAGGAATAATGTTCACTGTCTGAAGAGTCCTCAAAAATCTTCTCCAGTGCCTCCTGGACACTAAAACGTGTTTTTGACTTACTTTTGGCCATTTAACCGTGAAGTAAGTTATCTTATTTTACGTGAGTTATTTTGCTGCTTGCACTGCTGAGCGCTCTGCGTAAATACGCACATGCAGGACTGGGGGGGCGCACCGCTACGCGCAGGCATAAAACAGCTCAGATAAAGTCGAATTACACATGCAATACGTCATTGGAAAGGTTGATCTATGCTCTAAAAGGCGGAAATGACGAATCTAAGGTCCGCCTTGTAGCTGTCAATCAAATGCATTGCAAAGAGAGTCACCGGAAATTCGAACAAAGCCATCTTTGTTTCGGGAAGATGATTCCTCTGCTTGAAAAACTACGATCGGAAATCAAACAAAACTTTTTTACACTTCTAATATGGTACTGAATTGCAAAAAAGTGCTTTAGTTATAAGTAATAACATTTATTGACACTAAATCTCAATAAATGATCACAAGAATTCAACCTTACATGAAGAACCAAGCTTGTTCAGGGCATTTCTCAGCAATCAAAAATCGCTAGAGTGAGCATCTTTCTGTTTATAGACAAGCTAAGCCTCTGTCAACAAACAGGGACCGGATTCAAACGTTTCTCCTCGTTTTCTGGGACTTTTACAGACGAAAACCGGTAAGTGCCGACTTTCACGACTTTCGGCTTTTATGTATTTAGGCACCTCTTGTGCAAGATATATAAGAGATGAAAGAAAAAAGGTATTATCTTTGCAAAGAGGAGACTCTGCAGAGTTCAATGATACCAAACACAGCTATGACAGATGAAGTGATCGTTCTGTATGAGTCATTTTTAGACAAAATTATTACACAACGCCGGCGTCCTCGTCGAGTTTATCAGGTTAATATAATATTGTTATAATAATAATTATAATAATTGTTAAATACTTGACACTTTAATACGTAATAAATACAGAAACCGTTATTTATCAAGGTGTAGTTTTATTTATTTTGATTTATATTGCATTTTGTTACATTCATGCTGTGGATCTGGCCCTTCGAGGGCCACCATGATGCTGATGTGGCCCTCAGTGGAAAATGAGTCTTGACACCCCTGCTCTATATGATTAAAGAACCCTGTTATACTGAATTTAAGAGGGAAGTGTGGTGCAAAATTGATCTTGGATTATATAACAGCACACTTGAACACGACCGTGAGAGTACAGCGGGACACAGATGAAGCAACCACTGATATTTGAGTAAAATCCAGTGGTCTGTTTAACGGAAGAGCATCGCTACATACCAGGGGCAGTGGTGATCCATCTTCAGGATGCATCTGTAACGCAGACGGGTCAGACGTCAGCGTAATTAAATTTTACTCTCTCTGCCAGCGTGCGATATATATTTTGTGGTGTGTTTTCTGTAGGTGCAGGAGCAGAGCCGTACTTATCGCAGACTGAACAATGGTGACATCGATCAGGCTTCAGCAGCTGGCAGCGGTCACAGAAACGGATTGCTGAGGAGACACAATCAATTCAATTCAGTCACACGGCCATCAGCAGCAGCTTCGCCTCACTCTTAACAGACTAACTGGGTTGACTGGGACTGGAATGAGGCCTGAGGGCTGCGTATCAGTCTGGACCGTTCCAGCCGCCCTCCATTCTCACTGCTGTACCTCCAGAGTTGGTGCGAGTGTAGATGGGCAGATCCTTGGCTATCCTCCGCAGGATCTCCTGCTGAGACTCTCCCCGATCTTCACGCTCCAGCAGCTCTTTGTCAGAGTGGGACAGGTGGAACTATGGAGGGCAGACAGAAAGACAAACAACAGGAGCTTTTTTCCCTTTTTAAACCAGATCCAACTATTCAGCCTGATAGCTTAGATGCTGCGTTAGAGTCAGTGAGTGTCTGTTACTCTGAGCCTCTTAGACGGAGGAGGATTCCGCTCTTTCCTTCATTTCTATTTGGCCTGTTTGTGCCCCAGCAGGAAAATATGAGCAGAGCTGCGCAGAGCTGCAATATTACTTTCAGCCTTTGAGGCAATTTATGATTGAACATTGGAAACGAATGACAGAAATTACAACAAACAGCACAGTGCACACAAGATTTATTGCAGTCACCTAAACTCCCAGTGATTCATCGATCACATCTCATAAAGGAACGCTCTCATATGAGATGATCAGTGCCTGCAGGTGGGCTTTAAAAATGCAGAGAGAGGCGTATGAATGTGTCTGCTTTGCAGTCCTGTGGTCAGGGCCATTAAAATGCACATTCAGGCGCTTCCACTGCAAAGTATTATTAGTCTAAATGCTGCATTCATTCTAGGAAGCTCTAACCTACATCTTTACTTCCTGCTTCATCGTCCCAGTCGAGTGCACGTCGTCACAGTCAGACACACTCACCTCCTTCAGGGGGTTCACAGGCTTGGTGAAGATGGTCTGCCAGTAAGCCCACACAAACATGATGAAAATGACATGGTACGCCAGCAAGTACACGACTGCAAGCGAAACAGCATGGCGTTATTGGATATCAATAATGTTGGTATAAATAAAAAATGTACAAACGCCCCTCTCTGACCACAACAAAAAAAGCTCAAATATAACATTTAAATCTTTTAGAAGTGTGGCCAGGAAGCACTGAGACACATTCACGATGAAAATGCTAACAGTCTGATTCTGTCAACATGGTCAGATCATAAAGCTGTGATGTTTTTAGTCATTTTGTGTCTGTTTTTGTTTGCTTTGAAATTCAGTTTTGCATCTATTTCCTGCTATAGTTAATCTCTTTAAAGTCACTTTGAGTCGTTCTAAGTGCTCTTTCTTGCTGTTTAGCGTTTTAGTAGATGTTTTGCATATGTTTTGCATATGTTACGGGGCACTCGTCATGGGGTTAGGGTTAGGGAGAGCTTGCTCTGTAAGGCAGGAGTCACACATACCTGTTTCAGGGGTCAACGGACTCACTTGTCATTCGTTATGAATTTGGTGACATCATGTCCTTCCAGTTTGACCTCTGGGCCCATTGCTTTGCTTCTACTATCATAGCGGTGGAAAGTTGGAAATAGTTAAGCTTTTTAGGCAGCAGCGCAATTTAGAGGTATCAAATTTGCCTGTATGATCATGTGACTGATCTTGAGATCGTCTGTTAGCGTCAGGCGTGCCCGATGTTGAGTATTAACGCGCGGCGTGTCAGGAAATAAATGGAACGATCTGATGTGTGGCTGCTCGTGGTTTCACTGGTGTTCGGTTGTTTGTGGTAAAACTGGAAGTCATAGTGGACAATGAGCTGCTTTGAGCTGGAATGATAGTCATGAACATTGTCCAGTGCAGTGGATGTTTGTCCCACATAGAAAAGAATGTTCGGCCCAAACATGGTCCGCTCATTTAGTTTTCCTTTAGCCCTTGCTGACAGCGCTGACTCAACCTCAGAGTTGATAATTTATTTTATCGGGCCCGTCCTGGCTCAAGCTAACGTCGATGTACACGTAACATTGTTGTAGAGAGCTGCAAACTTTGTTTTTGGAGGACTGCAGGTGAAGACATCTGCATTGGTCAAATACCCAGAATCCAAATGTTCTTATAAGGCAAATACTGATGCAGACGCATGCCTCCTGCCACTATAAACGAGCTTTTTAATCTTTTCATGTTAGCACGCTGACATTTTAGGAACACACACAGCTAATGCTAACGAGTTTGTCTTGAGTTAGAACTCTGGTCATAAATCAAACAAAGGCAAAAGGCAGCACTCACTCCTTTGTTTATTTTCTACAAAGGTCGGGAAATCCCTCAAGACAGATGTGTCCATCCTCTGGGGATTAAGAATGTCTGTAAATGATTATTTTATTTAAAATAAATTCACAATAACATCCCTAAAGCCAGCATGGATTAACACTAAAGACTCTTTACTGGTTTTGGCCTCTTTTAACTCATCTCTGCCCTGGAAGCTGGAAGCTGAGTACACGATAAAATCATATGACACGTTTCAGCTGATAGAAGCTGATTATAGTGTTTTGATGGGGGGTGGGGGGGGTGGGGGGGTGAAGGCTGCTAAGCCTCCTCTGTCCTATAAACTCTGCTCAGCATCTAACAGATTCACAAGTACTGAAAGCGTTTATGATTCCTCTGGATGTTAAACAGCGTTATAAAACACTCACCCTTTTCTCCTGTGTCTTCGATAGACTCTGGAAGAATGAAGCATTAAAAGAGACAGTCAGGCTTGTGTCCAATGAAAGAGTAAAATGCATTTGTTTTTTCTTCTAAATCTCTCACGAGACAGCGACAGATTCGTGCTGGATTCGTCTGTGACGATCAACACGCTTAAATGAAATTCAGTGTCTGACCTCAGAACAACCGAACTGAAAACTGCTGACTCTGTAGATCTGTCAATACCAGACGAGACACAAAGTCAATATGAAACATGCCAGTCACCCTAACTCACTGTTGCTCTCAACAAACCAACACTGAGAGACCATTAAAACATGAAAAAGAGACAGACAGAGACCTGTTGGAGAATTGGCTGACGCTGTTTTTAAGGTTTGTCCCAAAATCTAAGCAATAATTATCTGAGCATATCATCAAATACCCTGTAGAGCAGCAAACACACACACTAACGTGAAAAAGGTGAACCAAGGAGCTGAATGACATATGGGGTTCCATGAATGCCAAAAATATGTTCAAGTGCTCACTGTTTATGTCCATTGGTTATTTGTGTCACCTGTTTTTCTCATTATGATGCGTCGTTGGTACTTGTCGTTCCTATGCGTCGTTGCAATGCGTCGTTGGTACGTGTCATTGCTATGCATCGTAGCTATGCGTTGTTGCTATGCGTCGTTACTATGCGTCGTTGCTTTGAGTCGTTGCTTTGCGTCGATGCTATGCGTCGTTGGTACGTGTCATTGCTATGCGTCGTTGCTCTGCGCCATTATGATGTGTCGTTGGTACTTGTCGTTGCTATGCATCGATGCTATGCATCGTAGCTATGCGTTGTTGCTATGCGTCGTTACTATGCGTCGTTGCTTTGTGTCGTTGCTTTGCATCGTTGCTTTGTGTCGTTGCTTTGCGTCGTTGCTTTGCGTCGATGCTATGCATCGTTGCTATGCGTCGTTGCTATGCGTCATTGCTATGCGTCATTGCTATGCGTCGTTGCTATGCATCGTTGCTATGCGTCGTTAGTACGCGTCGTTGGTACGCGTCGTTGCTATGCATCGTTGCTATGCATCGTTGCTATGCATCGTTGCTATGCGTCGATACTATGCGTCGATACTATGAATCGTTGCTATGCATTGTTGCCATGCGTCTTTGCTATGCCTCATTGGTAGGTGTCGTTGCTTTTCGTAGTTGCTTTTCGTAGTTGCTTTGCGTCATTGCTTTGCGTCATTGCTTTGCGTCATTGCTTTGCGTCGTTGCTTTGCGTTGTTACTATGCGTTGTTGCTTTGCGTTGTTGCTTTGCGTCGTTGCTTTGCGTCGTTGCTTTGCGTTGTTACTATGCGTTGTTGCTATGCGTTGTTGCTATGCGTCGTTGCTTTGCGTCGTTGCAACGATGCATTGCAACGACGCATAGCAATGACACGTACCAACGACACATAGCAACGACGCATAGCAACAACACGTACCAACGACGCATCATAACGAGAAAAACAGGTGACACAATCAGACAGTGAGTGTGAGGAGAGAACAGAAGTGTAAACCAAAGTTAAACAGATACAACCAAACGTTAAGCCAAGTGAGCATCTACAGAGACAAAGTAGTTGTTAAAAGAGCTTTGACACAACCAGAGTATTGTTGAAAGTTAAATAAACACGGGGAAACGTCTTAACAAACGACCATGGACATAAATGGACAGCTTGAACATATTTTTGGCATTCATGGAACCCCATAGAATGAAGGCATGCAGCCAAAAACGGTGTGCACGTGGCCGTGCCAACATAAAAGCTTCAGTCTGTGCGCATGTGATATTAGTGCTGTTTTTGAATATGACTGTGTTCCTTCTTCTCCCCGCAGTATTTTCAACAACTTAACACCGTTATTAATGCTTCTGAAAAAGGGGACCAGTTGTTCGTAGGCTGCTTTAAAAGAAAGTGGGTCAGCTGCAGATCGCTCGGGGTGAATTATGAAAGCCAGACAATGGGATTAACTCAGCTGAGGAGTGTCAGCTGATGATACTTTCACACAGCTGACTGTCTGTCTGTGGAGCGCATGTTGGGCGCATGAGCAGCCGCTGCTGTTTTCATCTGTCCGTCCCATGTGACTCCCGTTCTCAAGGAAGCAAAGCAACACGGTTTAACGAAGTAAAATGCTCTGATTAAAGAGGGATTTTTGATTTTCTGTTGCCTCGCAGCTAATCTGCCACAACCTGCCATGGATGGCGGCAGGTCCGCGGTGACCTGTAATTCTAGAAAGGGTTCATCCCGGTGCTGGCTGGCCTCTCCGTGACACGACACGGCGACGCGCCTCGCCGGTCGGTCTCAAGTCACACAGAACCAGCACCAGCAGGGAACCTTTCAGGTGATGCTGGACTGCACATGTCTCTGGTTTTTCTAACGGATCAGATTTAGGGGGGAACAAACAGCCAGGACGTCCTCTCCTCCCGCGTCGGCCTCCGCCTGCTCTCATTATACCGTCTCCATTTCATCCTCCTCTTTGAAAGAAAGGACTTTCCTTTCAAGTGGTCTGACTGGCTGCCAAATGGAAAACTCCTCCGAGACATTCTAGAAACCATTACCATCCAGGTCAACTCTGTTCACCGATCACTTAAGAGGCCCGCTGACTGTGACCGCACCATCCTGCACTGAGTGGTCAGGAAGTCGGTCCGGCCAAAGAGCCATTAGACTCAGAGTTTTCAGCCAACAGATAATGCTGATTGTGTTTGTGGCATCAGATATTAATTCAGACGTGGAGCCTGGAGCTATAACAGTAAGACTTTAAGATCTGGTGCTGATAGAGTGGAGGCGGTACAATCAGGTGGTCTATGAAAACTTATTTTAGGCTTCAACACCTTTCTTGTTGTTAACTGTAACATGTTTTGAAAACGTCTAACAAAGCTGATATTTGTGTAAATACGTACTTGCCACTTCACTTTATGAGTGTGTTGAAGTGTCATTGTCGTGTGCCTGCTCACACACACACACACACACACACACACACACACTGCGTAAACAAGCCCAGCCTGGTCCACAAACACAGGAATGAAATGAAACAGAAATGTCTCCTCATTTCACCTTCTCCCCTGGCGCGCACACACACGCACACACGCACACACACATCCTCTTCTTTACAGCAGGACAGACAGTCCTTACCTATGCAAAGCTGGAAAACATAGGCGTAGTATGACCAAGCCACTATGAGAGGCGATGAAGAGGACCGGGATCCAGTACAGAACTCTCCAACAGCCCCGCTTCACGCTGCGCGAGCCCGACGGTGCCATAATCTAGAAGCGGCTCATGTCTCTTGCGCAGTCGTCTGCTGCCCTCCCCTCCCCTCCCCTCCCCTCCTCTCCTCTCCTCTCCCACGGTCCGTGCGTGTGTCCCGTGTCTTCTAGTGGGCTGTCACTGATCATCGGAGGCTCAGACGCAGCATCGCAGCAGCAGCCTCCTCCGCACGCGCCCGCCGCCGCACCGCTGCGCTCCGCTCCGATCGTTCCGCTCCGCCGCCGGATCACTACAGACTACAACACGCCGTCAGACGGCTGGTGCGCACACACACACACACACACACGTGCATGAACGCGCGCGCATGCACGCGCAGACATAAGACTCGGAGTCAGCGCCGCCCCTGCTGCCCCCCCACAGGTTACCATGACGTCCGAAGGATGCTGCAAGCCTGGCACTTTTTTTTTTTTTTTTTTTTTTTTTTCAGCACGCGCAGAAGATGAGTTCAGTGGGTTCAGAGTCTGGAGTTCAGAACACAAACAGATGGGTTATGAGCATATAAGCCAGCGCGCACGGGGTCATTGGCGGGCTCCTGTGGTCACTGCACTCTGAGTGATGATGCAGTTGACCCGGACCTTCAGGGTTCTGCTTGTTTTTCAGTCTTTTCCTTTTCAGTCTTTTGCATTAAACTACCTGTAAAAGTTTAGGTCTAAGATCAGTTTCATTCTGCTGCTACTGGCACCTGAGAAATACTGTATTTTGAATGACATGCAAACCCTTCTGCATTCATGGTCATTTACCAACGTGTCTTACAGAATAATTTCTCATTTTCTGGTTCTGATTTAAAAAAAAAATCTTCCTCTTTTTTCTAACAAATGCTGTATGGTGATTTACCTCCTACAGACAATATGGTGGGTGGGTGGCACGCTGCAACAAACTGACAATATGCATCGCAATATGTACACCTCCAGTCTCAGAAAAAAAAAGAGCGGTGACTGTAACATATGGAAACTGCACTTGTTGAGATGTTTAAAAACTAGTGAGCAAAATAATCTACCGGTTTAATGTGTAAGGAAAGAATAATAGCCTAGCTTTCAGCATCATTTCTGTCATGGTCACTAAAATCACCAGAGAAAGCAGCAAAAGACGTCTGAAAGATGGAACCTCATCACTGGATCACTGTCTGGTTGATCTCTGGGAGGGACTCTATATCCTTTCTGTTGATGCAATTAAATTCAACATATTGTGGGGTCCAGTGAGATCAAGTTTTACTGTGGTTCTAAGTTGACATCATCTCCAGTGACTTTACAGAGCATCATACAGGCTGATGACAGAGGGGGCTGTATTAGACTCTGAAGGAGCTTCCCAGAGTCTGAGAAACCATGATCAGGTCTTCACAGTTACTTCAGATAGAGATGAAGGTGTCACAGCTTAGCAGTTAATTACAAATTCATCACTTGTGTGTGGGCACCGGCAGGAATAACAGTGGAAATATGGGATCAATATGTAGGATCAATGTTTTTTTCTTGAGCTTCACATTGTTGGGAAATCTTGTCTTCGTGTTCAAAGTCTCCCAGCTCTAATTGTTTGAATATCCCAAAGACCGCTTTGGAACTTTATCCTTGACAATTAATGACGACATGAATCTGATTTATGAGCACAAAGAGGAAACAACACACACTTTGTCATATTTGTATCATAATGAAGAAACACAAATACAGTCATGGAAAAAATTATTAGACCACCATTTTTTCTTCACTTTCTTGTTCATTTTAATACCTGGTACCACTAAACGTCATCATGTGACTAAAACAGACAGAAAAGAAAACACTGAATGCATAAAAGCAGTGTTTTTGGCAGTACAACGCCATAGCTATTGATGTAAAAACTTAAGTGATTTAGGTTATAATCAAGAAAACCATGGAAAATGGTAAGATATCAGCTCTTAAATAAAACTCTTATGAGAAATCTTTGTGGTTATCGTTATGTTTGTCCAAACAAATGTACCTTTAGTTGTACCAGGCATTAAAACGAACAAGAAACTGAAGAAAACAAGGGTGGTCTAATAATTTTTTCCATGACTGTATAACACAGCTTGACATCAACCATGATTTACTGTAGGAAAGGTATTTTTGTCCCTAAAAAGATTTCCAAGAAAATCCACTTTGATTTCCTCTGTCCTTAAATGAGCTTTATTTTTCTGCCTTTATAACAGACTCAGTTGGTTCAGTTTGCCCTTTGTTGTGCATCTTTGCAGTGTTTCACCCTAAAGCCCACAGACTTGAAAGCCAAGTTTATCTGTGATTCATTAGCAGGTGTGAATGCATGGGCCCGGGCTCGTCAGCCCCCCCCCCCCCGCGACCCTCCACAGGTCAAACTGGATGGTTGGCCGATTTCCATTTATATCTGCAGCCATGCCAAACACTTCCTTTACAACTGAGCGGTGCCAATAATTTTGACCAGGACGGTAGAAATTTCCTCACTTAATGCACCAGACGGAGACGAAAGACGGACAGTGAGCTAGCACTGAATTAAGGATCTGTTGCAGAACCCTTAAAGAGCCTCTTTGTGTTCCTTCACTAACTGAAAGATTACAGTGAGAGCAAATAATTACCCTGCTAAATTAATCATTTAAAGATAAAAAAAAAAGAAGAAAGTCTCCAGTCAGTCTTGGACACCCACACACATGATTAACATTAATGATTTGCCTTGGAGGCTAAAATAGCTTGTCTATTCTGCTGTGGTCCTGTCATCAGTCGTTCCTGAACACAAAGAACAAAAATAAAAAATAAATCCAATGCACCCGTGGTTTGTTAAGGACAAGGCAACGGTTTATTAACTGACATGCATAAAAACTGTGATCACAGCTGCAACAAAGTTACTCCTGACATGAACGTGGAAGAATGAGGAAGTCAGAGAATACAGACTAAAGAATTCAATACGATAGAAATTTATTGCATTGTAAATGCGTCTGCCCTCTAACACAAGTGTAACAGTCAGAGCCTGATTTAAAAGAACGAGGTAGTCTAACTAATCCAAACATGACGCACAGTCTTTAGTCTAATCATAAAGCATATAACAGGCTGATATTTTCAGGCTTTTTTCATCAAACATCTCCACACAAAGTAAGCATCATCCAGGTAAAACAATAGTTTTTAAGACTACATCAGTAACATCCATCCTTGTATATTTCTGTTAAATCTAAGCTGAGTGCATCAAGAGTGAAACAAACATATATGGCTTCATTATTCTCCATATTTATTCATAAAGAGGTCAAACCTGTCTGAGGCGTAATGGCACTTTTCCCAACCAGTCAAGAAATGATTAACACTTAGCTGCCTGTGGTTAAAGAGTGGAGAAGCCTCAGACGGAGCGAGTGTGTTCAGGCCTGCTGGCTCTGGAGGGTTTCAGTCGCAGCGTGTTGGAGGAAATGAAAGGAAAGAGGGCAGGGGAGGCGTTGGTTGACTTGATCTGTGCAGGCGCTGCTGAGCTGACAAAAAGGTCAAAGCCTGAGAGCGTTCAGCCGCCGCGCGGCGTCGGGACGAGCTGGCGGAGCGGGAAAAAACACAACCCTGGATTTTCAGATACGACAGTAAGAAATACGTAAGTAAAGTCTTCCTAAATGAGCAAAAGCACTCAACTTGAATGAGTTTTATGTCAATAAATAAGAGTTGATAATATCAAATAGTTCAGTACTTAAAAGCATCTATAGCACTCGAGCTAATTAGTGCAACTTAGAGTCCAGTGACATCGACTTTGTTGGTTCATCGTGTTTGCAAAAGCCGACTGGCTCCTGTTCGTGTCACATCCTGCCGTGTTTTCAAGCTTCCCAGGCAGGCGATCAAAGATGCTGCAGCATGCACAAACCCTCCTGCTCCGACTGAGGAGGCGCCGCTGATCCGGGCCACAGAACATGCACCGCTGCCGAGACGCTCACCTGGTGGCGGAGCAAAGACGAAACGTTAGCTGCCCGGCTAACACAGCATCAACTTCACTGTCACCGTAAAAGCAACTGGGACAAACTTCCCCAGCTTATTAGTTACAATATTACCACTACTTTGTTTTTTTGTATCTAAACTTGACAGTTTGAATGTGAAGAAATAGGTGTTATCCTATCTATAAATTCCAAGATATGAAATGTTACCGTCAGGACCCAGATTCTCATCACGTTTAGTTGACGTTTTGCGCATTAAGACTTTGACAGGAAAGATATTAGATGTCATTCAGTAAATCAGAAAATACTCTCTAAAGGCAGAAAAAAAAAAGGTTTTATGATTCTATAAAGTAAATGCTTCCTATTGAAGATATCGCGCACTGACATGAATACGGCTATTTATGACACATGATAAAAAGATTCAGAATAGAGACAGAACTGAAACATAAATGTTTGGTGTTTGTAAGTGCTACTGAAGTGAACATTACTTAGATAGATAGATAGATAGATAGATAGATAGATAGATAGATAGATAGATAGATAGATAGATAGATAGATAGATAGATAGATAGATAGATAGAACTTTATTAATCCCTTGGGAGGTCTCCGTCAGGGAAATTGTGGTTCCAGCAGCTACAGCACAAACAAAGCAGTAAAGAAGCAAACACAGTTTGAAATATAGATTAAGATACAGTGAGAATATATCAATAAGAGAGTAAAAAATATTATAAAATAGAATAAAAAAATAGTACAGTATTAAGAATAGTCTTAAAATAGTATTGCACACCCAGAGAAATAAATAAACATCGATTACACAACCATAAATATTCATTCACTTATTCAGAGTCTGAGAAAACTCATTGTGGTAAAAGGAGTAAAATATATATTTTTGATTAAAGACGTATTGGTTAAAAAGATGTCATTACCTAATTAATTAGAAAACTAATTCGTATGAATGTCCTGGAGACAAAATTAGGACCAACTGTGGACCACTGAGATGTATTTTAATTTTTACCTGTAGTATGTGGCCTTAAAATAATTAAAACAGGGAGTATTACCAGCTTAAACGTATCTGCCTTCACTCCATGCACACAGTCAGACATAAAAGCACAATTTTGTTCTTTATGTATTTTATTTTTTGAGCGAAACGACGTTCAGCTTGCCTGCTTCAGGAGCTTCAGAGAAACGAGGACGTGTCACCTTTGGACACGGATGAGCTCACCTTATCCTAGAAATCAGTTGTATTTTCTCATTCTCTCAGTAGAAACGACCAGAAGACCAACTACTTTCCTCTGAACGTTACGGCAGAGAAATCACATCTCTCTGCTCTTTGATCCTGTTCAGAACTTCATAACGTGGACGTGAAACGTTTCTTTCTCTCCTCCCTGTTTTCTCAACATTGTTTTTTTTTTTTTTAAACACTAAGCTTGTGTGTGCACATGCACGTACGTACGTTCATGTGTGTATGTGTGTGTGTTTTTAATCAGGGATGATTATTAAGCCTCTCCTAAGAAGTGCATTTCCTTTGAACCATTTATACAGCTTTAAACTGCACCGCTCGCTGCTCATGTATGCAGACCTAAGCCGGTATCCGGTGGCAGTTGTTCAGGCGTTAATATTACAGTGTAACCTAATGCTTCAGGCGAGGAGACCAAGGGCCTCAAACACACCTCAAAAGACTCACTATATGGTGCTGTAGGGCGCCTTGGGGAATATTTTTTGGGAGTAATTAAACACAAAACATTCCTTCGCTGTTCGCCTCCTCTGTTTCATTTCTGTTCCGTTTACGCTGGCACCGAGACCAAAGACTTTTACCTATTTTCCTGAAAGCTCCTTCTTCATGCAGGACTTGAAAGAGACGAACTTTTCCTTCCACTTTGACACCCTGAAAATGTTTGAGACAGTGGATCAGGAGGCAGATCTAATCTCACAACAAAACCATTTTCACCACGACCACTAGATGGCAGTGTGACATCATCTCTTAAATCCCAAACCATCAACTCAGTGCTGAGGTTTGTTTCAGTGGCAAAACATGCCAGGAGTGTAATTTAGACATGATGATATGGAGGCATTTCAGTGTACAACTACCTAAATAAAAAAAAAGATACATAATTAGTCCTTGCTCAAAATTGTAATTAAAGCAGACGCAACATGTTTTCTTGCTAATAGCTGCTTCACGAGCCGAAATTGTTTTAAAGTACTATTTTGAAGATGAATGTCTACATCTGAGCTCAGCTTCAGGCGATATTTGTTCATTCCTCTATCTGTGTGTGCAGAAAGGACTTATAGGATGCTGGAACGCCTCTGATGGGACATGAAAGAGGCCTCACCCCGTCGCGGCGGAGCAGCCGCTCCTTCATGACGCCGACAAACTCCTTGTAGCTGAGCTTATCGTCGTGGTCTTCATCGAAGATCTTGAAGACCGTGTTGACCAAGTGGTGGGTCAGCTTGATTCCCGTGGCCACGTAGACCGCTCGAGTAAAATCCTCTGAGGTAGAAGAGCAGGGGAAACAAATGAGATGAAAAGTCACAAAAAAACAAATCTACACCTCGAGGGAGAGGGCATATTTTAATGCAGATGTTAAAAATATAACCGTTCTTGCTTTGAACAATAAAACGTTTAAATAGGGATGGCTTCTTTAGCGCAGCCAGCACCTTATTCAGTTCATGGATTTCTTCCAGGTCATGAAGGAGGAGGCAGAAGTAATCCTCATCAAAAGTGACAAATTAAACAACTTTGTTAAAACTACTAAAGCTACATTTAAATCAGAATCTAAAGTTTAAACAGGCCCAGGGAAAATGCATCTTCCTACCTGTTAAATTAAAATTATCAACATTATTATTAGGGCTGGGTCAGGGAGGTTGGTTTACATATGAGGGGCGAATATAACTATAAAAACAGCTAAACAAAGGTCATCCATGCAATTATACATTTTCTCCAAACTTCACAGCAAATAAATCAACTTTTTTTTACAAGTCACACTTATGTCCACGCTGAAGCCTGAGTTTTGATTTGGATTAGATTCTTCCATCCCAGTAAACATGAACCGCTTCGCTTCACAACATTTCTGCTGCATTCAGGTCAGTATTTATCTATTTATTCATTTATGTATTTATTTTTGACAGATTGACTTGTGCTCTTTTTGTTGATGTTTTCCTACATAACATTAAGTTAAAATCCAGGACGTTTTCCTTGTGAATCTATTGCTATAATTCAGAAACATTGTTACACCAAGATGTCGTGGCCCAGATGTAATAAAACGGGCCGAACCCGTCACCGCTACCCCACATCTCCTTCTCTCCAGAGGCCCTTCTTTAAACCGAGCCCTGCCATGCATCGGTCCAGTTTTGTCCTGATCCTGGACTCGTCTGACTGCTGATTTGTGGAATTCAAATTCTTTAAAAATGATTTTCTAATTCTCCCAACGTGACAAGTGTCAAGAACTTCCCTTTCCTAATAGCATAGCACTTTTCCTCAAACACGTTATATGTTCTTTAAAGCAACACAAACGACATTTTGCCATATTTGGGTCAAAGGCTCTCAATATTGGCGTAAGGAGCTTTTACAATACTATTTATTATACTATTTATCTTTTTTAGTCTCTTGTTCTGCCGTTTCTTCATTTTCTCTTCCGTCATTACCGTCTCGAGTCTCATAGTCACCTGTGGCTCTGTGAGCTCGTTTCATCGTTGTTGTTGATGTGTGGCAAAGTGTTAAAAAAAACACATCCTCATTAAGTTAAAGTCCGCTAACAATATTTTTGTCATAATTGTTTGATTGGGTTGCCTTTATGAGTTAGGACGTTTAGGTCATATTTATGGAGCATCATTCAGACAACCCTGGAGCATTGGTGATGTCACTGATCAGCTGTTTATAAGCCTACATGCTAAGGTGTGAACATGTTGGGTTGCGGAGACATTTCGGTTTTACCAAGAAGAAATACTCATGAGGATTTGTTACGTGTTCAGTCCAAAAATGTCCAATCAGTTGATGTTATCAGATCGGGACAGGCTAATCAAGTTTGACAGCTTAATACAGCCAATCACTGCTGCAGAAATGTTGTGTTAAGTCTTCCCCAGAGTGATGAGAGTCAAAGCATGAGAAGAGAAAGATGTAAAGCCAATTCAAACCTTCCAGGGGTGTTAAACTGATCTGTGATCTGTCAGAGAAACACAGTTGACTTGTTTCATTCAACCAGCTGAACTGGTTAAGACCTTTTAGTGAGAGGAATTAGCTGATTGACTAAAACAAGTCAGCTGTGTTTCTGCATGGTTAGAACAAAACCCTGCAGCCACACGGACCTTTAACGGATCAGTTTGACACCTGTGCTGGAAACTATGGTCTTGTTAAAGTGTTGGGCAGCTAGTAAACTGGGAGACTTTACCTTGACCAACAGAGCGGTTGGCGAAGTTGTACATTTGCATGGCGATGGTAAAGTCCTCCAGGTTATTAAGGAACTGAAAGAAGGACCTGAACTCCTCAAAGGTGATTCCCTGGAAAAAAAAAAAAAAAACAGGAGTAAAGCAATGGTTTTATTTGTAAATTAGATATTATGGAGCCCAGCCAGCTGTATGTGTCAAAGCATGGAGCTAAAATTCACACAATACTTAATCTGGCTCCTTTCATCTTGCGAGGAATCTTTGAGTGTGTGTGGGAGCTTGAAGGCATCACATAGATAGCACACCCAAACAGACAAAGTATACATTGCTGGATTTTCCCTGCGCAGTATGGACACGCTGAGCTGTCAGCAGCGGGGGGAGGATTGTAGCTTTTGGGAAGAGGTCAGGCTGCTTACAGACTTTTCTAAGGCAGATTAACCTGATACTTGAATAAACAAAAACAAAAGTGATGAATCCCCAAACATCTCAGGCTTGGCTGGTGACTCAAACACTGAGCCCATTGATGTCCACTCAACCATCCTGCAGCTACTAGCTGCTTCTCTTGCTGGGTGCCCCACCGAACACAGCCTCACAAATGGAGTAATGACTAATCTGTGACGCTTTGCTGTTTTAACAATGTGGGGCCCATAAAATATCGCTCAGTGTAATGATGAGACCCACTTGATTATCAATAGACATCTAGCAACAGGCTACTCGAGGCGGCTGAGGAGCTGCTGGCACCTTTTCACGCGGGTCAGCGTGCCAAGAGGAGAAACAAATTAAAGCTGAAATTAAAGCTGCTTCACTCAGCAGCTAATTTGCAGGACGTCAAAAGAAAGAGAGTAAAATGCTCTCAAGTAGCCGCAAAAGAAAAACCATTACAGACTGTTCCAGCCACATGAAGCCCGGTGAAAATGGAAACTTTGTGTTTGCAGGAACGTTAAGCTCCCGGTGAGCTTCTTCTTTGAGATCCCGGCAAAAAAGGTCGAACGCTGTGGAAGACAGACAGTTTTCTGTACTCGCTCTGTGTTTCGAGCCGCTGCCAGTAGAGGCAAGGAAAGGTGCTTTGTGGCGTTATTTATATCGTGGTATTTCAACATTCTCGTGTAATTTCATCCTGTGAAACAGCTGTTGCATCTGCACCCTCGATACAGCAGGCAGGGCGTTGGTTCAGCAGGAAAACTGAATCAAAAGAGGAAAAAAAAAAATCATGCGCCATATTTAACCATTTAAAAATTGTTAGTTTAAGGTGCTTAAAAAAAAAAGAAACAAAAATGTGCTGGAATCTGTCAGTGAAACTATAGCTACTAAAAATAACACACAATAATTCTCATGATTGATTTCTTTAAGCTGCATGAAAGCCAAAATGAAAAAAAAAAAATAAAGTTATTGATTTGAGTTTTATGTGCTGATTTGTCTGGACCGTTTATGTCCTTATTCTGCCTTTTTTTCCTACAAATATCTGGCACAAACAGCATCTTTGACACCGGTAAATGGCGGTAACACGTGACGGGAGTCTGAGAGGAAAGGAGCACCTTTTCATCCGGGATGCTATGACGCACGTTCTCCAAATACCCACTGACGTCGTCCACGTTCGTGTAGCGAAGGAGAATGCGAGCAAAGTCTTCCTCGCTGATGGTGGGCATGCCTTTGGAGTAGGACAGGAACTCTATCTCAAGTACTTCTGTCTGCAGGTTGTCCATAAACCTGGAAGGGGAAGACAAACCGCAGGAAGTGCTACCACCACTTAACATCGTCACTAAACCATTAAGGGTTTAGGTCAGTGTGGTATTATACTGATTAATGGCCTTATTATAAAGGGAGACGATCATTCACTTACTTGTAAAAATCTTCAAATTTCAACTCAGCTTTGCCTTTTTTCCCAAAGAAATGCACCAGCAGCGTTGTCTCTTTTTTCTCATCCACCTGCTATGAGAGAGAAGAAAGTTCACAGACTTTCATAACTTTAACTATCCAACTGTGAAGTTAAAATATTCTCACACAAACTTCTCAATCTCTCTGCAATGATTAAACCAAACTATTCAAAAATCCTCATATCAAACATTCTGTCACAAAAGATGCCTCTATAATTACAAAGAGTACATTAGGCAAAGTCAACTAGTTAACTATGCTGAAGTTTTGTTTTTTTTAAATACATCTCCAAATCAGAAAAGAAGGGGATTTGGGGGGGAAAAAAGCAGGGATTCTTACATTTACTCTAATTTTATTTCCTTGCAGACGACACAAACTCAAGATATTTCACATTTTTCCCATCAGCCTCATTTCATTTGTTGATATATATATATATATATATAGATATATATATATATATATATATATATATATATATATATATATATATATATATATATATATATATATATATATATATATATATATCAACATATATATTTTTTTTTTTTTTTTTTTTCCCCCAATTCTGCAACACATTCATTCAAAAAAAAAAAGTTTTCAAGGATCAGTTTAGTGAGGAGCAAAGCTCATTTGCACATGTGTGATGGCAGCACTAATGCAGGAAAGCACTTTTGGATTTTAAAGCATCATAAGGTGTTTTCATGACCACATTATACTGTGATGTCATGACTGAGGAAGAAGACGCGACTGCTGCACAGCTTAAGATGTGTGTTTAGAAAGAACGGGTCGAATAAAAACTGAAATCTCGTCACCCACAGGCAGCCTCAGTGGCAGCGCTGTTGTGAGGACGAATGGCGACATTATAAGGTAATAAAAGCTTTACTTTCCCAACTTATTCAGAGTTGTGTTGCAGGGCTGAAAAGCAAAAGTCAGATTGAATTAAATTGACAGGAAAAAAAACATGAAATAACTTGGGTTCATAGTGTAGAATAATCAATGGTTCATTAAAGGTTAACGCTTCAATCACTGGGCTGATGTTTCTCATTTCTGCATGATCCAAACACGTGCCATGCAGCAGAATCATTAACCATGCTGCACTTCCTGTTGCAGATGCTGCTTCTACTGAGGGAAACCTGACTTTTTAATATTCAACCCTTCCAACAAGATACGACACAAGATAAAGTGAGACAAAAAAAAGCAACATAATAGTCAGATGTGTCTCATTGGTGCGCGGTCATTCAGTGAAGGAGCGTCGTAGAGAGCGCCCGGCTACCTCAGTGAGATCAGAAAACAGAACTTGACTTGTGCCACGTCTGAGAACATCCCACATGCCTCGGGCCGCCACATGCTGACCGTCTTTTTTAAGCACCTGTGGCAGTGGTTGAAGCACAGCAGTTAGATGACAAAAGACATCTCGTATATGTTAGTTAGCATTAATAGGTCAAGACAAACATTTCTGAGAGTGTGCAACATGACGGGCAGGAGGGCTGAGACACTTAAACAGACATACAGAAGGACACGAGGGACAGAGAGGGGAACCCTGTAGCCAGAGAGCTACGGGGGGGGGGGGGCTGACACCGGTGTAACGCTGATGTGAGCCTGCTCTGCAGCGGTGCATGCAGCTTCTTGGCAACACGCTGCATTAGCATGGTTAACACATGTCCAAAGCATGCGAGGCGTGAGACCCGAAGGAGGGTATGTGTCAGCTCAGCTATGTAACTGAATCCAACCATATGTCACCATTTGATGCTAAGCTGCAAAGTAAATGCAGGTTATCTAACAGCGTCCATCTACGGTACAGTTGTGGGAAAGGTTCAGAACTGAGAACTGACACATTTCATGGGGCATTTCTGAGCTTTTCTACGTTTCTACATCTGCTGCTCCGTTGTTGTCTGGAAGCAAAGAGGCTGCAATTTTATCTCAATGAAGTCATGCTCGTCATCTGAAATGAACCAGTTATTATTATTATCATTACTGTTTACGCTCTTAACTTTCCCAGTGGCAGTGGAAGTCCTGCAGCCGCACTGAAACACAGCTGTTGATATCATTTGTTTGTAAGTCGTGTCATGCTCATCGGAAATCTTTCTGAATTGTGTAAAAAAATAAACTACACGATGATTTTTACCACCTAATTATGAAAAAAAGCCTTTTTTTTTTTATTTTTCAACCTGTCATTTATTCTGCTTTTGTGCCTCATGTCTTGACATTACCTCATTCAAAAGCAACGTGAGCAACCAGAAACAGCTTCTGCTGACACTTGACTGCTTGCTCAATTTCATAATGAATATTATTTATTCATCTTATTTAGAACTCCAGTCTTTCCAGCCTGGGGGGGGGGGGTATATGAGACAGCTGATTAAACAGCTTTGTCTCGTCACTTTTTACCAGAGAAGGAGATTTATGGCACAATCCCACAACTAATTAAGGAACAACTCTTCAATGAACCGTGCTGCTCCCGTCTCCTCCCATGAAAAGATCTTGATGCTCTTGTAATTAGTATCTGCTGGGGAAAGCCCAACCGCAGCGCCGAAGACGTGCCTGTCACAGTGTGAGTTCTTGAAAGAAATCTGACTTTTGAACTTCCTGCTACAAAAAGCAGCCAAAAGGTAAAAGTCTTCAAACGGCGCACAGAAAACACGGAGGTGTCTCTCTGCTGGCTGTGAGTGTTGAGTGGCTTCGCACAAAGCTGCCTCTCCTCTCTGACTGGCACCTTCATGGTCAAACCCGTCTGAAAAGGTAACCTGAGGCCAAATAGCACTGTAAAAATAAAACATGTGGGTCTGCGCTAAAACATTGTCACTCTTGGGGTAAGAGCCCCTTTTTTTTTTTTTTGAAGTGGAATCTCTAGCCCAGCGTTGTCAAAAAGCGAGCGCGTAAATCATCCGCACGGCCGCTCCTGTACCGCCGCGCTAGCACGCAGACGCCGTGTCAGATTATGCTGAAGTACAGAGTGATGTGCTTCAATTTCAGCGAGTGTGAGTGAGGTTATCGGGCGTTAACGGAGACAAATGCAGGCGGTGTCAAGCCCCTGAGACACAAGTATGTTTCCTACGTTAGAAGACCACATTCCAGGTTCACATGTTCACATGCAGCAGGCAGAACCGCTCATCCTCCTCCAGGGATGAAGAACAATACGTACACTGTGTGGCTGGGACTTCAGTTGACCATAAAGCTCCAGGTTCTGAAATGCAAAAGAGAGAAACTGTACACACTGCTAAGGACTTATTGATCATTCACAAAGTTTTCCAGCAGAGTTTACGAAGACGTTAAGTTTATATGACAGGACTTTAGTTCTGCTATTCTTTAGCCTTATGAATCTTCCCAATGATGTCTTCTTTTAAAGCATCATTATGTCTCCAAATCTCCAGCGCCTATTCTAATGATCTTTTTGATAGTTATACGGGCGTGGGGATGAATTCAAGACCGTCTTGGCAGAATAAGCTCCTCCATGTTGTGTTTGCGCGATAAGACCTCAAAGAGCATTCTCTTATCGCTTTGTTCATCCCTGCCTGTTTACATCCACCTGCATGTGCCGTAAGAAGCCCTAAGGAGATGAAAGCCTCAGGCATGTTTTACCCTGCAAGACCACAATCACCTCCGCACAGCCGGCGCTCTCTCTCTCTGTAGCGTTACTGCGAATGTTGCAGGCACAAACCTATAAGGTCTGATCTTGTATTGCAGCTGTATTTACTTTTTTTGGGCTGACGGAGTAAACTGAGCGAGCTGGAAACACAAATCAGAACTGATACATGGCTGGATGTTTTATACAGTGTGTCTGATTTACACGTATTAAAGAGACCATCTGATGATAAATCAAAGCCAGATATTTAAGCTCAGGTTCTGGTCTCCACCAGCTCCTTGAGGGACCATGTTTGGCTCTTTAGCCAATAATGCTAGTTCGTCTAGTTCAAAAGTAAACAAAGGTAAAGGTGCTGTATTTCTACAATGCTTGTTTGGCTGTTTTCTTTGTTTGTTTGTTTGTTTTCTTGGTTAATCTATAGAAACTTAATGAAATTTGGTGGAGAGGTGTAAGATGGGAAAATCGAAACACAAGAAATCCTGATATGGATCAGCCACTGGCCTCGGTGAGGAACTGAAACTCTTCAAGAGTTACCGACTAGACTGTGAAAATAAAACTCAGATAAAACGGTCCGACACCAGTTCATCAGCTGTCACAGCAACAAGACTAGTACTAGTTATAGTTCATAGTAGTGCTTATGAAGGAAAACCCTTATAAAATGGGCAGTTTCAAAGATTTTTTATTTTGAGGTGAAACACCTGTCAAAAATAATTTGCGTAAACAATGTAAAATCTACCTTAAACACCAACACGGCAAACAGCAGCACAACAACAGCCTCTGTTCCTTCCTGGTTCAAAAAATACCTACGAATCTCTTTATTTAGGTTAAATATCAGCACGAAGTCAGACTCTTGCTGCATTAATTTTACGGTACAGAAGAGAGAATCGAACAGCCGACGCTGAGGAGAGGCGGTCTGGAAAAGAGCCTCGTTTTCCCTCAATAAAGGAAGCAAATAACTTTGCAGAACATGAACGCAGAAACAGTAGACATGAAGAAACCTTTTAAAAGAACAAAGCATTTTTAACTCACCTGTTGGTCCTGTCTTTGAAAGTCCTCAGTAGCTTCCTTTCTGTCCTTTTTCTTACGGAAAATCTCTTCCAACTGAGAGAGAAAATACGTGTCAAGAAGACGTTGACATAACTGATCAGTTTCATTTGATCATTTCTGGAGATCAAGATGAGCTTCGTACCACCAAGAACTCTCTTTTGTCCACCATTTCATTCCCATCCGCATCAAACATATTGAAAGCGATCTGAAAGCCTGCGTGGGGCTCTGGAATCAAGCAAAAGATGAATTTGCAGTGTTTTTAAACACAATTTTCAAGATATTTTATTCATCAATTTTTAATTGTGTTAAGTTCAAAGAGATGCTGACTTGTTAAAATGCAGAGCAGGAAGAGGTACTCTGTATAACTGATGATACCTGCAACAAAGAGAAAACAACGAGTCAAGCCAGGAAACAAAAACCAAATGTTCCTTTTCACACTCAAGAAGGAATCAAATAGCATTAACTCGTTAGCTCAAGGTGTTTACAGATGTTCAAAGTCATGAAGAAGCTGTCCAAAAGAAAGGGGGCACGCCTCCAGACGCAGGTAATCTTCTGGTGCTCGCTGATAACATCTTAAAAGGTGCCTTTTTACTTCACGCTTGGTGTTCCACTCACACAAACACGAGCTTTACAACCGAGCTGACCTATCTGGACACAAACCCAAACAAATTTAAGGCCCGTGGCTTCTGATCGTGCTCGGGTAACAAGGTGTAATACGTTCTCAAGTGATCTGTCACTGATCGAGAATCGTCCTTCAGCTCCCTTTGTTGTGTGACACAGAGGAGGGAAGAGTAAGTGTCAGGAGGCATCTTAGCCGACTCAGGAGGCTTCTCCCTCCTGACTCTGAAAGCATTCCCAAGCTTTTGTTTGCCCCGGGAAGATAGAGAATCGAGCGCAGATAGTTCTGGGTGACTGCCCTGGGTGTTATGGGAAAAGAACTCAGGTACGGGGTTTTGCTGCAGGGAGAGATTTCCAGAAGAAAGAACACCCACGGCAAGAGACGAGACAAGCTAGCAAAGATATCTTCTTCTTATTATTATTATTATTATTTCACTCTGGATGTTGGAGTTCTGTTCCGATTAAGACGATGAAACAGAATTAGAGATCGATGCCGTAAAACTTTTATCACTGCGAAGTGCTACATTGACTGACTCGGTCCTGCAGCGTCAACAGACCGTCACCTTCAAAGCCTTTGAAGCTCAGATGGATTGAAAAAAGAGAAAAAAAAAATCTTTTAAGACTCCAGCAACGTCTCACCAATGCCACACACCTTCAGTCCTGAGGAGAACCCCCCCCCCACCACCCCCACCACCACCACCACCTCCACCTCCACCCTGCAGCTCAGCCCCTGAGCTCAAGTAGATGTTGTTAGACAATACAAAGAATTCCACAGAAACACTTCATACAGAGTGGCAGTCCCGGAGATGTAATCCAATGCCCTTCTCTGGCTTCATAATGTCCACGGTGATCGGGGGGGGGGGGTGGCCAGTAGGACATGTCTCAACATAGCAGGGTTCAAACAGCTCCCTCATTCTATAAAGCAGCGCTTTGTTCGCAGATCAATCCTGTCCTTTTTTTTTTTTTCCCCCTGACAAAGCTGCGGCGTTTAACAGCAGGATTAAAAGCCCCAAATCCCAGCGCTGGCACTTAGCTAAAGCAACAGAGGAGAGAGCAGAACGGTGAGACCTGATGCGACGCTGGCTCGTCCTCCACTGAGCGGGGGGGGGGGGGGGGGGGGGGGGGGGGGGGACCTTAAAAAGAGTTGCACTCATACGCACATTAGTTTGGGTTCATGCAGAGTCACTGTGAACTGAGGCTGGCAGTAATTTCACAACCCGCATGGAGGGAAATCAGATTCTCTTTTGAAACATCTGTGAAGGATCCACATGTGCCGGCTGCAGGACTCATACTGTATGTGATTATCTGATACCACGTTGTTGGTTTTTTGTTTTGTTTTTTGTTTGTTTGGGGGGGTTAAATGAGGCTTTTATTTGAAAGTGGTGGAGAGACACTGCAGCCAAGGGACCACAGGCCGAGACTCCAACTGGCTGAAGGTCCTTCAGCCTCTGTACAGTTCTTGGATTTTTATTCAAGCCTTGTTCAAATATCTTGTTTTAATTTGTAGTCTGCCACCTGTGTCTTTGTCAGCCGTGAGTGTGTGTTTTTTATGTGCATCGTCCTCTATCTCCCCTTCTTCTCCATCAGTCCATCAGGGTTCTTGGCTCATGTTCTCCTGCTCTGGTTTCTTGGTTTGTGTTCTTGTTTGCCTGTTAACTTTGTGTTTGCACCACTACATTAAACTCACCAGCAGCACGACAAGCTTTTACGTTTCCATTAGAAGAAAATCAGCTGAGATCTGTGAAGCTAAATGTTAACTGAAACACTATTGATCCTATATTTAACATGAAAAAAACTTTTTTAGGTAAAGTAAAGGTTTTTAAACCTTTTCTTAAGAATTTATGAAAAAAGAAAAATGCTTTTTGCAAATGGAACCTCAGCTGAATAAGCATTTATGGACAACTACTGTCCTTAAAGCTAAGAGACATTTCTGGAGATCCCTGATTTGACTTTTTAACTAAATTCTCCAGTGAAAGTCAGGCGTATTTGCAGGAATAGAGTTCTTGATTCTTTAATTTTTCACCTGTATTTGTTTGTTTGTTGATGTTTTCCAGTGAACTTTCCAACTGGAAATACTTACAAGCTGAATTTTTTAAAATAATTTTGTCTTGTATTTTGATTCATTCTTTTTTCTCTGTTTGTTCTAAAGAAGCTGTGCTTTCAGAACTATTTTAGCATCATTTTTAGCATCTGTTGTCCAAAAAACATGGAAGTATTGTTCTGTATATAATCAATAAACCATGCCCCTCCCTGAAAATATCACCTGAGCATAAATTTGTGTTACCAGACTGATGGAGAGATAAGATAATAAGCCTCTACAGCTCACACACACAGCACAGAAAACGTCAAATGACAACTTTTAAAAATGTGCAAAAGTAAATAACTTACATCCTTGGGATTTTACGTGCGACCATAAATCAAGTAGGGTCTTTACCTCGTTCTCGAAGATTTCTAAACAAATTAGATGATCCATTGTAAACAGGCGGCGTGTCAGACAGTATCTTGTCTAATTCCTGCAAAAATAGAAGAAAATCCCAAGTCACTCGTTCTTTTTTAAGCCCTGAGTAATCACAAAGCAATGCTGTGTTTGCTAGCATTACAGTAATTACAGCGGTTTCACACAGATGAGAAGGAACAGCGAGCGCTTCGGAGACAACTCACTTTTTTTGTGAGGCTCTTCCTTCCTTTCTTACCTAAACAAAACAAGACTAAAAGTTAATGTCTGACTTATAAAAGGTTGTTGTTATGAGGAATTCTGTGTCAGCAGGACAGAGCAAGGAAGCAAAAGTGAAAACAGGTGTTTATGTGAACAGAAACATAAGCTGCGTATTAACACGAACACATTCCAGTGGCCCATAAAGCAGAAGATAAGAGGTACCTGGCTGGGAAATCACACTGATAACAGAGACGAACCTGCACTGACACATTTTAAAGCCTGCGTCTGGGATTTTGATGGCCGTGCCATGGTTCACTCACCACCAAGGAGAGGAAGGGGGAGACGCTAATCTCTCTGCAGGCATGCATGTGATGCTTTCAATTAATGTTTCAGCGCAAATCCTATAGATCACGTCTGAATCATTTATATGGCACCACAAACAGGTTTTCTTCCAGAAGGATCACTTCTGATGGCCATGACTCCCCCCAGTTACCGCTCCTTTCAGCCTCTCCAAACCCCGCGGAAACGTCATAACTTACCCTCTTTACAACCACAATATAACCATAAAACATCATAATCACCATTTTGCAACAAATTAGCAATTTGCAGCTACAGAATAATGATATGCGACGTCTTGGCGTGTCTTGTTTGTTCGGCGGTGAAGCCACATTAGAGCCAGCCACACACCTCACATCACACACGAGATTTCCTTATCGTGACATTTACGGCACCGCGCTAAGTAATTGGGACTCTGTGGGTCTCTGCGAGCTTGTTGCCACATAAATGAGCCATAAAAGTAGGCTTGCTGGTAAAGATGTCTATCTTTATGCAGGTGTTATGACTGCAACACCTCATGCCACGACTTATTGGGCGATGACACTTCACAGGCCCTCAACAACAAAACTCCAGGAAGCAACACCACGAGTGTTTGGGGGTTTTTCTTTTAACTTTTATTAAATTGTTGCATGAGGGACTATTTTTTTGGATGATTCATCTTGATGACTTGATCAACATTAATTAAGCAAACTGCCAACTAGAAGCTGGCAATAGTAGTTAATTAAATAATTTAAAGACAAGCTGAACAACAGTTACTGGTCAAATCTTAAACTCTGGGCTGCTACATTTTCCTTCCAGACGTAGCTGTCTACTAAGAGATTCAAGTTAATGTCATAAAGAGCAAATATGCAGCTTTAATTTGAAGTTATTGCAGAAAACAGCTCTTCTAATATGCGAGACCCCTTTTACGGCACCTAAATTTTACTGGGGGTTTTTCTAACTAAAGACACAAACAGTAAACCAGTGAGAACACACACATATGGGCATGGTTACTGGTTTAGTTCCTGTTTATGAAATGAAATGAAAATGAAAAATGAAATGAAAAAATACTTTATTTAACCCTTAAAGGGAAATTCAATAATTCAATTTACAGTCTCTTTTGGCTCCAGTTGCTGGAACTTTGTGGTCAAAAAGACAGCAGACTCATCAGTAGAAATTTAAATAGTGATTATTTTCACTGTTAGTTTCGACATTTATCATTTTAAAAAGTGATTTATTGACTGTTTGATGCATAAACTACCTGAAGAAGAAGCAAATGGTTACAAATGTTCCAAACGTTATCATGTTGTTGGTGTGAGAGCGACCTCACCCCCAAAACCCTCAACCTGGAAATCCAAACATTTTAGAGGCTTGAATGTATCATTTCTTTGACTGATTGCTTACAGTTAAACACCAACAAGGATCGGTTCCTTCATCTAAAGTTTAAAGCTGAGGACAACTCACTCCTCGGTGCGTTCAGGGTGACGGACTCGATGAAGTTTAGCGGGGTCATGTAGAGCTGGCCCTCGAACTCCAGCGAGCTGAACAGCCGGAATCTGTTTTCGTAGGACGACATGTACACATCATCCAGACCGTAGGTCCTCGCCTGGAAAACACAGAAACGCCACGTCGTATCAGTGATAATACTGTCTGAAAGATGCTTTTTCTGAGGCTCTTCTTGTCACGAGAAGCCCCGTAGCACAACAAAGAGGCCCGTGGTTTAATTCAGTAATGGGGGCGCATGTTATGTCAGCAGATAATGTCCCTACAACTGCTCAGACGCAGCCAGATCAGAGGGCCGGACCGGCGAGGACAGAGCGGATCACTCTGTCAGGTGGCACGTTGCCAGGTCCACTGGGCACACGGCAAACACCCAGGGAATGTGCACCCCCCCCCCCCCCTTCTGCTTAACCATTAAACCCCCTCTAACCATCCCCTCCCCCTCATCAAATATCAGCCCCTCCACCGATCCCAAGTGTCCAGTTTCCTGCGTCCCCGGATAGCTGCAGCGTATGGAAACCAGTCAAGCTTCAAGGTATCAAACAGGGAATAGTTTCTCTGCGCAGGATTGAGTTCACGCAACAAGACGAGGTTTATTTGTTCATTTACACGCACACACGGCGACATTCACAACATGTGTCTGAGTTTAAGAGACCGATGCACCTGAAATAGCCGGAGCAGTTCTAATAGCGCTGCCGTGAAATATCAGAAGACAGCAATTAAGTGTTCAACTGATGCGTTGCTAAATGTGAATTACAGCATTTCATGTGAGAGCTGAAAGCTACGAGACGATCTGGTCTCACTGTAAACATTTCCTTTAGACCTATTCAGGCTGATCCAGTTGCTTCTCTCTTCAGGAGCAGGTAAAGGTGCACCTGTTTTCCTCAACCACAGTCCCAAAACCACTGCATTTTTTATTTTTAAAAAAAGGGAAAGGAACTCATCAAATTCTTTACATTTAAGAAGCTGTAGAGAATGTTTGATATTTTTGCTTGACAAATGTGTCGTAACATCTGCCCAATTATTTTCTGTGATTTAGTAGATCTAACGTTCTGTTGTATCACTAGATGCTGCATATATTTAAGGTTTGAGGCAGGTGACCTACAAACAAAAAAAATACAAAGATGTCGCTCAGTCACTGGGATGAAGTTATTCGGTTGATTTAAATTTTACTTGATAGGTTGAAAAACATTGGAACTCGTCAGCTGTTGCTGCCCCACTTATATTATTACTTTTATTTATTTACTCAGCAATTTAAGATGATTATTGAAACAAATTTAGTCTCTCTGTTGATCACTGAACGTGACAAAGTAAAAAGAATTTGAAATTCATAAACTATATCATACACTAAACCTAAACTAATTTAGGTATATATAATCCCACTTATATCCTGTCTGTCTTCATAATGCCCACTGGCCAATGATGATGCCCAAAATAGTGAGAATTAAATATAAAATTAAAAAATGCATGTAAGTCAACTATTCAAAAACGTACTGTAACGTTTTAATCGACGCATTTCTTTTGTCAACAAATAATGCACGTACATCACGTGACTTTGTCCAGATAACTGCAATAAAGCGGAGCATCCCATAATCTGCACCGGACACGAAAAACGTGCAGCAAACGCAAACGCATCCTTCCAGTTATGGCCGCTGTTGTGTCACGTGATCTGAGGACGACTTTGGTCAGTTTGCAGATTTCAGCACCAAAGGTCGCGGATAGCTCCCACCGGTAACGACATTTAGGCTATTTATAACCGGAACTTGACGCGCGTGACTTCCTAATTACCTCTTAGAAATAAAATAAATAAATAAATAAATAACCGAACCTTGCTGTAACGAAGGGATGTTTTATTTAGTCTTTGAGCTGACTGAGGCCGCCTGACATACTGTTACCTTCTCGGAGGCAGAGACTGATGGCAGTGCCAGCTGCGCCAGCCCAGCCTCGACGCGGCCCGTCAGTCCGGACCGCCAACCGGACCCGGAGCAGCAGCAGTAGTAGTAGCACGCGGCACCGGTGACGCAGGCTCCCGCCGCCAGAACTTTCAGCGCTCTCGTCGCCTTCGCGGATATCTGCTGTTTCCCCGCCGCTAACCTGGACCTGCCGGTGAGCCTGCCGGTGAGTGCGGGGACGAGCCTGCGCAGCGCGGCCATGACTGCTGTTTACACTGGTGTCGTAACAGATAACACGCTGCGGGGCGCACGAGCCGCCCGCCGCTCCGAGCTCGCGAGAAATGCCGCGGGTGTTTCAAGTGGCTCTGGGATTAGAGGACTTCAGACAGGTAAACGTGAAGGAACTGTTTGATTCAAAGTGAATTCAGCCCATTTTATATTAATGTATAACCCCAGATTTGTTTTCAGGCTTGGTTGGAGTTTTAACAAATGAAAGAGCCCCACCATTCTCGTGCCTCTTGTATTCTTTGCCTCAGGAAAAGAAAAAAAAAAAAAACTCCCTGCCAGGGCACGTCTGGACCGTGACAGCCCCGCCCATTACTAGTCCTGTGGTTTTGCACCTGCCTCACCACCCCTGCCACTGTGAGCTCAAACCTCCAGCAGCTCCTTCACCTGCGCCGGAGCGCTTTCTGGACCAAACTGGCACGCAGCACGCGCGCTCTCTAGTCCGCTCCAACTGATGAGAACAGGGGAGAAAGTGGCGCACGCGTGGCTGCTGAGGTTTTTTTTTTGGTAAGTGATTCGGGAGAGAAACCTGCGGGGGACGCGCGCGCTGAAGTAACGGGGACGTAAACATGCAGTAGGCAAGGTGACGGCTGACGATCCAGGTAGCCGAGCACGCACGAGCGCTTCCCTCCGGACCTCCTGGCTGAACTTTACCCGCCATGGCTGCTGCTGCGTCTCTGGGAGAGGTTGGAGGCGTCTTCCACGGCATCGACGGCGTCGCGCACGTCGGGTCCCATTTCTTCCTGAGCGCCCCCAGGGACAGCACGACCTGCTGGGGGAGCACCTCCTAACTGGGGGGCGGCTCCACAAAACCCCGGAGTTAATGCACCTGAACGGGATTAACAGGAGGAGACAGCTGTACTGCAGAACTGGATTTCATCTGGAAATACTTCCGGATGGCACCGTGAAGGGAACCAGGGAGGACCACAGCCGATTTGGTAAATACAAAAAAAAAAAAAAAAAATGAGCAAATAAAGCATGAAGTGAAAGATTAAACAAATAAAAAAAAGAATAAGGAGTAACAATTTGTCAAAATTCAGATTATTAAAAAGTGCTTACTGCTGTGTTCAAATTCGGATTTATGAGCTTCTGTGATTGCACTCTTTCATCTTTGTTAAAGTCTGTTCAGAACAACTGTGCTATTCTTCTGCAGGTATTTTGGAATTCATAAGCATCGCTGTTGGATTGATAAGCATTCGAGGGGTGGACAGTGGGCTTTACCTGGGCATGAACAACAAAGGAGAGCTGTATGGCTCTGTAAGTACCATGTTTTCTCATTTTAGCCCCGAGAAATTTGATTAACAGGAAAATAATGTATCTTTTTCTGCCTTTACATGCTAAGCTGAAACTTTGTTTGTTTGTTTTTTTTAGGAAAAGCTCACAAAGGAATGTGTCTTCAAGGAGAACTTTGAGGAGAACTGGTACAACACCTACTCGTCCACCATCTACAAGCACAGAGACAAAGAGACGCGCTACTACGTAGCATTAAATAAAGATGGGACGCCGAGGGACGGGACGAAATCCAGACCGCACCAGAAATTCACACACTTCCTGCCCAGGCCTGTGAATCCTAGCCGTGTGCCAAAGCTGCAGAGGGACGTCCAGGGACACAGCTGAGACGCGGCGGCGTGGCGGTCCAGATCAGGAATAGCTGCTTAAAGCCCTGGCAGGCAGGGAGCAGGCAGAGAGGAGGCGGGGACGAGGCCGACGCAGGCTGGCTGACAGAAGCCCAACCAGCAGGGATGAAGGCGCCGGGGCCTCTGGGAGGAATGCACGGGCCATCTCTCAGTAGCCGTGAAGACGGGCCTGAACGCCCCGACATGAGGGGCTCGTCTGTTCCAGCGACCGCACCACACTGAAAGAACCGACGTGATGAACGGAAACGGAGCTGAAGGCCACAGAGCATCCTCTCTGTTGACTGCAGGACAGAGACGTCAGCTGGCGAGGAGTCGGTGGGAACCAGTAATATCACTGTCAGAGTTATCGATTGTTCAGAAGGACTTTGAAGGATTTCTTTTCATATATATATAAATATATATAAATATATATACTTGTCGATACCTGTTTGAAAAGAGCAGAGTGTAAACGTTTATTTATTCACTTTAGAAACATATATTTATACTATATATTTATTTATTTGAGAATATATTTTTTACAGGTAGAATCATACAACATAGAAAGACCACTAGAAACTTTATCGACTATATAAACTGCGCTGTTATCCCTCTTTTTCCTGAAAAAAAAAAACACTCAGCCATTGATATACTGTAATGTGACCAAAATATAAGATATACAGTCATGGAAACAATTATTAGACCACCATTTTTTCTTCACTTTCTTGTTCATTTTAATACCTGGTACCACTAAACGTCATCATGTGACTAAAACAGACAGAAAAGAAAACACTGAATGCATAAAAGCAGTGTTTTTGGCAGTACAACGCCATAGCTATTGATGTAAAAACTTAAGTGATTTAGGTTATAATCAAGAAAACCATGGAAAATGGTAAGATATCAGCTCTTAAATAAAACTCTTATGAGCAATCTTTGTGGTTATCGTTATGTTTGTCCAAACAAATGTACCTTTAGTTGTACCAGGCATTAAAATGAACAAGAAACTGAAGAAAACAAGGATGGTCTAATAATTTTTAATGTATACATGAACTTGAAAAAGGCCTCCACATCTTATAGGTAGATTTTCTATGGTTCTCATATATATTTTATAACAATGTGGCAACTGCCGTTAATGTTCTAAAATTGTCTTTTTGATACAATTATTTCTGACCAAACTACTTTTACTTGTATTGTAAAAAAAAAAAAAAAAGGAATCTGAAGTCAACAAACTGACAAACAATAAATTGCTCAAAATTTGATCAAAATGCCTTTTTTTTTTGTCAGCGTATAGGATCAGAGATGGAGATGTTTAATTTATTTATCACACTGTGTCAACCTGTGATCAATGCTCTTGTCAAAAACATTTAACAGACTTTTAAAAAGATGTGTACTTTGGTGGTTGACTTTACTTTTCAAAGTTTAAACATATAAACCTGCTTACGAGATCAGTGTTGTCTTTTTTTTTTTTTTTTTTTATGGACGCCATTATGCCAACAGACAAATCGTAGACTTGATGCACGCATAAAAACTTCAAAGCCTCACAACAGCACCATCGGAGCCAAATAAAATCTGACCTTTAGCTGAGGCCCTGCAACTTTAGCAGATGTATAAAAGTGGAGGTCAGAGCGATAAGGATGAAGTAACCCCCCCTAGATGGTTTGTGGATAGTCGTTTGAGGTGTCCTATTAAACAGTGCAAGTCAGGGCAGGTGGGACATTGTTAAGCTGTTTGTCTTTTTTATGTTAGAAATGTTTAATGGGGGAGACTGTTTATCTTTATTATTTGTTTTATCTTTTTAAAAAAGAGGAGAAAATAGCAAACTTCTGGTTTATTGGAATCAGAATTTGATCTCAGATTTGTCGCTCTCTCATGTCTGTGCAGTTTCCTCCACAGCGAGGAGCAGATCTGTGTTGAAGCATGAAAGCTCGGTCTGTGATCTGAGTGTGCATGTGTGTGTGTGAGTGTGTGTGAATGTGTGTGTGTGTGTGTATCGATATAGTTAGTCAACCCTCCTGCCAACTCTTTCCTGTCTACAGCGCGGCGCTGCGGGACTTTCCCACCTTGTACATCAACAAGCTCCTGCCGTCGATTAATGACAACATCCCAGCATGTATTTTAACCTGAGCGCGCACGTGGACATCCCCCGTCCGCTGAGTAAACAGGCCCAACATGAAAGAAGTTACTGGTAACTTTTTTTTTTTTTTTTTTTTTTTTATGTCACTGCTTTTAGTCTCTTAGAAAGGATGCAGGAAAAAGTGTCGTTGCATCTTTCTAAGCTGAAGAGAGTGTTGTTTTAAAAGCAGATTTGTTGTTGTTCTTGTTGTTGCGCTCCAGCAGGTCTAAAGTTTCCGTTCAGGGCTTTTGTCGCCATGAAAAGAGACATTGTGCAAATCTAAGAGTGTAACCCCCTCCGCTGCCCCGGACCTTTTTAGGGTCGTCTCTCTAGACACACTGGAAATCCTGACTTGTGATACCTGATGCCCAGAAGTGCTCTCTGGCACCTGTTTGGCCCGTGTTTTTGGAGGCTAGCTAGTACCTGAGACAGATGCTTTTGTTCCACCTACTCCTCCTCCTGCAGGTGGTCTGTAGCTCCTGGTGAAAATACTTAAACCTCTCATCCGCAACCACTCTGCGAGGGCCGTCTCACGCACTTAAAGGACGCTCGCTGACTTCTGGCACCTCCTCAGCAGCAGCCTCAAAGGCCCCCGGAGGAAATCCAAATCAAGTGTGTGTGTGTGTGTGTGAGGGCGTGCGTGTAAAGAGGCACGGGTCCACGGGCAGGTGTGGAAGTCAGTGATCTTCCTCGTCTATCTTCACAGTCCGGTCAGACGGCGCAGGTGTTCCCTCACACTCTGATCTCAGCCCTGCTGTTTGTCAGCTGGGAACATGACTTAGCAGCGCGGGGAGGAGGAGGAGGAGGAGGAGGAGGAGGAGGAGGGTGGAAATATAGCTGGCTTTGTTGTCTGCCCCCAATTATCAGAGAGCATAATTTCTATATTTAGAATGCTGTGCATGGGAAGGCAGGGGAGGTGCCGAGAAGCTCACCTGTCGCTTTAAAGCCGAGGCCACTTCTAAGAGTGTGTTTGCACACGGATGGTGTCTGCAGCTTTTGTGTCATTGCAATCCTGCAACTATTGATTTCAGGCTCTTTGTTGTTTGTTTATTCTTTAGTAAATTGCTGTGCGCACAAATTATTAGCTGCATGCATGTTTATGGGGATCTTACAGCAGAAGTGTAAGTATAGCGTTATCCACTCGATACTTTTGGGCTTTTTGTCCGAGGCCCAGAGAGAGGTATTCTGGTAACATCAAATATCGACCCATCATTTTGGCTTTCCATCTGCCATTCATGTTGCTTAAAAAAAAAAAAAAAAAAGGTCTTTCACTCTTCCTGCATTGTACTTGGTTCGGGTTCAATCATTTAAGTGTTGTGGCAAAGAGGATTTCGTGGCCTGATTTCCGCAAGCAGTAATTAGACGAACATACCCGATTTACTGACACTCCACATCCCAAACTGTCAGCTCTGATGGAAAATATGCTCCTCTGTTTGCATCTCCATGGAGATGTTAGTAGAAAACAGGGATGTTTTGGCGTTGTGCGGAAGAAAAAGAAGAGGAAGAAGATGGGGCACTGTCATTTATGCAGACGCCAGTCTCCCAGTTAACAAGAGGCAGAGGTGCACCAGCAGACTGACAGTGTTTTTGTTCATCTGAAATGATTCTGTACCTGGAGGAAACTGAAGAATCTGAACTAGTACAACAAACACGCAGCTGCCATGTGGTGGCATCCAATACAGCGCACGTGCACAGGTGGCCATTAAATGAGATACAGCTTCAGTTAAATGACACATATATGAATTTATTTCAATATATAATTACTTCAAGATTAAAGGGTTTTTGAAAGTCCACTTTTTTAACCTAAAGAGCTCACACCAGTACAGGATCTATACAGGTCAGGTTGGTCTATTTTTCTCTTATTCTGTGTTCTATTACATTTAATCATAAACGACGTTTGCAGCACAGATGCTACACACTGAATTTTGACAAGTAAGGTGATTTTAAAAAGTGAGAGGTTCCCTCATGCACTGTAGCAGTGGTGCATGAGATGTCATCTGCTCACCTGACAGTCAGTGGTTCAGTTACTGGACTTACGTGGCTTCTGATGCATTCATGAATGTGTGTGTGAAATAAAAAATGGCTGAAAGTGGTTTGCAGTGTAAAGCACTTTGAGTGGTCAACAAGACTAGAAAGGCAAAAACCTAAGTACAGTCCATTAACCCTTCCTCTGCATTCAGAAAGCCGTATTTATTCCCATACTTACTTATTTTTCACCCTAACATATTAGTTCAACAGCTTTATCTACTTCATCAGTTAATATCATCATAAGAAGCCAGTGCACCACCTGACTTCATAAAGGGGACATATAAAAACATTTTCTGTGTTTCAGTTCATATATTTAGGTGTTTGAAGTGACTGTCAACTAAAAAATTTCAACATAGCACCCCTCTGCCACTGTGTCTGTGAACCGTTCAGATCTGTGACATCACAGATCCACATCAGCTTCCCCATCTTCTGACATCACTGTGCATTTGTTGCAGTCATGGTAAGTTATATCACAATGCGTTATTAATATTATTGTCAAAGCATTGAAACTTGAGCATATTTTTTCCTTATTATACCTGTTGCATGTTGTATACAGGAATAAAAAAAAAAAAGGACAAGAAGAAGAGGAAGAAAAGAGTACTTCCACTAGTGATTAAAGGTTACCTGCCTATTCCTATTCAGGGTCACATGGGGTCTGCTGGAGCCTTTTTACCAGCTCTTTTGGGGAAAAGTGTTGCCACTACACACTGGTATGGACAATTTACAATCACCTATTAACTTCACATACATTTTTTTTTCCCAAAGTACCTGTAATAAACCCATACAAGCACAGGAGAGAACATAGAAACTCCACCGAAGTCAAAAAATAATGTCATTTTAGGGGCAGACCAGATTTGCTGGGTACTATGACATCACAGACCCAGGCGTAGATAGAAATATCCAGCTTTCTCCTTCTGTGCCTCGAGATTTTGCTGTATCTGGAAGATGTCATCTGATTTCGAAAGGGAAGAGGAGGTGGAGCAGAGTTACCCCCCCCCCCCCCCCCCCACCCCCCTTAAACCAGCTGCTATGAACAGAGCTTAAAAGATGTGGTTGAAATTGTCCTTTTGTACTGTGTCGCTAAGGTGTTTTGACCAAAATGTGTCACAGACATTTCATGAAGACATCAGGAGATTGTGCATACCAGAATGTGTCTCCTTTAAAGGGGAGACAGACAAGAACAGCAGGGAAAATAAATAAGTCTACGTTCTCTATACCAACTTGTTTGGACCCCACCTCCCCCGCTCCCCGTCGGTTACATCTGCTGAACCAAACCGGCGTGGGAGTCCCTTCAGAGCCGCCCGGCCAGCCCGTCCTCAGGCCCATGTGTCCACATTACAGAGTCACAAATTAGCTCTTGACATTTGGACGCGATAATTGCCCCCCGAAAAGCATGAGGCATCAATTACGCTCTCAGCACCATGACAGGTCATCCCTACAGGACAGAATATCCGTCCTGGAGTAACGGACGGTCCCACCAGGGGAAACACAAGCTCACAAATATACGCAGATCTCTTGTGTATGCCGGTCACTGACATTCTCATAATTAAACAGTCCTTTCGAACAGATAGTTTGTGACAGATAGATGTGTGGGTCGGAGGAGGAGCAGGCGGCGTGAGGGCGCCACTGCGCTAAATAACAGTGCAGATCCTTTTTGATTGTCCGAACCCTGGTGCTGCCCGACAGTTCGTGCTCCCACGGGGCCCGGAGATCTTAAAGGGTCGGGAAAAAGGTCAATTGGTTCATCTCCGTAGCTTCCACTTTTAGCATTCTTTTAAACTCTGGAAAAGATTCAATCAGCAGTAAAAAAAAAAACACGTCAGCAATTTGGGTTTTGGCAGCAGCTGCTAACAGTGTAATATGTTAGCAGCCCACAGAGAAATGCAACATAACAGATGCTAAATTATGAGTTGGCAGTTTTTTTTGGTACTCAAGAATGTTCTAAAAATGTACATAATGTTAAGTTTCATAAAAGTCACACAGACACATTATTATCATGGAGAGACGATTATAATCGTGATTTGAAGCTGATGTCCATTAAACTTTACTTAATCTGACTTGTAAGAAACATCTTAAGACAATGCAAAATGATTCCTGGGGTTCATAAATGGACATACAGTCATGGAAAAAATTATTAGACCACCCTTGTTTTCTTCACTTTCTTGTTCATTTTAATGCCTGGTACAACTAAAGGTACATTTGTTTGGACAAACACAACGATAACCACAAAGATTGCTCATAAGAGTTTTATTTAAGAGCTGATATCTTACCATTTTCCATGGTTTTCTTGATTATAACCTAAATCACTTAAGTTTTTACATCAATAGCTATGGCGTTGTACTGCCAAAAACACTGCTTTTATGCATTCAGTGTTTTCTTTTCTGTCTGTTTTAGTCACATGATGACGTTTAGTGGTACCAGGTATTAAAATGAACAAGAAAGTGAAGAAAAAATGGTGGTTTAATAATTTTTTTCCATGACTGTATATTCACATGAATGATACAGGTTTGATTTTTTCATATTTAACCCTAGAATGAAGACGAGAATCTACAACCACGATGAAACCAAAACAGGAAAAGCTTGGCAAATTTGGGACAGTGAGAGATACCAAAAACAGGCCTTCTCCTCTTCATCAACAGATTACCTCACTGTGTGAACTAATGCTTTCACTTGAACATGTTTGTCTTCATACATCATACCAAGCGTAAATGTCTATTTTGACCATAAAGCCGGTAAAAGCCAAAGCAGAGAGTCTAGCGCTGTGAAATGCTCCTCGGCCGGTTAAAGAACTTTATACAGGGAGACTGTACTCTCGCGCTGCCTACCAGTGAAAGTGGAAATGTGCTTTGTTGCCCCTCAGTCAGGCGGAAAATTGCAAACCCATTTGTCATTGTGTGCCAAGATGCAGAGGTCAGTCAATGGATTCCTTCATGACAAGCTTGCGGAATCAAATGTTTTTCCAAGGCCTCACCCTTTCACACCTGCACCTCCAGGTAAAATAACAAAACAAGGGGAGAAGAAGAGAAAAGAGGGCTTAGAGTGAGCGACTTAAAGACAGGGGAGAGAAAAACGATATGTGAGAAGAATTCACCGTGAAACCCTGGACTTTTATTGGTCATTTCAGCTCATTTGAAGCCTGTATAGATGAGGCTCACAGTGGAAGGTGAAATGGCCGTTTTTGACCTGGAGAACACCATTAATTATTCCAGAGCATTCTTACAGGCTTTAAAAAGATGTTGTTTTCCTGGACCTGGAAACCACAACTACTTTATTTGAGGTATTTTCAGCAACATTTAAAGCGTTCACAGCTTCTTCGGCTGCTCTCTCCTGCAGAGAGACCCCAAGCTGCCGTGGTTTCTACTTGTTTTAAGAATTTGAGTCCAAATTCTCTGCAGGCGTTAGTCAGCGTTTCTATCCTAATGGCTTATATTCTGAGATCATAAATTGATCTTGTTATGTTTTAATACCTTTGTTATTAAATACAACATCATTGTGGCATAATTCTGTTTATTTTATTTCAATTATAAGGGGGTTATCTCAGCCATTCCAAGAAAAGGACAAGATAAATGAGTAATGACTCAGAAACAAAGGAGTTTAGAGGCCAAATATGTAAATATTAGATAGCAGAAGCAATGAACCAACAAACTTTAAATCTAAGACAGCTAGCGAAGACGTGTAGTGACTGTCTGTACTTCAGATGAGCTCATGCTTACTGCCAATAATATTACAACGCCATGGGAGATTATTGTTGTTAAATTATTATTATCACATGGACATTAGGAGTTTATCAGTGTGCACCTTTTTATTTTCATACACAGCAACATTAGATAAATTAAAGCTCTATTGTTCAAACAGGAAATCCCAGAAGGTTTCTTTTCGGAACTGTTTCACTGTAGTATCACCTAATCTCAAAATAAATGTAGCCAGGGCTTGACGCTAACTTTTTTTGCTCACCAGCCACTGTGGCTAGTGTTTTTCCTCAGTCATTAGCCATTTAGTCTTTATGCTAGCCACAGTTTTGCTGTCAGTTTTTTCTTCTTCACAATATTCTTGCATTTATATTTTAAATGCAAACAATTGGTACAACTATTGTGATGTGTCATATCAAAGAACAAGTTACCAGCCAAAGTTGCTTGTGAGACAGAAATTGTTACTAGCCACAGTCAAATCTTACCAGCATTTGGCCGGTTGGCCAGGTGTCAGTGTCAAACCCTGAATGTAGCTTCTTTTTTTTAAAAAAAAAAAACTTTCCTTTTAATTGGTTTTAGCTGAATTTTGGTTTACATGACCAGGAGTGCTATGTAATAGTGTTGTATAGCATGTAAGCAGCGTCGGCTACGCCACAACATGTTACTATTGCGTGTCGGCACAGCTGTACTTTGAGCTAAATAGTAACGTCAGCATCACAGCACGAATAAAAGATGGACGTGGACATCCAGGTTGAAGTAAAGCGAGTGAGGAAGCTTTGAAGTGCAACACCACTTAGTGAAAGTGGCTCTGAAACATGTGAAGTCCCTTTTCAGAAACATCAGGTCTCATATAATTATTTTTGATCAATTACTGTTATTTTGTTTTCATTTATTTGTGCTTGAAGACACAATATTAATATTGATCTTCTTTTAATTTGTTCCCCCAAACCCCCAAAGACTTCTCATGTCTGTTCCATGTTTATTTTCCTTTAATACAGTTTGTAGGCAACGCATGTATTAAGTAGAAAGTGTAGCTACCATGAAATCAGATGTTGCTAATTCATTTAGTATTAATATGACTGCTAATATAAACTGGGGATGCACCCACATGAGACTAGCCAAGCAAAACTAGTCAAACCAGTGCAAGTGTTAGTGGGAGATTTAGTTTCCCTGCTTCTTCAGGGGTCTGGAAGACCCATTCAAATAAGATACATTTCAGTATTTACATCTATTATTGATGAATTAAACTTAACTGAATTCTTGTCCAAATATAGTCACTATATAAGCATGAGGCTGCTGTCCACACAGCTGATGCTGAGACATTATTTAGGTACTTCTTCATAACACAAACCTTCTCTTTCGTGTTTTTTCGTCTGTTCCTTTTAGGGTACGCTACAGTGGATCACCTATTTCCATCTTACTTTGTCTTCTGCATTTCCATCTCACCGACCAACTGCACAGCCCTTTCTCACCACATCCAGAAATCACCTCTTTTAAGTTTCCCTCCTGCCTAGCAGCTCTGTCTCCAGCATCCTTCTACTAATTATTCACCACCTCGCGACATTATGGGATGGCTTTGGATCATTGGGTAGAATTGGTCGTCCTCTAATGATCCCCGGCTCCGTTACGTGTCAGAGTGTCCTTGGGCAGGATACTGAAACCAGCATGGCTCCCAGTTGTGATCACTGGGGCATTCAGTGTAAGAATCAAAGCGCAGCTCCGTGGAACAGCAGAGCTGCAGTACGTGAGTTTGTAAATGGGAGAAACACAGTTTAAAGTACTTTGTAGAATCTAGAAAAAGTTACATAGGAGTGCAAGATCATGACCATTTAATGATCCAAACTATCTCAGTCTAGCCTCCCCTACTTTATCTCCAGACTCTGGCTGTTCCTCTAATGCAGTGATTCCCAAAGTGTGGGCCGCGGCCCCCTGGTGGGCCGTCATGGTACTGCAGGTGGGCCGTGAGCGGTAATTAAAATTAAACAATGTGTTTTAAATCCTCAATCTTTTTTAAATATGTTTTTAATTACCGTAAAATATTCATGACATGATTAAAAAAAACATTAAGAAGTAATAAAACAAACCAGTAGAGTGTTATTCTACTGTCATCTTAACTTAATATGACAAGTGTCATCTTATTTGTTGACCCCTCACATTAATATCGGAACATGGTTCCTAGTCCTGTATGTTGATCACAGTTGTGATTAAAGGTTTCGGTGGGCCGCGGAGATTTTTCACATTTCAAATTGGGCCTTGGTATTCTGAAGTTTGGGAATGGGTGATCTAATGTGCTCATTCTTAAGTCAGGAACATGTCCCTTCAGCCACCAGACATGTTTTTATTTGACAACTTTTGTTGCTATTTACAAAACCCTTTTTGGAGGTGCAGGTCCGGATGTTGCACTTCCAATCATCGTGCAGTTATGGTGTTTGGACCAATCACAGTAGAGGAGCGTCAAAGGTGGTTTCCATCATGCCAGGAAAGTTTTTTTGTTTTGTTTTGTTTTGTTTTTTAAAAAAAAGGCTTCATGAAAGGAGTTTCACGGACTATAATAAATGCAGTTCCTGCTGTTCTGAACCGAGGAAGATGGGAACGTCTACCTTTAGTTATAAGAACTATGAAAGTGTTCCTGCGCTCCGAAGCACCCTTCTGTTAAATACAATCATGGAAAAAATTATTAGACCACCCTTGTTTTCTTCAGTTTCTTGTTCATTTTAATGCCTGGTACAACTAAAGGTACATTTGTTTGGACAAACATAACAATAACCACAAAGATTGCTCATAAGAGTTTTATTTAAGAGCTGATATCTTACATTTTCCATGGTTTTCTGATTATAACCTAAATCATTAAGTTTTTACATCAATAGCTATGGCGTTGTACTGCCAAAAACACTGCTTTTATGCATTCAGTGTTTTCTTTCTGTCTCTTTTTTAGTCACATGATGACGTTTAATGGTACAGGTATTAAAATGAACAAGAGTGAGAAAAAATGGTGGTCTAATAATTTTTTCCATGACTGTATAGACTGTCATTTTAAAATATGTTAGTATAAATTCTTGTGTGATACACACAAATCAGAACATCATACCCAGCAGGACATCTGAGGACCGGATCAGACAGAGAAAACTGAGCCACTGAACAAACCAGGAGAGAGTTTGAGAGGATTTACATGGTGTGAAATTCCAGCACTTTTCACTTTAAGCATTCTTCAAATTAAACAAACACTTTTTTCCCCCCTTTCTAAGGAGTTTGTTTAGTAAATGTGAACAGATGATCTCTTATGACATGGTTTCTCCAGTCAGAGTAAATAAGGCTTTGCCTTAGTGTTCAGTGATCTGCACTGTAGCTTTTTTCACAGCTACGCTGAACAAATCACAGGGCTGAACACGAACAAGCCCTGGCGAGTCGCAAGGCCCCAAGAGTGCGGCTCGAGTCCCAATTTTTTTTTTAAAGAACAGGGAAGAGTCTGAGCCAGAGGAATCAATGTGAATAAATAGACCTGTCATCTGCAGCGCTACTGACGCTACATTCAGTCTTAACTATGTCGCTCTTAAATATGGCTGGTGTGTGTAAAACAAGGCTGAGTGAAAGTTGATTAAAAAAAAAATTCCTGAACAACTATGGGCATGGTTTTAACCTTAGATCACATTAAGCGTTTGAAAGGTGAAAACAGCAGATACAAGGAGCTTTTGGTGCGTGAGCTCACTGCAGCTTTGGCTGCTCTCGCTGTGATCTCTGGGAGTGTGAGCAGGGCAGAGAACTTCAAACAGACGTTGCAGCAGAGCTCAGATCCTCCTCCACAGTAATAACTTTGAGCGCCTCTGGAAGAAGGAAATCCCCTGGCCCAGAAAGACAGATCACTACAGTACAGAGGCAACAAGACAGGTAGTTTAATGGAGCCAACTCACAGATCCCACCGTTAAACAGCAACACACAGGACTGGTGAACTGGACGAAACCAGTCCGGAAAAAATAAATCAATACACAGGAAAAAATTATTATTATTATCATTATTTTAAATTAAAATTTAAAAAATAAAAGATGGTAAGATGACATTAACTTTGTAAATGGAATATTAAAATTAAAAATTAGAAAATAATAATAGCAAATTTTTAACCACATGACTAAAGCTAAGCATTTAAAAAAAAAAAACAGTTAAAAGATTATTTCCAAAACCACATGCACAACACAAATAAACTAGTAAGGTCAAGGATTACGTTATGGACCCGTATCAATCAAAATCCACCCTGTCTTCTTATTTTCCCAGCTTATTTCACATTCGCAGGTTAATCATCTGAGCCTCGAGCAAGCCTTTACTTTTCCGAAACAAACTTTCCTCCAGGATCAAAGGACACATGAAAAACCCGAGCGAGAAGCCACAGCAGGTGATGGACTGCAACAGCTTTAGCAGCTGTCATATGTTCTTCCTGCGTGTGATGGTGTTTATCAAGATTACGCCACTGTCTTCAGACAAATGTTAAGCACACAGTTTGACATAATTTCACTGCAAAATGAAAGAAATAACACACCGAATCAGCATGCTGCCATTCCTTTGGAATTAAACAATTACAAACAAACAACTAAATAATGAAAATAGACAAATATCCAAAACATTTTCACAATCTAAATGAATAAAAGAGTTGGATTTAGTGAAGTAAACATAAACTATTGTATTCACAAATATTTTGTTGCTGAACATTTAACAACCAGGATTCACCCAGAAGCCCATTTTCACATTGCGGATAAATTTTAGTTGGACCGATGAGAGGCATTTTTGAGTGAAAGATACTGTTTGCTATGGGTGAATCCCTCAGAGGTGTGGTTTACAATTGCAGATTTTGCTCAAATATTTAGCTTTCTCTATATATTTAGGGAGATGTTGAGTGAGGCGTCAGCTGCAGATTCTGCCAATGAAATTAGAAGAGGGGACATGAGACCAAAGACCAAAACAATAAACATGCATAAAACATTATTTTTTTTAAAAAAGCACAGCAAATAAGGTGCAGTCTGGTTGGACTGAGTGAGAAGAATTTGATTAAACTTTGCCAAGGAAAGCCATGCGTCTTTGATGTTTTCAGTGTGCAATATATCAGATTACAAAGATGGAGAGAAGCAGCCTGTTCCCTTCGACAGCCAGGTGAGCGAAACATGTTCCTTCACCAGGAGCGTCGAAGGACAAGCGTCAGACTCGTCTACATAATGTACATAATGCTTTAATTACAGATGATTACAGACGGATGAGTTGAGTGATCAGTCCATGTAGTGTGAACCTACTATGACCTCAAAACATACAATCACAAGTCGAGTCTATTGTTCAGATTTTTGTGTAGCAGAAGTCCATCTTTCTAATGCTGTAATGCTGCCGACCACTGCACCACCGGGGCTCCATCTTTTCTTGCTGTTAGTTGTGTTCTCTGGGTCGCCACTGAAACCTTTAGGACCTTTACTTTGAAACTTGACACTGAGTTTCATTCTTAAATTCTCTGATAATCGCTTTCTCTCTCCAATCATCATTTCATCATTTATTTGATATAGTCAATGCTTTAATTACAAAATGAAGCAAAGCAGTTCCTCAGCACGATAGAACCAAGACATGATAAAGACAAGTCTGTCTTGGGGTGGTTACTTCAGCACAACCCCCCCCAAAAAAATGACTTGATGGAACATAATGTTGGCCTGGTGCTGATTGGGTTTGCCATAGGCAGTAGATGGCTTTGAGTTAAAGTCAATACCGCCATCAGCATGTATCATCTCTTCCATGTTGATCTCATTGTCCGAGTTTGCTTTTCTTGCCTACTTTGTGTTTTCGTTGATGTCGCTTCAAATTGTTACAAAATGTTCAAAACAAAACTGTCATAGATGGATTGCGTCACTACCAAATGATCCTGCGATCCTGTGATGGAGACATAACTACCGGAAGGACGGAGGAGGTCATCCCCTGTTACATTTCTTTTTAAAGGAAACCCACTCTATCTCAGCGGGCAAGAGTTGGAGTTGACCCCTTTAATGGACAAACAATCAACTTAGGATCAGCTACCGTGCACGTTCTTGGACTGTGGGAGGAAGCCGGACTACCCAGGGAAATCCCAGGTTCAAGCCTGGGCCTAGCCAGGATTTGAAACCAGGATGTTGTAGCTGCGAGACAACAGTGCCAACCACCAAACCACCGTGCTGCTCCTGCTCTTTGGGGCTTTAGCTCTCTACCTGCTAAATCAAGTTTGATTATGTCCTTCTGGAGAGGTGCGTTCAAAAACACTCCCCTGTTCCTCAAATAAAGCACTACTTCAATGAAGTTAGCTCGTCAGCCAAATGAACATTTGCACAATACTTTTGTTTTGTTTTTTAATGCCGTTCATTCCATCATTGCTGTCACAAAATGAAAGCATGGCATATCGCCATCAACTAATGTTTTGACAAAATGGCAAACACACTATTTAATGCATCATCAAGCATGTTCTTGTCTTTGAACCTCTTTGTAGACATTATTATTGCCTATTTGTGTCTTTATTTCAATCGTCCCTCCCCCCCATCCAACATTGTGTATCCAATGAACCACTGATATCCACGGATCAATATAATGCCGTTAGCAGTAGAAATGATGGTGCGCAGCGTCGTATCAAGACTGAAAAGATCCCCGCTGAGAGTCCTTCACAGTTCAGTGACTGGTATAATAGGAACACACAGATTAGCAGTTGTTGGACACTGAAGGGTTTTGACGAGGCTTAGGCCTCTTCCTCCTCTTCCTCCTGCGTGCATACTTCTTCACGACCCAGTAACTAATCATCGTTCAGATCTGGCCTAGACGAGAGTAACTTAACACAGAGGAAATATCATATTCTTCCAGAGGTCTGGTTTACTTGGCCTTCTCAAGATCATTTCCCATGCCTCGACCAAGATAGCAGTCCGCTTTGGTTGACAGAAATTAGACGTAAAAGCTTTGAGACTTGGCAGAATAGTCTGGTGAGTCTTTCACATGTTGAATGATTTGAGTTTCCGTTTATTTCCTGACCTTTACATATAATATTTATTTAATTTGTACAAATACATTAATGCTGGTCAAATTATTCTCTCTGGTTGGCAATGTACCCTCACCAACCAAGATGTGCTTTTATGATGCTTTTATTTTATTCTGATTATGAAAGGAAGCAAAACAAATGGCTTTACATTTGTAAAATAGGATTTATAGGTGAATTTAGCACCATAATGAAATAAAATAAAATTATAAACATTATATTATAATGTAATTATAAAACATATAAATGAACAGATTGTCCCATTATATGAAATGAGCCTCGAAAGGTTGTCACCCATCCCTGAAATAGCTGACACCCACCTGCCCAGCAGGATCAAAGTGCTTCTCCCTGCACATTAGGAAAATACAGGGGACTCATTTGAAGCGCTCAAAGTGCCACATAGATGCTAAGCCACACATTCCCCCTGTCAGAGGCAAACAAAGACAGTTTTCTGTAAGGAGGAAGGCATGCCATTTCCCTAACATGCCTCACCTGTGGTGACCAATCACAATAGCACTTACAATCCCAGGCCCTGAAGGGAGATAGTTGAGGGTTTATGTTGTCATTGGTGGATGTTTTACAATCGGGTGTGATACGTCTTGCAGGTAATGTTTATTTTCACAGGGACTACCTCATTCCTTTGGTCTGACCCAGAAAGATGGTGTGTATAATCACAGCAGCATTGACAGGCTCATGTTTAAATATCTGGAGAGCAGCAGCGTTACACACTCATTCAGATTCTGCTTTGCCAAAAAACAACATGCCAATTTATTCAAGTTTTTTTTTTTTTTTAAAGCAACACAAGCGCACCTGCTACCAAGCAGAGCTGAGCAGCATTAAGTGATAATATAATTCGAAAAGTCGTTGTAAGTAACCGCTCATTACAGCTTTCTCTAATTGGCACAATCTTGTCACCAGTCGTACACTGAACTGGCCCAAGTTGTTAAAATGCTGAGCCACTGATGAGAATGCTGAAGTGACGTAACAGCCACCTGGCAGATAATAAACCTGTCCAAAATCACATCATCATTCTTTCATCACATATAGACACAGTAAAAACTCAGTGTTGATTCTGCCATTTGTCTGTATTTGTTTTAGGTTTAAGATACTAAGGTTTAGTTTTGTAATATCACAAATAACCTACTCTCATCACTGATAGTGCATCCAATAACAAATGTTGGATTTTCTATTTGAAATATAAGACATGAGAGAAAGTACTGATCAAGCACAATATTTAATTGCATTCTCAACTTAATGGAACTCTATAACCACTTTGGAAAAATGTTGTTAATAGCAAAACCAGGAGCAAGAGTAAAGATAAAGATAAGAGTAAAGATAAATTACCTTGCAAGTTGAAGATCGATGGAGGTCATAGGTGAAAATGAGGAGGAGGACAGGTAATTCTGCTCAAATCTGGGTTGGTGACATGGAAATCAGTTGAGAGGTGTTATCAAGCACAAAAGTGTTTTTTTGTGTCCCTTTTAACACCAATCTGCACAGCTAGTTAACCAGCATAACAGCAAGTTGTGTCTACATGTCTACTACATTGTGTCTACTTGTTCCAGATGAAAGTTTAGAGGGACGGCCGGGTCTTGGTAGATCTGCAGTGGTCTGATGCTCCTTTTATTTCAATATGATTGCTTTCTCAGAGCTCCTTGAGATGTTTAAAGTTTGGGGAATCTTTTTGTATCCACATCCAGCTTTAAACTTCTCCACAACAGTATCTGGGACCTGCCTGGTGTGTTCCTTGGTCTTCATGATGCTCTCTGAGCTTTAACCAGAACCCTGAGATGATCACAGAGCAGGTGCATTTATACAGAGACTTGATTACACACAGGTGGATTCTATTGATCATCATCAGTCATTCAGGACAACATTGGATCATTCAGAGATCCTCACTGAACTTCTGGACTCAGTTTGCTGCTCTGAAAGTAATAATATTGCACGCCCAACTTTTCAGTTTTTTTATTTGTTAAAAAAGTTTAAAATATCCAATAAATTTTGTTCCACTTCACAATAAATGTATTTTAAATGTTTAATACAAACAGCAAATAAAGTAAACAGACTCACCGCAGCACCATCACCTGAGTTTGCTGCCATGGCCGACCGGTCCGTCTTACTATCTGGGTGGGTGTCACATGACCAATGGAGCGTAACGTGATTGGCTGGACGTTGGCTGAATTGAGACAGGGATCGATTGCTTCTCCCTGGTGACCCGGATGTTGAGTCTGGTTCTTTTTACACTGAATTTTTTGAGGTTGAATTTTTTTACACTGAATTTTTTTGAGGTTGAATTTTTTTACACTGATTTTTTTTTTTTTAGAAATTGAATTTTTTTACACTGAAATTTTTTGAGGTGTTGATTTATTTTTTTTTTACACTGAATTTTTTTGGGGTGTTGAATTTCTTTACATGTTGAATTTTGAAAAACTGAATATTTTAAGACAACAATTTTTTTAACACTGAATTTATTTTAACAAAATAAAATTCAGAGACAAATCAGTGCTAGAAATCTGATGTTTTTTAAAATTCAATGTCTGATTTTGATGCTGAAAAAAAAAATCTTAAAAATTCGTATTGAACTCAGGTGGCACAGAAATACTTCCATAGTTTTATATCTTTATATTTTAAGCCTGAAATGTAGCAAAAGGTTGAAAAGTTCAAGGGGGCCGAATGCTTTCGCAAAGCACTGTATATGATAGATGTGACAGCTGAGGCGACAACGGTGAAGATAATTGCATAAAAAGACGTTTGCACAGTCTTCCATGTTCATTTAAAGCCAAGTAAGATGCAAAAGTGTTGCCCGTTCACCCTGCTGGGATGTTGTAGGACAGAGAAGAGAAGAAAAAAGCTGATGACAGGGTACTTTCATGTTAGTTATCGTGCCGTCCTATCTGAGGGATCTAGATGGGGCAGACAAAGTACCACCAGGTCCCGTAGCTCTGAACAGAATTTCATCTGTTTCATCATATCTCTTTGTTTTTACTCTTCAGGAGAGATGAGAGGTTGGTGGTCCACGCACTTCCAGACCACAGAGAAAAAGAAGAGAGGGAGCCATAATGACAGATAAGTCAAGTCTTATTCAAGAGGAGGCATCTGTGTATTTTGAAGAACTTTGGAATAAAGAGTTGGATGAAAAGAGAGAAAGAAAAGCTCCGATAAACCACACACACATCGTCTCACGCAACACTTCTGGGAGAGATAGCGTGCTCATCTCTGAAATGTCCCTTGAGGTTGAAGAGGGTGCATGTGAGGATGCAGGCAATGGCCTCAAAAAGGGCACGTCATGATCAAAAATAAACATTTTCAGAGACAAACTAATGCTTAGCTGACTTATCAGTGTTAGTGCATCTCTGATTGTGACGTGGAGCCAAGACAGCAGCTTTCATCTCAGAAAGTACTGACTCCCTGGCAGCATGCTGTGTCGCCTCTTTTAGCCCAACGGCATGCGCCGTGATGATGTTCTCAGATGTCACAAGATGTGTATCACCCAGAGTCAAGAGACATTGGCTTGAGTTTGATGAGAGGTCCAAGAGAGTGATTTTAAATCTTAAATCTATGATGCCATCAGACTACAGAGAGATTGGTGCTGTGAACTACATGCTAATGCTAATAACATTTTCACACTCCTGTGTTAGATTGAAAATGTCCAGCTTTGCAGGAGAAATGAACCTATTTACATTCTAGTTTCAACCCTGTTTGGTCCCACAGTTTAATTCCACTCTCATGGGAAAATTAAAGTAATAAATTAGCATCATAGGTTAGAATAAGCTACACCAGCCAAGCGAAAACAGCTTGCTTGGTGACTGAAATAAGGTGGGCATGTTCAAGCGAGCTTCCTGGCCTGCTTGTTCCAACCATTTGCAACATGACACCGTGCAACGGTCCAGTCCAGTTCAGCTGTTGCATAATTACCTTTATGGTGGCATACTATCTACTACTGATGACCACTGGTCCAGTATGTGGTACGCAATGTGTACTGTAGGCCATAAGTCACAGTTTTAAACACATTCAATGCAGTCCAGGAAAATACTGTCCCTTTTAATTCAATTAAAAAGGATGTTTGTTCACGTTCAAATATCAGTTTCAATTTCATTTGAAGAAATATTTTCTTACTTTTAAGAAGTTTTGTCTAGCTGCGGTGCCCACTGTCAGCAAAAAGCAGACAAAGTAGATCTGTACCAGACAGACAGCAGCGTATTTGTCACTGTACAAAGTCACAGATCAACAGCGATGGAAGTAGCTCACAGAGCCACAGCAGACATCATGGCAGAGATGACCAAGATGCTCAACAAAGTCATGATGGAAGTGAAAGTGGAGGCTCAGTTGTAGTGCTGTTGCCCACCGTGTGGAAGGTCCCGGGTTTAACCGGGTCAAAGTGCATTTGAGAAACTTGTGCCAAACTAATCATACAGATCGATCTCCTGTGGCAACCATATACAGGGAGCAGGAAGTTATGTTCCAGTTAAATCCAGTTCATTGTCCTGCATTTATAATCTAAGTCTTTCCAAATAAATACATCTCAAATTTCTGTACTGGTTCATAAAAATGCTAAATAACCCAACAGATAACATCAAACCTTGATTTTGGCATTGACCATGGATGAGGCAACAGTGTAACCAAATTATCAGACAGTCTTTTTTTTTTTTTTTTTTTTTTTTAAACTCTAGTGGCGTTTATTTAATTGTTAGTGAAGAGATACAGGAAAGTGGGGCAGAGAGACAGAATGGGGAAGACGCAGCAAAGGGTTACAGGCCGCAACCGCTGCAGGAGGACTCTGCACACGAGCGCACGCCTTCCTAAACCAGCGAGCTATCCAGCTGCCCAGGCAGTCTTTTTTTAAAGCAAGACAACAACCTCAGTCTTATCTGACTTTAGTAGCAGGAAATTAATAATAGTTTGGGTCTTTACGGGACTAAGACATGCTTATAGTCCATCTAAATTACTCATCTCATGTGGCTTCAAGAATAAAGATAAAGCTGAGTATCATCTGCATAGAAATGCAGGTTCATGTCAAACTGTCTAATAAGGATGGATGGATGAATGGATACATACATACCATGGTTAACTCTGTTGTGTGAGGAAGACTCCTTTTTAACCTCAACAAAGTAATCAGATACATAACACGTTCAAATGTCTGCGATAGAAAGTTTTACAGTTGATCATATCATGTTTAGTCCACAGTCTGAGGAAATGATGAGACTGTTGGTAACTTTCACTACATTTCTGCTTCTGTATTATGTGATCTAGATCCTGACTGACTCTTAGAACAAAACATTTCTATGCAAATGGTCAGTTAGTTGATTTGCAAAAGTTTTTTTTTCCAAAGCTTTATAAATAAAGGGGAGATATATCGTATATAATTAGCTCCTGGATCAAGACTTGTTTTTTTAAGTAAGAGGTTTAATTACAGCAACTATAAAGCCTGAGGAACTCAGCCGGTTGGTAAAGATTGTCGTTTTAAAGATTTAGATGAAGGTGTTGTTACTGCCAGCTCAGACAACTTTACAGGCCATAAACAGTTCAGTCACAAATCAGGCTCAGCAGTCATTTCCGAACCTGCTCCATTCGATAACTCATCAACAGCAGAAGTGAGAAGGTTACTATGCTTTTTTTCTCTAATAGAAACAATCTTATTTGTGAAAAAGCTCAAAAAATTATCATTCCTAAGAGTTAAAGAAATACAGTCAACCTGGCTGCAGTGCTGGAAAAAAAAACTGGGCTTATTCTTATTTTTCTCCATTATTGTTGAACAATAACCAGTTTTAGCCTTAAACAAGTAAACAGGTTCAATGAAGGACCGATTAAATATTGTCCAACCAGGACCGGACACAATCCAGTTGTATTCATATTATAGAAGTTCATAGTAACAGATGCATGCACAAGGCAGCAGGTGCCAGTGGAAAGGACAAAAAAACTGTCAAAAAACAGGAAAGAACTTGTAGCATAACCAGGTTTATGAAGTGTGGTCAGCCGTGTGGAAAGAGGCAGCAGCCAACAAACACAGATAAGTGCAGGAATATTTGCAATGACACCAGAAAAAAGGGAAAATGCAAACTTTACAACAGCAATTATGACATATGCCGTACATACATGGAGAGCAAAAAGAGTAGAGCGAGGTAATTGCCGAGTGCATCATGGGAGATCCACCAGTTTAACAAGCAAGTCAAACGTTATTTATTCCAGAAATGGAATGAATGAATAATTAATTACTTATTTGTAATAAGTAATGTGCAGAGACAGAAGAAGAAAGCCAGAAGTGCATGAAGGGTTCATGAAGTTTCACAAAATCTTGGGAAGTTGGGAAAATCTAGCACTATGTTAGCGGAGCTGTTGTCTTTTGAGAATACATTTTCTGCATATTTTTGCATGAGTCAGAATCAGTTTGAAGATATCCTGGCAATAGTCGAAGAGCATATCAGTGAAGAATAAACAAACTTCAAGGAGCCCATCAGCACCGAAGACCACTTGGCTGTGTGTTTTATGTAAATTATTGCTATTATTATTTTATCATTCGTGAAGATGTGCATTATAGTCATCGCTCTTTGTGTGAGTTGCCCTTTAAAGTCCATCAGTGCTGACAAGTGTTAACTTGTCAAAGTCAAATAAAAAAAAGATGATGATATGAGTCTATAAATGGTCCGAATGCTATTTTGATTTTTGAATACTGTTTGGTGTTAAATACAGAACAGCAACTGTACACTAAGCCAAAAAAAAAGTCACACCCAAAAGAAACAAATTAAAGACTTTTCTTAATGTGTCTGTCATTGTTTGAAACAGTCTCCACTGGTGGAGATGGGATTCTTACATCAAGAGATAAGCTAAGACTGTCCTATTTGTCAGTGCATGGGGCCCCTAAAGGTCCCGGAGAATCTGATGTCCACGCACTTTTTCTCCAGCACTCTGACATTTTCTCAGCAGTATGAGGTTACATGTGAGGAAAAGACATTTACATCATCAAGCACATCTTTCTTTTTTTTTTTTTCTTTCGAGAACAAAATTACATCTCACTCATGTTTCTGGGGACATCAAGGCAAAATGTCAGAAAGTTCTCGAGTTGCTGCCTGTGGAACAAAGTATTCTCTAAATGAGAATAGACAGGAGTTAGTATTTTTAGATGACCCGCACACACATCAGTGGCTATTTTTGTCTGCAGCTTCTGTTTGACCCGTGACCCTTTAGGTTCTTACTGAATTTTAGAAAGGGGCAAAGAGCACAAAGTGTACTGAAGTACATCCGTGGAATTACGAGCGTCCCAGGGTGAGAGTTTGTAACCCGCGGTGGCTGCAGGCAAGCAGGGTCACAGCCCCGCCGTGGGGGAGGGAAGATGGGGTCACACAGCCTGACGAGGATGGAGGATCCTAGACAGACCTGCTGCAACTTAAGCACAAATCACTGGAAAACACTCGGAAGATAAACAGCAGGAATAATTAATGAAAATTAATGGAGCTTTGAATCTTTCAGCAATGAGGGCAAAGATTAGAATTTGGGCAACAGAGGAAACACAAATGTAGCTGTGGGAGACTTGATTGCAAAGACGCACCTCAGGAAAAAAGGGTTATAGGATCCCTGAAAAGACAGCCATTGTTCAACATCTCCGGCAAAGTGGCTTTGTAAAATTGAGAGGAAGAGTGGTCCAAACCATTGGGCCGATGTGATAGCAGCCACTGAAAGTGGAGAGCACTGATGCATGAGTGAAAAGCGACTCATGTCAAATATAATTACCCTACCCTGAAAAACAAGCTAGCAATGTCTGATTTGATTCCTTCTTGTTTGGCTCAAGTTACTTCCTGTCTGCTTTAAGTATGCTTGCCATTACAATGAAGCTGCAAATTACAGGATGTTTGGGCTTTACCTACCAGAGAGCTGAATTTAATTAATGATATTTCATTTACGTTTCTTTTTTTTAAGTGAAATGCATCATTTAAACCCCCAGAACACATTGTCTGAAACAGCTGCACAAGTTAGGAAATACAGTATACTTTAGTCCATTTTCCCACTCAGACATCCGTATTGCCAGTTAGCTTATAGCATAAAGACTGGAAACAGCGAGCCAGGCAGAGTCTCTGGATGTTGAATGGTACAAGCATTATATTGCTCCCCTTCTGCTTCATTACCAGTTTTTTTTTTAAAATCTACATTGGTTTTGGAAATGACAGGATATGATGTAAAAAATAAACAACTCCAAGAAGGAAGCTGACAAGAAATAAATAGCAATATACTTTAGAAGAAAAGCTATATACAGTCATGGAAAAAATTATCAGACCACCATTTTTTCTTCACTTTCTTGTTCATTTTAATACCTGGTACCACTAAACGTCATCATGTGACTAAAACAGACAGAAAAGAAAACACTGAATGCATAAAAGCAGTGTTTTTGGCAGTACAACGCCATAGCTATTGATGTAAAAACTTAAGTGATTTAGGTTATAATCAAGAAAACCATGGAAAATGGTAATAAGATATCAGCTCTAAAATAAAACTCTTATGAGCAATCTTTGTGGTTATCGTTATGTTTGTCCAAACAAATGTACCTTTAGTTGTACCAGGCATTAAAATGAACAAGAAACTGAAGAAAACAAGGGTGGTCTAATAATTTTTTCCATGACTGTACCTTGTGAACTTTAAATCATACAAACATTTTCCTAAAGACTTCCAAAGTAAGATGATGAACCTGCAAAAGAACATCATATTTAGTCTCTTCAAACAACAATCCTCAGAGGTACCGGTAGTTTTGTGACATATGGACTTCTGTTGCCATTTGTATTCTTTCTGCTGCACTTCCTACAAATTCTACGCTCATATTAGGGTCAAACAGCCAAACGCTGTGGCCATGGCGCCTCGTCACTCACTTCAAATAAGTCAAGCGCATGCCACAGGAATCTCCTTCATGGAATTATGTTACATATTATATTATACAATTAACAATGCACTTACAGATTGGCAAAAAAAAAGTGGGGATGGGAATCATTTAGGTCCCATTTAGATATCGACAGAGGATTTTGTAATTTGGTAAGGATGCATGGTCTTTTTTAACGCTGAGGAAGGATCCTTAATGGCTGCATGTTTAGGATATCGGCATCGTCACATCTGACCAAGGGACTGGCTCATGTCAGGGTTCTTCAGAGGACTTTAGTCCTTCATTTACTTTTCAGTTACCTTCAGAGATTCTGACACATGTCCATACCATCTGCTGATAACAGCCTGGGTGGTTCTTTCTTGGAAAGTAACATTTTAAGGGACATTTCTGAATTAAGCTCTGGATTGTAAATCTTAACAGAGGTTTCCCAGAGTCATCCCTTGCCCATGCACCTGTACCAGTTTATTGATGAAGGCAGATCCTTGATGCAGTGCTGTGTGGGTAATCTGAGATCATGTGTGTCCATTTCAGGCTTGCACCTTTGCTCTTAACACTCTGATATACTTCCAGACTCCAATAATCATTTAAAGGTATCATTCCATCGTATTTTCATTCATTTTACGGGGGTCTATAGTCTGAAATAATGCCCTGAGAGTTGGTTTCAAAAAGAAAAATTGTTACGGTTGTCTTGTTTCGAGATCTTTTAGTTAGGTGAAAATGAGGGCGGGGACAGTAGGAGAGGATTCGTTTGGATATTAATGATATGCAATCCTCTCGCCTCTGATTGGCTAACAGCACTGTGACGCTCCCTAGTGGGTTCTCCTTCAGTTGGTTTCCGTTAACTTAGATAGAGATAACCGGCAAGAAATAGCAAAAACACGCAAAAAATGTCTTCAGAGATACAGCCATATTTTATTTATCCTGGCCAAAAACACTGTAAACACCAACTTATCAAATTTAAAACATTTCATTTACAGACAAATGGAAAATAGCACAAAGCAAACAAGCTAACCTCTGATAGCAACTTGGCATATTAATGTACGGACATGGTTGCTTTTCTGTTTGGGCTATCAGAAGTTTACCATGTTGGGCATTAACAAGGTAACTTTTCTCTCTGGGTAGAAGTTACCGACTGGTTCTGGACAACGTTACTACACCTGTAGCTTGTCCCAGTGTCATACATGCTAACGAGTAGAATAACAGGCTTCTGAAACAACAACTGTCGATTGCTGTGATGACACAGATCCAGGTTTTAAGTACAACTTATCTGCTAGTGTCGGCACGGTAATTTGAATAGTCACTTTGATGATCAGAACACACAAGAAAAGTTACGTTATACTTCGCTGGTGGTGTTCAGAAAATAAATTCCAACCATTTCTTCCGTAGATCCTCTTTCTTAGGCAAGACATGCAATGTAGATGTTACTTGTCACAAACAGCACAGCCACGAACTTTCTCTACCATGTTTTTGAATTGTTAGCTCCTCTTTGTTAGTGCGTTAGCGGCGTACTGAAATTAGCTCTGCTCCCTGCCTGCAGACAGACTGCAGCCCACAATGTTTTTCTGGTGGGGGGGGCTACAAGCCACTGCATTGCTAATGTTCAATGTGACGTAGGCTAGTACGGCTTTTACGATCCGCTCGTGTTTTCTATCACAGGCTGATACAGACTAAAGAGGTAGAAGAGCATTTTAAAGTTGAGCATGCAGCTGCAGCTTGAACTGACCTATAGTAATTTTTTAACAAAAGTATTAAACGGTTTGTTGTGGAAGGAGACCTTTAATGATATTATGGACTGTGGTAAGCAGGTATGCAAACCCGCTCTTGTCATTTATTTATTTGCAAATTGTTTACCTGCTCTTGTTTATTTGAGAGCCATTTTTTTTAATGCTTCAGTTATGTTTTCTCACACAGTTTATCATCAGTTTATCATCATCTATCATCAGTGTTCCTCAAAGCTGAGCCTTTCAGTGATACTGACAGTCTTTTGGCCAGTTTTGATGACGCAGTATCCTGGAACAGCAGCCTTTAGGAAATGTCTTCTGCTTTGAGGTTGTAGATGTATAGCCCAAACATCTAAGGAGAAGTAAATGAAGAATTACATATTTAACCAGGTCAATTATAATTCCAGTTTGCCAGTAAATCAGCAACGAGGTGGGAGACATCTCGTGTCATGCTCCGTCCTGTTTTGGTCTGCTGTCCTGGGTTGTTGTCTCTTTGCTGAGATGTCTGCAGTGGCCCTTTTCCTGGCTTTTCTTCTGCCCATTGCTGCTGGCCTGGAAGCATGTCCAGCCGTCCCATCATTCTGTCAGCGCTGCTGTCTCCTTCAGCCCCAGATTAAAAACGCCAAAGGGGCCGCCAGGAAAAGTGGCTCTCCCTCGTCTCTCCGGACTTATGTCAAAAATGTTTCAGTCCTCAGGTAATTTGCTACAGCCTGGGATCCTTTCACTATTTACTTCAAAGAACCTCGCAAAAAAGGGGAAAAGAGAGAGAAATGAAAGGGAGGAAAAATGATATTTAGTTGTGGGTAGTGACAGATCTACATTCTTGAGTATTGACATGTGATCTGAGTGAGGAGTCCTCCTCCACTGGGGATGCTGACTGAGTCTACGGCCGTCTCTAAATCTGGCTGATAAAAAGCAATGGGTCCGTGGGCCGTCTTCCAAAATCCAGCTTAGTCAAACAAATTGACTCAACTCCAAAAGAATGCACAGTTACTCCTACACAAATAGACAGCATAATAGATAGCACACCAGACAGTTAGAGTTCAAGGTTTGGAAAACCACTAACAGATACTCTATAGAACAGCTCTGTGTGCGTGTGGGTGTGTGCATGTGCGTGTGTGTGTCTGTGTGTGTGTGTGGCACATCAGAAAAGTAAAGGAAAAAAATGTGCACTGTTTTGGATCATTTTTAATTTAACAAGATGTGTAAATGTTCATGAGAAACTGAGTGATTTGTTAAAAATAAATATTAATGCAAAGTAGGACTTGAAAGGTACACTAGTTTTTTTATTGATCTGTCCTCTATTTAAGACACTCTCCTGTTGTTGGATTTGAACACAATCTGGTTAAAAGCTATGAAATGAGGAAGAGAAACTGAAATGCACAAACCTTGGAAAATATTGTTTTAACTAATAAACATTTACAATGACCACAGTCAGAAATAAAACAAATGAATGATGAAGAATTTATGTCATATTTTAGTTATTTAGGAGTAGCACCGCTAACAGCACTTAAGTCTGAAAATGACCTTTGCATGAAAATTTCCATATGTATGTGAGTTTGCAATATAGAAATATTCATCTATTTCTGTTAAATGACCCATCTACTGCCCAACAGCCAATGCATGTGACTCTATCCCTCTTTTTCCTCCAGTCTTTTAGCTGTAGTTTTAGCTGTTTTAGCTGTTGTTGTGCAAAGCACATCAAGAAAATCTTTTCAGTCTTTCACCAGTTTTGCTTTTGTACTTGATTACATCACAGCTCAGTTATCAGGCTATCATGTCTTCAAAAACATCTACAATCTTAATGAGAATAAAATAAACACTCTGAACTTCATATGAGTCAGAATGAACCAAGGACTTCTTTGGAAAAAGTGGTTCTAACTACTTTATATGATGTGTTTTTAATTAGATTTTTATGCTTTTGTATTTCAGTCGTGTTATGAATATAGTGTGGTGGATGTGAAAAGAATAAATTCTGAAGACTTGGAGTTATAAGAACTATATTCATGCATGAAAACATTATAAAACTACCTTCCATTAGAGAAGAACTAAGTTATATTGTTCTCCTCTGCAGTTACTTCTGCATGTTGATGCTAAATGCATTCTGGGATACCACACAAGCCTGCATCCTTGATAAAATGGGGCCACGCAATTGCTCATTTGGGAACTTGGACCGACTTTGAATCGGACCAGTACTTCAGCTGCAGCTGAGAGCACGAGTCCAGACGACACTGAGAATATTGGCCTGTGTTAACACACACACAGTTGACAGACACAGGTGACACAGTTAAGACAGAAATAACTGCTAGGAAAGACATGAGCTAAACAGAGAAATACAAACCAGAAAAAGAGCCAAGGAGAGACAATGATTCAATAGAAAACTGAAGACAGAAAGAACAAGACAAAAAAAAACTAAACAGTCCCAATAAAGTCAAAGGCCAGCTAAACCAAAGGTCCATACATGAAACAGTTAATGAAAAAGACATTACATGATACAGAATCCTATTTAAATGCAGTTAGGTGAGAGTTACAACACTGTTAATGTTGTTCAGCTTCATTGTCAAGTGCTATTTATCTCTGTCTATTTACATAATTCCCTTGAAAACTAAAACAAGAGGAGCCATTCCCTTGAAAAGCCTAATTTGCTCTGACTGGTCATCTCTGAAGTCACTACAAAGGCTCCGAGGAAATCTGAGAAAGCAGCTCACTGGATGCAAAATACAACATCGGACATCTGACTACTTACTTTGCAAAGCAGCTGGATTTGGAAGATTTGCGAGATCATTATGACAAAAAAAATCTGTCTGACCATCAGAGACTGGTTGTGGCCACAGCACAAAGGTTTGTTTTTTTTTTTTTTTTTTTACCAGTCACAAACTGTGAGCTGTGTGTTTTTACTGCGAGGACTGTCAGGATTGGTGGTTTCCATTCAGTCGCTCTGCTTGTCACACTTCTTTGATCTGAATGGCCGATGTTTCCTCGTGAAGGTGATGGACCGATGAGTCATTCAATCATTTGCAAAGCCTGTTTTGAAAGTGTTAATCCAATTGGTTTGAACATTTCCAGTTGCTTTCAAAGGGGGACTTCACAAGCAGTTCCATTGAACGAGCCATCTGCACATAAGGCCACCTGAGAGCAGGATGAGACACCTTTTCTTTAAAAAAAAAAAAAAAAAAATATTACCTTCAATATCTCTTGTTTGTGCTTTTTGACCAGTGTATGACATATACAGTCATGGAAAAAATTATTAGACCACCATTTTTTCTTCACTTTCTTGTTCATTTTAACACCTGGTACCACTAAACGTCATCATGTGACTGAAACAGAACAGAAAAGAAAAAAAAACACTGAAATGCATAAAAGCAGTGTTTTTGGCAGTACAACGCCATAGCTATTGGTGTAAAAACTAAAGTGATTTATGTTATAATCAAGAAAACCATGGAAAATGGTAAGATATCAGCTCTTAAATAAAACTCTTATGAGCAATCTTTCTGGTTATCGTTATGTTTGTCCAAACAAATGTACCTTTAGTTGTACCAGGCATTAAAATGAACAAGAAACTGAAGAAAACAAGGGTGGTCTAATATTTTTTTCCATGACTGTATATCATATCAAACAAAAACACATAAACCTCAAGTATGATTTCTTAGGAACTTTGAGTTAAACAGGGTAAAAATGTAACAGCCAATCAGAGCACAGAAGCCCTCTGCTGATCCAACCGATCATCAGCCCTAATAATAAAATATGAGAGTTATGCTTTGGGTGATGACTGCTTCAATAAGGTTTTAAAATACCTTGTTTATAATAAAGCGTCACAAACTGTGTTCCAAAGAGCATGAAAAAGTCATATAAACCTGCTCAGTCTGACATGATGAGAACTACTGAACCAAAGTAAAATCGCGCTTGTTTGTCACACTCAGCTTTAAACGAACAGTTTTCTGAGCCTGGATAGTCATGATATCACTTGTGCTGCTGAGCAACAACGTGCACGCTGTGTACTGTATATCCTTACAGGCTGTACAAGTGTGCACACGCGTGATGAAAGCAGCTGACACCAGTCCTGTCTCAGCGTTGGGATTTTTGAAATGCACCAACATGCAGGAATTCTCAGACTCCCAGTAGGCCATGACAAACCCTTGACATCCTCACAGCCAAACATCTTTAAATCAGGAATGCAGGCTGGTGAGCAAAAAAATGTTTGAAAAAAAAATAAAAAAAACAGTGATTACAAGGGGCTCTAAGAAACTTTCAGGGAGTTTTCGAGCAATGTAAGGTCAATTCAAGATGTGATTTCTTTCCCTTACTAATTACGTGCCATGCCACAGAAATCGTCCTCTTCGTCGTGAACGACCTTGTGCTATCGTGCACATGTGCAGAATGATCAAAACACGCAGCAGAGACTCAGTGTGGAGAATCAGGCTCTTTGTGGTTCTCCAACAAAGAACAATGACCACCTCAATGGCACCTCACAGAGAAGGTTTCTGCAGCGCAAAGAGGAGAAAAAATGAATTCTTATCTAAAGACATCTTCTATCATGTGATATATTATGTTAGTTTTGGGGGGTTTTTTTCAGGATAAATCTTTTGCTGCTTCCCTGCTGAAAAATATTTAGAGCTAGTAATGGAGATTTAATCAGCAAATAAAGAGTGGGCTGAGCACTGAGAGACAAAAAGAGGGAAGAATGATGATCGTGCATCTTGGACTTAGCGTTGATGGAAAAGCTCATCCTCTTTTTAGCCCAAATCACAGCCCTCTTTTATTTCACTCATGAGAAGGTGAGTGATTGCTGTGTCAGTGCTGCCCTCTGTTGTCCAGACATTAAACCCACAAAATAAATGTGTCCGCCTCAACTTTATTACTGACTTTTCCTGTCATTTCCAAAATGAGAAAACTCTGAGAAGAGGCCATACTACGAATTACACAAATGATCAAAAAACAACACCCTTTAATGTTCTTAGAGATGCACTGCTCATTGTCTTTTCCAACAACACTTTTTGCAGGTTAATCTTACCTGTAAAGTTCAGCTTTTGGTTGAAAAAGTACACCAGAATGTTTATGAGACCATATTCTTATTATGCTGGAATAAATAAGTGTAATATATCTGGATTTCATCAAAACAAGTCATTTTTTTGTTTGTTAAATTTATATTCTACTGATTTTGTGGCAAACTACATCAAAAGACAATTTACATAAGTTCAAGTTTGAGAATATGTTGCCATGTAAAATATGTTCAAGAACAAAAATCCACTGAGATGCTAAATAAGATTGGTTTTGTCCAGCAGCTCCATGGAAACCAGACTGTGACAGGTGTTTTCAGTTTGGGCGTCACATCTTGAAAATAGGGGTTTGGCTGTTTTTGACAGGTAGATTTTTTTTTTTTTTTTAGCAGGTAAGTTGATACAATTAGATCTTACAGCAGTGATTAGACTGGTGTTTGGAATGCGGAAAAACCGTGTGAAGCCTTACGTTCAGTGTCGGGTGTGACCTCATGCTGCAATAAGCACAACTTAATGTTTCCCGTCGCTGTTGATCCGTCCTGCTCATCGGTTTGGAAGACTTTTGACCATTCAGAACACTTTGAACTGCTCACTTCAAGTCCTTCCACATCATTTCTGTTCTGTTTCACTTTGACTTAGCCATTCCAGTACATAAAATGTATTCCTCATTATTCATTGTTCAGTAAAACTCCAAGGTTCATTAGTGTGTGGCCATATTCTCACTACTAACTTGTATGCAGCTGTTGAACAATTCCCTCCACATCTGTGAAATGACTGAAGGGGGAAGCCCAGTGTGTTGAAAACTAATGACCAGGGGCGTTTCTAGTCACCTTGGGGGCCCTGGGGGGCCCTACCGGTCCAAAAACACCAAAAATATCATTCAATCCAATCTTTTATTTTAAATAACAGAGGTGCACAGTGATGTAAGAAAACTTAAAATACAATATAACATAACAAACACAACTGAAACGTAAAAATTTTAACAAAAACACAATCAAGAAAAAAAAAATATCACATGACATGCAGATAATTCAAGAAGACATATCGCCCTCTTCCAAATACAAATTAGTTACTGGTTAGCTTACTGTTAATTACTGTTTAAATAAGCTAGGCGAAAGCGCAGTAAACATGTCATGTGCAGTTGTGCTTCGTGAGACTAGACTGGGACAAAGTGGCATCACAACTTTTTTTTTTAATAAACTCAGATTATACACGTTTGAAATTAGCACTTTCCCATTCTCTTTTTCTTTCATCTTCTTGCTTTTTTTTTTCTTTTTGCATATCCTGACGGATACATTTGCTTCATTTTGAGTTTGAAGTACTGAAGAAAGCCGGCCACGGGCAGTCGGGGCCCCATTAGGGGGGTTCCAAACATGTCGCTGCAGTGTCTGTGGAGGTTTCAGGTTTTGTCATTGATATGGATCGATATTATCCGTGTCTTGGGGGTCCCTTAACACAGGCAGTGACAGCTAGTGGGGACCCTATGTGGGGGGTTTCCAACGTATCGTCGTTGCAAAGTCTAAAGCAGTTCAGTCATTTTGTCATTGACAAAAGAACCAATGTCACCGCTGTCCTGGGGCCCCTTCCAGCTCGGGGCCCCTAGCAATTGCCAATTTGCTCCTTATAAAGATTTGAGTATAACACTGTGATCAAAGGTGTTGAATTCCAGTTTGTGCACGTAAATGATGCATCCTCTTCATCTATCATATTTAGTCATGCTTCATAAATAGATTATACACATTTTTGGGAGTTTCCATTACTACACAGGTGAGACCCAGCTATACGTTCAGTTCAGTTCAAATCCTTTTTATTTGAATAACACCAATTCTTAACAAAGTGATCTCAGGACGCTTTACTCACCAGCAAGTTTACAAAGTTAAATATAATCCACTTAAACTGTGTTCCAATTCAGTCCAATTCACTGATATTCATTCTAATCCCTAATCCATGTAATTCCTACAAATCATGATCCAGCTCATTCTAATTTATAATCCAATCAGTTCCAATTGAGTTGAGTTCAAACGTTCAAAATTTATGTCATGAATATTCATAGAAATGATCAAGATAAAGAAGCCAAAGGATGACGTCAAATCTTCAGTTTGGTTCAAGCATGAGGTGACAGTGGACCAGGAGAGCATGTGAAGCCTGAGATATGAAGCAGATACTGGAATTATAGGCTTATCTTTGGGATGTAATGACCTGGATGACATCTAATTTTCTATTTCTAAATTCATGAAAAAGCCAAGGTAATTGCTTTTGGTCCTAAAAATGTCAGAGATTCCCCATCTAACTCTGGATGGCTTACCTTTGCCTGGAGCACGTTTTAGACCAGGATTTGTCTTTTAATTTTCATATTGAACAAATTTCTTCAGCAGCCATCTTTCACCTGCATACTGTTATCAAAGTGGGGAGCATACCTTATCATAATGGCTCTGAAAAATGGGTTTACGTATCTTTACATCTGATAGGACAAATGGAATCCAATTTTAACAAAAATCCATATAAATCTTTATTTGGCCCAAAACACAGTAATCAGAAAAGTGACTGTCCACTCAGAGACATCACTTTGTTTTATCCACTGTTAGTTTTTTTACACTGCCCTCCTGCAAAAATTAGGGTCCCAAATCAGTGCATTATGTGCATTTTTCACTGCTGTGAAAAGCGGCATGACTATATGGTAAAATTATAATAACGAACTTCAAATTGATTTTTTTTATCTGTTTCATGGCATCTGCGCTAGTTTCAGATAGCGCTGATTAGAATGAGTAGGCCGGTAATGACATACATATCCATATTTATGCTATTTAATTGGTATTGCAATTAAATTGTCCAGCAACTCCATACAATTGTTTAGCAACCTCTAAGCAACTACAATGAAAATGTTCTGCCGCCGCCACTGTTTGCAAAGGAATAAAAGTCAAGGTAGAGTTGGAGTTGAACATGTACATTTACCCTACAATCATTTTAAACTGGATTATAGACTGATAAGATAAAAAGTGCATCCTCACAAATGCCACTAAATAATCAATCACCATGGTCGTAGTAAGTTTTAACAATATATGTTTATCTTAAAGGTTTAAAATAAGCATTTAGTGCTTAGTTGACGGTATGTTTAATATAATTCTGTTGCTACAGAAGTAAACGTTCAAAGAACAAGTGAGTGAGGTTTAACCCAAACAACCTGTTTGATGTAAATGTGCTGTAGATAAATGTACAAAGACTCTATTTGCTTCAATACATGACTTTTATTTATATGAGAAATACAAAATATAGGAAATAATAATCATATATATACATAGTACCCATGACCCTGAACAGGATTAAGGTGGGTATAGTTTATGGATATATACACAGTACATTCCACGTTTTCCTCGTTGCAGTTGCAGTTAAAGGCCACCAGGTGGCTCTGCTGTCACCTCGTCAGTCTCTGCTTCTCCTCACATCCAGGGCCTCCACATGGCCGAGGAGGAGTTTGCTGCAGGCTCCTCCCTGTGTGCGGTGTTTGAGGATCCTCTCGACGTGAGGGGGGGCACGTGGGGCCCAAGAGGGCTCGTGTGAGGAAGTGTGGGTGACAAACTTAAGAACGAGGTGTTGGAGGACGGAGGTGACACGCTGGGGGGATAGGAGAAGTGACAGGCAAAGGACGGGAAAGGAGGAGAGGTGGCAAACGTGGAGAAAGAAGGAGAGAACCAGGGGGAGGGAGGAGGGGAGAGGTAGTCGTGGCACGGCGTGGAGCAGGAGAGAGGCTGGAAGGGAGAGTGAGACGGGAAAAGCAACCAGGGAGACTCGTCCCTGCTGTCAGATGTGCAGACGGCGTCTAGAGATGGGGAGTCGGGCATCTCAGACGTGTTGCGGTTCAAGTCTGCTCTCGCGTGATGCTTCAGTCTCTCCATCAGGCTCGTCCTCTGTGCCGGCGTTATCTTGTGCATGTAGCTGCTCATCTGTGCCACACACTGCTGCAGACCTGCAGTCTCAAGGCTGAGTAGAGGAGGAGCGCTGGACTCAGCTGGGCCGAGTTTCATCCAAAGGTCTCGTTCCACATGCAGAACCTACAAAGACAAGAACAGGAGTAGTGGGTGAAACACCGACATGTGTTTTTGGTGCAGAGATTTTGATTTTGAACTTTTTTCTGCTTGACAAACCATCGCTCAAGTTCTTGGTGTCGGTCCACTTCTGGAGATACTCCACGGCCAAGTCCAGGAATCTCTGCTTTCTCTATTTTAGGGTTCTGCAGTCGCTGGTCACGGTGGTGAAGAAAGCAGATCAAATTCATCATTCTGTTCATGACTTTTGAGCATGAAATTAATGTTAAAGTTCTGACTCGACTCACTGGATCAGACGTGGAATTCAACAGCAAACTTCTCAATTCAGCAAGACTCTGATTTATTCGGTCCCTTCTTTTCTTCTCCACAACTGGCTTCAGAATCTACAAAAACAGTAATTCAGCATATACCTATTCTTTGTGCCACAATGGGGGAAAAATAGAAAATACACTGTTTGCCTTTGCTGTAATTTTTACAGTAAAATACCACAAAATGCCCAGTAAACCGACAACAAAATATGATTACAACAAGTTACTGTAATTTGCATAGTATTATGGGTAAAGTGCCTTTATTTACAGTAACTTGCTGTATTATTTGAAATTGTGGTAAATTACTGTTGACATTTACAGTAATGCTACTGTAGGCCTTTGTGATGGTAAATTTATATGTCTAACTTTTAGTTTTAGTCTTTTAGTATAGTAAATTTTAGCTTATTTATTGTATAATTTTAGTTATTTTTATCATGTCTTTGCACTTATATCTTTTAATTCTCTTATTTATTTGGTTTTAGCCAGTAAAGATGATTTACTGTAAAACATTATTACAGGATTAATACTGTAAGGTGGTAATTACAGTAACTTACTGGCAATAGTGTCGCCAGTAAACTACTGTAAAAATACAACATAATGTCTAACAGTGTACATTCTGCATAATTACACTTATAAAATAATCTTTTACTTCTTAATAGAAGTTTTGGATGGTTATCATAGTTTTCAAACTTCATGAAAATGTTAATAATCTTTTCATTTCAGTCCTTAAACTCTTTTTCTAGAATGTCAGAGGTCAAACAGTCATCTAGCATACAGGATTTACGATCATCTATTAATTTTAGCAATAAAATTGTTAAACACGTATAAAAGTGTGTCACATTAACAAATCAAACAAAGCTCTTACCCTTTTCCTGCTCTTTCCATCATCCAGATGTTGGCTCTCCAGTTTCCTCGTCATGTTTCTCTGTTGGGTAACAATTATCTCAGATAAGTTGGGAAAAGCCTCGTGCGGCATCGGGGGTGCTTATATAGAGTCCGCACGCGCTCCTCTGATTGGCTGGCAGGTGCCAGTGACGTCAGCTGAGGAGGGAACAAACCGACGATAGATAGATAGATAGATAGATAGATAGATAGATAGATAGATAGATAGATAGATAGATAGATAGATAGATAGATAGATAGATAGATAGATAGATAGACTGCTTGATTATATTTCTTATGCTTTTTTACAAACATTGTAACTGAGTTAGAGTAGAGTCAACCTTTCTGTATCAAATGAAAAACTGTAAAATTCGACTTCTCTTTCACAATAATAAAAAAAAAAAAATTTTTTTTTTTTTTTTTTTTTTTTTTTTTTTTTTTGATGGCAAACACTGTGTTTCGGGTCACGGCCTCCATCACTCATCGCTGGTCCTTTTGGTTCCTTCTCGCGCTTCCCATGATGCAGCGGTGAAGTGAGAACATGGGAAACTTTTATTCCGCTCGTGGGAACAGAAATGAAGTGAGAAAGTGAGCAGCTATGAGCACTTTTTATGACGTGTGAGACATCAGCACTTAGCATAAAAAACATAACCAAAGGGGACCGTGACAATAATAATAGTGATAATAATGATTGTAATAAAGGAGCGCGCGCTTCGGTGAGTGATTGATTCGGTTCGGGTTTAAAAATAAAAGATAAAACTGTGAAAACTAACTATAATCCTGAGACATGAGCAAATGGGAGCAGACGGGCTTCTGCTATGATGAAGTGTGATGAAGACCATTTCACCCGAGTGTTAAGTGTGCGCGGACTTCAGGTCAGCTGGAAGTCTCGTGTTTGGACTTCACACACCGTCTCTTTTAAAACCAAACCAGTTGTCTGCCTCACCTCACGTTCCCACCATGGCAGGTCGAGTCGGGCCTTTTTTGGAAACTTTTTGGAGGCTTCGTTTCTCAACTAACACAGAAAGCATCTTAAAGCAATTGGTTTTTCTATCACGCTCATTTATGGTCTGGGTCCACGTGGCTGAAACGTTCATGCTCGCGCCAGTACGCACAAAAACACACACACACACACACTTCAAAGTGCGACTTCTTGATCCATGACGCGCTGAACGTCCCCAGCGTTTTGATCACGCAGCGTCCTCCCTCGGTGCCATGGCAACCAGCTGCGACCTCTGGGCCCACTAATCGCCCTCTCTTTAATTTCAAACGGAAGTATTATTGCCTCTGAAAAGCCACTTAATCTCTGCGGGGTGTCCGTGATCCGATCATCCTGGTGTTATCCCCACACTTGAGCCTATTATGGGGATCAGGGCGAGCAGAACCGCGGCGCGCACAACCGCGCCAAAAATACCCGCTCCAGGCCTCCTCTGAACGGATGCAGTTTCAGGCAGAAGAAAACGAATCATTTCAAATAAATAAATACAATTCAAATAAATAAAGTGTGTCCCATTCCTGTCTGATGATTCAAGCTGTTCAACAGTTCTGGGGTTTCATTGTCTTTTTATTTTTTTCTTTCATGATGTAGCTTCAGGCAGTAAAAGGTCTGGCCAGTTCAGAGTCTCCACTCCACTACAAAGTCAGAGTTTGTGGTTTAGCAATGTTTTGCTTAAATATGCAAGACTTTCCCTGAAAAAGGTGTCTGTATTAGAGCATACATTTCTGTAAAACCTGTTTTTTGATGTTTCTAGATGCATGAGCTTCAGTTCCACTGACACTAATGAAGCCCCATGCTTCCAGAGTTGCATGCTTTTTATATATATATACAGTTATGGAAAAAATTATTAGACCACCATTTTTTCTTCGCTTTCTTTTTCATTTTAATACCTGGTACCACTAAACGTCATCATGTGACTAAAACAGACAGAAAAGAAAACACTGAATGCATAAAAGCAGTGTTTTTGGCAGTACAACGCCATAGCTATTGATGTAAAAACTTAAGTGATTTAGGTTATAATCAAGAAAACCATGGAAAATGGTAAGATATCAGCTCTTAAATAAAACTCTTATGAGCAATCTTTGTGGTTATCGTTATGTTTGTCCAAACAAATGTACCTTTAGTTGTACCAGGCATTAAAATGAACAAGAAACTGAAGAAAACAAGGGTGATCTAATAATTTTTTCCATGACTGTATATATATATATATGTTTTATTGTTTTTTTACAATTATTATCCCACAGAGATGAAAAATACAGAACAAATGTGAATCACTTCAGTTTACACATTCCTCTCCAAAATATAGAAGTGCATTGTTCAACAGATAAATTGACACCATTCCCACCCACCCATAGGTTTAGATTATATAAGCACACTTAGGGAGTTAGAAAACATAAAGAGAGAGAAGAGAGACACAAAACAAAACCAAAGAATACAACAGAGAAAACAAAAAGTAAATAATAAGGCAAAAATAATTAGAAGGGTAAAATAAATAAATAAATAAATAAATAAATAAAGGGGGGGGGGGTCACTACTGCAATTAATCCTGTGTGAATTTCATCCTATTCATTGTTAAGGGGTTCCTGCAAGGAGTCATAAAAGTCGAGAAAGGGCCTCCATATTCTGAAAAAAGATTGAGAGGATCCCTTGAGTGTGTACTTGATTTTTTTCTAGCTTTAAGAAATACATAACATCATTGACCCAGTGGGAAAAAGGGATGGGGGAGCTTGTTGTTTCCATCTGAAAAGGATCAAACGCCTCGCGAGGAGTGTGGTAAAGGTTATAATGAGGCAGCTTCAGATTCCTCTGGTGTTAAACCAAAGAGGGCACAGATTGGATCAGGATATAACTGGGTTCCAAATATCTCACTGAAAGCATTGAAAATACTTTTTTCAAAAGGTGGAGAGGTTCGGACACTGCCAGAACATGTGTACTAGGTCTGCAGGTCGGCCTCTACGTCGGGGGCATAATGGGTTAACATTTGGATAGATCTTTGCCAACCTGGCCTTCATGAAATGAGCTCTATGAACCACTTTCAGTTGGATTAAACCGTGCTTGGCCGACGTAGATGATGTGTGTATCAGATTTAAGATGGAGTCCCAATGATCGTCTCTAAAAACTACTCCAAGGTCAGAATCCCAGGCCTTCCTTAAGTTTTCGGTGGAGTGTGGGTTAATGCTCTGGATGTTGGATCTGGGCTACCAGTCCTCTCCGGTCTGATTCCAGTTCAAGAATATGTTCAATATGTGATTTCATGGGCTTATCCGGAAACAAACTAAATATCTTTTGTACAAAGCTCCCTGTAAGTAACGGAAGAAATTGTTTTTAGGCAAGAAAAAGACATAAATATGTCTCCTGAATATAGGTTACACATTGACTTGATACCTTTGTTGAACCACAGACTGAAAGCAGAATCAGTACAGGTTTTCTAAATAGAGCCCAAATTCTTAAGGTGTTATTAACTACTGTATTTGAACTCAAATTATTGCTAACAAGGGGCACAAATCACTGAGCCTAAATGATGTTGACATGATGAAAGCTCCAATTGCACCCAGTCTGCCTTATCTGCGATCGGCTTATCTACAAACCAGTGAACTAATTTCTGGATGTTGCACGCCCAATAATAAAACATAAAATATGGCAGCGCAAGTCCTCTTTGAAGGTGGGTCTTGCTAATACGACTAGGTTTCTTCGCCCATATGAAGGAGACAATGGTTTTATCAAGTGTTTTAAAGAAAGTTTTTAAATTAAAATTGGGATGTTTTGGAAAAGATACATACATTTTGGCAGTACTATCATTTTAATAAGGTTAACAGGTCCTGCCACTGACAATGGTAGAGATTGAAGCCTGTCTCAGTGTCGTGGGGAGAGTATCCAGAGACAGCGCCTCCTTGAACATGGCTTGAAGAATTGGTGCTATATGGGCAAACATTTCATAGAATTTGCATGTGAACCCATCAGGGCCGGGTGATTTATTATTTTGCATAGAATTAACAGCTGTAATAATTTCAGAAACTGAAATGTCTGCACCCAGTTTAGTATTCTGGTCCTCTGACACACTGGGAATAGTCAGGTTTTCAAAGAAATTACAAGGAAGATCAGAATCAAAGCTATGTTCCGATGCTTTATTTATATCGTCATGATTTGTCAAAATCTCACCTGTGTGTGATTGGATCTTTGTAATGGAGCGAGCAGTTGCTGCCTGACGAGCCTGCAGAGCTAACAGACGACTCGCTTTGTCTCAGAATTCGTAAACATTATATCTGACTTTCATAATAAGGCGTGTTGCCTCATCAGTGGCTAAAAGGTTGAATTCAGTTTGATCCTTGTAAAGATCTGGAGTCTGGCTTTGAGCATATTTCGAGTCTATATCTAACATTCGTTGGGAGATTTCATGTAATTTTGAATTATTTTCTCTTTTAAATGTAGAGAAGCTATGATTTTTCCACGAATGTTTACTAAAGAGTCTCCCTTAATGTAGCACATGAGATCTCAGAGGAGGTGGATGGCGCTGTGATCCGATATAACAATACAAGCAGATCTTGACCTTGGGTAGAAGCCTGTTATCAAGAAGAAAATAATCTATACGGGTATAAGTACATTTGAGAAAAAGGAATAACTTCTAGTGTGGGGAAATTGAAACCTCCAAACACCTGAAAGGTGACCCAGAGGGACTCTGAGGGTTGACGACCTGTTCAAGGTAACATCCAATACAAGACTGAAGTTTAACTCCTATCAGAGTTACACGCTTTTGAACTGATAACAAGCCAGATGGTTCCTCTCCTCTTTTGTCCATTTTCCAAAAAAACAATCTCAAGTTTTACTTTGTCTGACCAGTGGACAGTTTTCCACTTTGCTTAAGTCTATTTTAAATGAGCTTTAGTCCAGAAAACAGCTGTGTTTCTGGATAATGAATCACACATTCCTTCTTTTTTGGATGACAGAGCTTTAACCTGGATTTATGGGTGACAGAGACAACTGGGTGCTCTTAGAAGTGTTCCTGAGTAGGGGTGAGTATTGGCAAGGACTTCGCAATACGATATATATCGTGATACTTGGGTCACGATACGATATTATAGCGATGTTGCGATATATTGCGATATTCTACCCAGTTAATATCAAAATTAAAAGTAGAGATGAAAAATCAAGTTGCTGTATATGTTCATCAGATGATATTGATCATTCAGAGGACAAATTGTGTCAAAACGTATTTGCTTCAAAACAACCTATTTATTGTTTATTATTACTGTTTTTGCACATTTAAGTGAATGAATGAATTTTCCTAAAAAAAATCGATATTAGGAGCTGAAAAATCGATATTTTATCGTGCGGCCAAATATCGCGATATATCGCCAAATCAATTTTTTTTCACACCCCTATTCCTGAGCTCAAAGTCCGTATTCAGAATATGGACTTTATAAAAAGAACTGGACAAACGCTTGGTAACGTCACCCACAGGCTTTCTGATGTTTCAGTTTTAGCTTCTTTTTTGTTTCTCTCCACGGTGCCATAATGGGACCATACTGATTCTGCCCAATAACCCCTTTAATCTAAAATGGGAAAATGGGGAGAAACGAGCAGCAAGCGGACTGGATCTTAATCCTCCCCTTTTAACAGCCTGGCCCTTAATGCAGAGATTTAATGTTTTGATGTTATCTGTAGATGATGGGTTTCTCAAAGTCTTCACAATTTCATTCTTCCACTATTTTATTTCTAGTCCAGTCATGTTACCAATGATCCTAAAAGGATGGAAAATATTCCTACAAGTGTTTCTTTTGTTGCCTATATGTTCCAGCTTTGCCGTCTAATTTTTCATGAAACTGTAAAATGACCCATTTTGAAAATGCTGTTTTATTTTGTTCTTTTGTGAGTAAAATGTGGTTTAACAAGGTTTGCAAAAACCATTGCATTTAGTTTTTTATTTACATTTTTACACATCATCCCAACTTTTTAGCTCTCCAGTGTCCAGCTGAGAGTCGTGAGGTTACGTCACACCCACTAAAGACGCACGCAAGTCATTAACACGAGTGTCCAGGTGCGAGTGTTTCTCTGCAACATAAAGCGAGACCCGTTTGGAGATGTGGGGGTGAACAGTTGGGTTTTATCATTCTTCCCATTTTATCTTTCATTTTATGATTGGAAAAAAAGAAAAACTAAATAGTAAAATTGTATTTTGATGTAGTGTAGGTGTGTTACCGCTTGTTTCGAATAGCAGCAAAACGTTTTGATCAATAAGGAGAGAATCGTCAAACAATACAGGAGATAATCGTTTTTAAAAGTTAATTTCTATTCAGTAAAAAGAAGGTTTTCACAGGCTAAAACAGAAACGTTTTTGTGATTTTGGTGAACTTCTCCTTTATGTTGAAATCAGCTGTTAATCATTTTGTAAACTCCCCTTTGTCCCAGAATTTACATTCCATTTTAGTTATTTTTAACCTTTTTTTTTTCAGCATTGTATACAAAACGTGACTTGGACGGTGGGCTCTGCGGCCCACCTGTGGAGTGGTGCATGCGGAGGCGTGGCTGTGAGCAGGGACGTAAACAAAATGCAAAGAGGACGCAAACATGCGCCATTCATTGAGTCTGGATCCTCAGAAACTGCGGAGACGCGAAACGAAAGAAGCATGAAAGCATGAAGGCTTCACCGGAGTCTCCTACACACAAGGCAGGCAGAAGGGTAAGTAGCATTTTTATTGAGAGGATCTTTTTAAATCTGCTTCGGGGACGTCAACGAGGTACTTTACTTTCCTCCCGCTTAGATGTCTAAACCTCTGATGGAGAGACGCAGGCGCGAGCGCATCAACCACAGTTTGGAGACTCTGAGACTTCTGATGCTGGAAAGCACGCACAATGAGGTAGGTCTACGTCTGTGGATGCGTTGTTTTTAGGGGTTATCCCCACTAAAATGTAGCCGAATATCTAATTATGTGTGATAAGGACTTTGTTTTTTTTCCCCGCAGAAACTGAAGAATCCAAAGGTGGAGAAGGCGGAGATTCTGGAGAGCGTCGTTGAATTCCTGAAGGCAGAGAAGGAGATGGGCAGAGGTCAGGAGATGGGCAGAGGTCAGGAGGCCACGAAGATGGTCCTGACCAGTGCACAGACACCGGCCTGCACGCGCCTGAACAGCTACCAGGAAGGCATGAGGTCCTGTTTGCTGAGAGTGAGCCGCTTCATAGCCACCAAGAGCCAGGAGCTGGAGGAGACCGGCGGCGGCGCGTCCCCTCCATTTGCGCTTCCCGCCTCTCCCGGGCGGGTTCACGAGCCGCCGGCGCCCGCTGCCGCTGGCCACGGAGGTGCTCTGTCCCCTCAGCATGAACTCACGCGGCATGCTGGCCTCCACCGCGACACCAGGAAGCTGCTCTCCTCCACGGCGGTCTGCGCGCACACCAACGATCCCGTGTGGAGGCCCTGGCCTCAGTGACTGACGGGCGTGATAGATGTACGTTCCCTAGATGCCAACAAACTGTGTAAATGTGTATTTTTATTTGTACAGGGTTTTAATTGCGCAATGAAGGCGTTTTATGGCACCAGGCAATGTTTTTTTTTTCCAGATAAAGCTTCGAGCTTTTTGCGCATCTGAGACCAGCCGCTTCGATTCTTCTGTGAATACAGTATTTACATATTTTTGGCGGTCACGTGTCATTACTTTTTTTTTTTTTTTTTTTTTTTTTTTTTTTAACCAAACCTCGTCTGAATCTTGCGTTGCTTGATGCCTCAACTGAATCTGGTGTTACTAATCTAATAGAAATGCTGTTTTTGGTGTGGTCTCCACATCGACTCACTGGTGCTTTTTTATAGTTCTATTGTGTACATAAGCATGAAATCAATGACTGTGTTCTTTACTTTCAATAAAAGACCAACTTCCTGACTGTTCTAGATGTTCAGAATGGCTCATTCCCTCCGTGAATAGGGTGAGTCTGAAGGCCTTAAAGCTGCACTTTGTAAAGAAAAGAGAGCCATCTGCAGGGCCAGTTAGCAGGTACTACCAGACTGGACAGCAGTTATGACCAGTATTGAAATGCTGATGGGAAACCCGTCGTTTCTCTGATCTTCAGAGCAGTTTTTCACATGTAGAGTAGCAAACTGTTGTGGCCATTCGCAGGTGTTCAGAGTCCAGACTGTCTCAGGTGATCCAGTATCCAATCTACAAAACATGCCACACTGAGGCTAAATCTCAGTTCATCACATGTGCACAGAAACTGTTCTGGATCTGTACTTGGACCCAACACACCTACACATGTTTTTTTTTTCCAACTTCTGCATCTAATAGATCCAGGAGGATGAATGTGGTGAACACTAATGTCTGAGATTCTCCATCATTTTTATGTAAATTGATTTAAAACTGAAACTTCACAAAGTTGTGTAAAGTGTTTCGGCTTTTGGACATAGAAGAATTGTTACTCTTGTCACTTTTAGATTTGTTCTGATTTTCTTAAAAATCAAACTATCAACTGTTTTTTTTTCTTTAAATTAAAGAATGATCATTTGAAAAAAGCTGCACCTCCATTGTATCGTCATACTAATGCCTAGTGGGGGGGGGGGGGGGGGGGGGGGGGGGGGATGTTATAAGTCATGGAGGTGTTCCCTGGAGTGAATATAATTTCTTAGTTAGCCTTTCAAATACGATTGTTTCCACATTTGCATTTCTGCTTCAGTCACATCTTTTCATGTGACAACAGTTGTTGATATTTCATATTTAGTTCCAATAACCTGCTGGTTCTTGACTGGTAAATGTCTTATAATTTTAGATATTGTTCTATATGTGCAATAAACAAACTGTCCTGTGGATAGCTGCATTTTGTGTCTTTTGCCTGTCTGTAGAAGCTTCTAGTTCTTGTTTGTCAAAGTTTGGGTTTAAATGTCAGCGTGCAGAGCTTTGTGTAGTGAATCAAGTCAGTCATGTATTATTCTACATATTAAAACTGCACTGGGAGCAGGAGTGTCCACACTATCAGCATTTTAACACAGGATGGTAATAGTCTGTGTGGCTTTGTAGCACTTCATACAGTTTATAGACAAACCAGTTTTTAATAGACAAACACTAGTATGCTCTAACATTTAATATGCTCATCCATAATTTTAACTCAGCTCGGGTATGAATGAAAAAGCAAAATATTAAAGACCATGCATTAGGAGTACAAAAGGACTTTTGAAATCACACCTGGATGTCTCCAAACACGTTTGTGAAAGTTCCTATATCTCGTCCATCATATTGAGGCCGTTTGGTTGCTCTTGCGCATGCGCGAATCCCTTCAAAGCCTCGTGAAAACATCTGATATCAAAGGAGGTGTTAGTCGCGCTGGGCTAATCGCTGCACAGGATGCGCTTTTGTGCGTATCCAAGATTTAACCCCCTGAAGAAAAGCCCACACTGGGTTAAGTAAATCAATTAAAGCTGGAATCAGATTAGAGTTTTCATTAGAGCAGCATGTTCAAACAGGAGCAGTGGAGGAATTAAACTGGATGCGGAATGAGGACTAATCTCGGATGCGGATGTATCTACTTAATGTGTTTACATAAGGCATAAAGGGCATAGATGTATGTTTGACAGAGTAAAGCCAACATCCAAACTTTAAATCCACTAGTAAATATTCAGAAGTGCTCCCTCAAGTACTGGCCATCACCACATCAGCAAAGACACAAAAGGAAAAGTGATTTTAATAAAAGCCTTTTGGCCTCATGAACAAACGCCACAATGAACCCTCGAGATATTTCCACAGAAACGTCTCCACAGAACTTCTTTGATTATGTGTTGGTTTAAATATATATTTTTTTTCTTTAAGTTCACTTTCCCGGACAGGTAGGTCTGGGTTACAGCCTTACAACAACAACAACAAGTTCCGCTGACCTTCCTGAAAATGTGCGAGACAAACGGATCACCCATGTGGCCACGTGTCGGGCTGTTTTTTTTTTAAAGGTGGAGGCAGCAAAAACACGGCACCTAAGGGTGTTAAAGGGCTCGCGGCCAGACGCGCGCCAGCTCGTGCTGCAGCTGTGACGTTTCGTCCGTGAACATCTGCGAGGCCTGAGTTTAAAATAATGGTTAAAAAAATAAAACACAGCAGCGACACAATTCTTTAAGCTAAGGTGCATTTCTGTGCAGCCCATCCTTTCAGTAAACCGGTTTGAGCCTTTGGCGCGCTCCTTTTGATTATTCACGCATCCAAAAGCCTCCAGCGCTGCGCAGAAAGCGCATTCATGTATGTAAACAAAGCCATGCTGTGATTTTCCACTCCTGTGAGCTGTGGGGCGGGACTGAGGCTGGACAACATCTGCCCCTGTACTTACAAGTAGATGCTGACGGGCCCTTCTGTCAGTGCGGTACATGATGTTTTTTAATTCGGAATTAATAATTAGGAAATCAATAATTCCGAATTAAACTATTTTCCTTCGAGTTTACATGGAAATAGTAATTCCGAATTAAGGTTTACATGGAAAACACGTTTGTTCGCCTTTATCCAACTCCGCTTTAGGTCTGGGGGTTGGGAAGGGTTCTGATTGGATGGGGGGGCGGACGTCTTTACATCTACCGGAAGAAAACAAACTTAGCTAACTGGTTAGCAACAACATTCCACTTATTTTTGACCTGGATGGCGTCTCTATCTGCGAAACCTCCTTCATTTAACCTGGCCGCTTTGAAAAGCTCACAATTTTTATGTTTCCTGCCATCTGTTCTTTTAATTATTTCCAGTTCCTCCAAGCTATTTATTAAATAAATCGTCTCTGCTCTTGAACACCGTTTACTGCGTGCTGCCGTTTTGAAAACAAGCCCAGCGCGGAATATAAGCGTCATCGCGACAGACGGGCAAGAGAACGAGCATGCGCAGAAAGACCGGAATTAATTTAAAAAGGAATGAGTGTATACATGACCGCGGAATTACTTAATGCGGAATTAAAATGGGAATAAACCAGCCACTTACTTCGGAATAAAGTTGAATTCGGAATTGACATTTTCATATGGAATTAAGTGTTTACATGGTAACTTGTATTCGGCTTTAACTTTAATTCTGAATTAAAGAGGAATTAAACTTCCCATGTAAACGCGTCTCGTGCAACTTCCTCTCACAGAAACAAATCCAGGGGGGTTGACCGTTCGTGAAAAAGCTTTTATTAGTAACAACAGAAAGGTCACAGTAATAACATTGTAAATGGGTGAGAAGACTGGAGCAGAACTGACTGGTGCAGCTGGTTTACATTATCCCGTCTACTTCTACTGTGTGTGAGCTGTGTTTGGGTCACGCCGTCAGAACTTCCCACCGCTGAGGCCCTGAGCTTTTTGAAACTCCTGCTGTAAACTCGTCAGGACCTCTCGCTGCTGCTCAGACTTCTTCTCCATGTCTTTGAGCAGCGTCTCATATCTTTGACTGCAACGGCACGGGAGAGAAGAGAAAAAAAATCTTTAAAAAAAAAAAAGCACACATTTATGCAAAAACAGATTTCCTGAAATGAACATTTGTTTTGTGCTGTTGTGGACTCATTAGCTGCTTTCCCACTACTGAGCCAGGCCCGGTCCAGGCTGAAACACTGCACTTCACTGACGGCACTAAAATGGGACACAACTGAACGTACAGACGGCCAGCAGTGAGCGTGAATCTTGAGTGATGATTGAAGACTTTTAAGAACAATCTGGTGTGTTTGCAACGGCACTGGCAGAAGCTGAGACTGAATCAGGAACTGCTCAGCCGTGGTTCAGTTCAGTGGGTCCGACGAGCAGAAGTCTGAGCGAGTACAGAACGATTCAGTGAATCCACAGGGTGCTGGACGTGGACCAGTTTTGTTCACCCGTTACATGCTTCCGTTAGGCATCATTATCAGAAATCATGACATTAACTTTCACTGTTACGCTGACGACACCCAGCAATATTTATCTATGAAGCCCCATCACACTAATACATTTCTGAAAAGGAAAAAAAAAAATTAAAAATCACAAAGCCAGACCATCAACTTACAACCCAAATTCCAAAAAAGTTAGGATGTTTTCAACAATTGAATAAAATGAAAACTAAATAACTTTCAAATCACATGAGCCAATATTTTACTCACAACAGAGCTTAGGTAAAACAAATGTTTAAACTGAGAAATTTTACACTTTCATCCACTAAACAAGCTCATCTCAAATTTGACACCTGCTACGGGTCTCTGAATAGTTTGAAATCTCTGTGCATCAGGGACAAAGCTATTATTATTGGATGTTCGTGGTCTTCTGGCCCTCAGACGACACTGACATTAACTGACATTACTAAATGGACCCAGGAATACTTCCAGAAACCACCGTCAGTAAACACAATCCACCGTGCCATCTGCAGACGCCAACTAAAGCTCTATCATACAGAAAGGAAGCCATATTTGATCATGGTCCAGAAGGGTTGGTGTTTCCTGTGGACCAAGACTCATTTAAAACAGACTGGTTCAAAGTGGGAAACTGTTCTGTGGTCAGACGAGTCCAGATTCGACATTCTTGTTGGTAATCACAGACGCCACCTCCTAAAGAGGAGGGAGACCTTCCAGCGTGTTATCAGTGTTCAGTTTAAAAGCATCTCTGATGGTATGAGAGTGTATAAGAACATACAGAATGGACAGCTGGCATGTTTTGGAAGGAACTATGGATGCTGAAAGGTGTATAAAGGTCTAGCATCTATTTCAGGGAAGGCCTTGCTTAATTCAGCAGGACGATGCTAAACTACATACTGCAGCTATTACAACAGCCTGGCTTTATCAGAGAAGAGTCCAGGTGCTGAACTGGCCTGCCTGCAGTCCAGATCTTTCACCGATAGAGAACTTGCCTGTATGAGGCAAGAATGGGACCAATTTCAACACCAAAGACTCCAAAAAACCCATAACTTTGATGCCCAAATGTCTTCAGACTGTTTTGAAAATAAGAGGAGTCTTTTAGTTTTCAGTTTATTCAATTAAAAAAAAAACATCCAAACTTTTCTAGAATTCAGTTTGTAACATGATCTGAGATTTATAGATCAAAGCTGGTATGAGATTCTACAAAGAGGGTTCTTTATAGATTCTTGAGCAGAGAATCCAAACATTGATTTGATTCGATGACCTCCTGTCTGGCGGCTGTGTAGTTCAGTGGTTTAAGCAGCCGGCCCATATATAGTGTGTGTGTGTGTGTGTGTGCCAAGTGACCAATGCAACATGTACCCACGTCTCTGTAAAGTGACCCAGCTATGGAAGAACCCAGGTACCACCAGACTGTTGACTCACATTTCTCCGTTGATGTACTCCAGTCTTTTTGTGACTGTGGCTTTGGCCTCATCCAGGTCTTGCTTCACTAAAACAGGACCAATGAGCTTATAAACGATGTTTGAGCCGTTCAGCAGATCGAGCTCCTGGAAGCAGAGATCATGTCTGGATTACTACCACAAATGTGTATGTCGGTGAGGAAAACAGACCGGTAGTAAATGTGAGGGATGTGGGATGTTACCTCTTTCACGATGTTGTTCTCCGTCAGCTGCGTCTCCAGCTTCTGTCTGGCTGACATGCTCTTACTGACATCTGAACGACAGTTATTTCCCGGTGAGTTAATCGATTTCTTTTTTCAAGTTAATGCACAGAAAATACTGAACACTAGTTTAAATACAACTGAAAATACAGGTGAAATCGGCAAAAAGCTCGTTCTCTATAAGCTTATCTGTCCTAATATAGTAAGTCGGAGGTACATGACACATGAAGAGAACCCTACGGTGCTAACGGGTACCCACCTTTCTGCATCTGTGTATATTTTTCCAATTCAGCTTTCATTTTACTTTGAATGGGCTCTGCCATATTTGTGTGTATTTTTTCTTTATTTCTTCGAAATAGATATAAACGTAGAGTAAATGTGTCAAAGAGTCATAGATCAGACTCCAGAAGCTGTGAGCTCAGCGTTAGCCTAACGCCGTTAGCCTACCGGAAGAAGCTGCGGACAGACCGGATGTCATGTAAGATTCACTGGATATCAAATACTCGGAATTTCTCTATATATATATATATATATATATATATATATATATATATATATATATATATATATATATATATATATATATACACATATACACACATATATATATATATATATTATAGTTAAAGGAATAAAAAAGTAAAAAGTCTATAACTTGTGTAAGATTCCTCTCCTTATACCTACATCTTTGATGTCATACTAAATAAAAGCAACAGACGTGTGTGTGTGTGTGTTTTGTTGTTGTTGTTGTTGTTGCTGTTATTCTACACATATGGAAACACTTCAAATCCTCTATTTTGTGTCTGTTTAGCTCTTCCATCTTTTATTTTCTTTTTAACAACGAAACAATTATTTATAAGAGGTTTCTGTCACGGAAAGCGTAAGTAGAAAGACAGCCTAGATTTTACACATAAAGTATAAAAGCCGAAAGTGGCATTTTTTAATTGCTTAAATATATTATACCATTTCTTATAACTGCTGATTAGTTTTTGACAGTAATAGCTGCTGGGGTTTACGACACTGTTTTGCGACATTGAACACAGCTCCTCTGGTTCCTTTGCGCCTTGCTTCGTGATGGCTTCGTCGTTTTGGAAAGGTGTTGTCGGCGTTGGACTTTTTGCCTTAGCCCATGCAGCTTTCTCGGCGGCACAGCGTGAGTTCGAGTGTACACGGTGGATAAACACGCGTTGATATCCAGCGTATCTGTGTATTTCAGCGGTTAGAATGATTGAAGAGCAGCGGCTCGGGCCTCCTCGGCTAAAGCGGAGCTAGGTCAGCTTAGCTCCGCTTTGAACCGGGATCAGCGGTTAAAATCTAAAACCTTTGTCAATGTTAGCAGTATGTCAGGTTTAATATTGCTAACACACCGGCACGTTTTAATGACATTCCCTTGCCGATCAAAGCCATGTTATTTTCTGAACGTCAGCTCATTTCAGTGGTGTTTCTTGTGACTAAATCACAACTGTCCCACCAGATCGATCATATATGCGGCTCACAGAGAAGGAGCACGAGACGCTTCCAGTCGACGTGAGTAACCTTCAGAGTCATTGTTGCCTTTTTTTTTTTTTTTTAAACGCCAGCTCAGAGCTGACCGTTTCTCTTTCTGTTGCAGATTACATTGCAGGCCTTATTATCGTTTGTGATGACCTGTTACGGTATCGTCCACATCGCCGGAGAGTTCAAAGACATGGACGCTTCCTCAGAGCTGAAAAACAAGCAAGTAGACTCACCCTGCAGCACATCACCACTGTGATCCTGTTTGTGTCCTCCTTCCCAGGGGAACCCCGCAGCTCAACTGCATTTACAGTAACATCTCTGTGGATCTGTTCCCACACATACACACTAAAGCTCCATATGGTGATGAGGGACATCAGTGTGCTAATTGGGTCAGCTTCATTATTAAATGCATTTGAAGTGCCTTTGGACCATCTTCAACCATTCTATTGAGCCCACATAGCAAGAACAACAACAAATCACAATAGAAAACTTGGCGTTTATAAAAAAAAAAAAAAAAAGGCATGGTGATGTGATTCTGTCTACTTTGCCTGGAATCACCGCAGGAAAACAGCTGCCCCTATTGAAAAAACAATTGGCATCAAAGGTGAGAGACTGGCTTTGGTTTTGACATAAACATTATTTTAACCATACCCAGCCTCATAAGACTCTCTACATTATATTTTTGAAACTGTTCAGTCCTTTGCTTCATGAAATGGTGCTTGAAAATCTGAAGCCCACTTCAGCTCTGGGTTTCCTCACAGGAACTGGTTATTTGAGGTCCTTCCAAAGCATTTCTTTTGGCTTAAGATCTGGTCTTCTATTTAAAGTGATACTCTCAACACTGTGGGAATTAGCTTATTTTGCCATCAGCCCCTGAGTTAAGTAAGGAGGTAAGTACGTTCTCCTCTCTGTGCATCCAGTAATCCAGTCTGACAAAGCCCCCGCTAGCTGAGATTAGCATTTTTGCTGGAGAGGATTGCTCCACCTGAGATTAATGACAAAATAAGTATATATATAATAAATGCTAAATGAAACACAACATTCTTATATGCGAGGAAAGAAGGAACTACAACCTGAATTCTGGAAAAGTTGGGATGTTTTTTAAATATGAATAAAATGAAAACTAAAAGACTTTCAAATCACATTAGCTAATATTTTATTCACAGCAGAACTCAGATAACAACAAATGTTTAAACTGAGGAAATTTTACACTTTTATCCACTTAATGAACTCATTTCAAATGCTGAACTGGCCTGTCTGCAGTCCAGATCTTACATTTGCTGCATCATTAAACAAATAATTCGTTAAAGACACCCACAAACTCCTCAGCAGCTGGAAACCAATATGAGGCAAGAATTCCAACACCAAAACTCCAGAAACTCATAACCTTGATGCCCAGACGTCTTTAGACTGTTTTTAAAATAAGAGGAGATGCTCCATCATGGTAAACATGCTCCTGTCCAACTATTCAGAGACCTGTAGCAGCTATTAAATTTTAAATGAGAAAAACCGTCCCAACTTTTCCAGAAATCTGGTTGTTCTCCTTTTGGCACAGCTCTCAGTAATTTGATTTTGCAAGATAACGATAGCAACATTGATCTGTCAGTCTGATTGTCGCTACTAACCAGGTTGTACTCAACATGAGCAAACTAGCAGCTGGGGGACGCTGTGGTGGTCCAGCTGGGTAACTATAGTAACCTGACTATATACAGCGTCATTCAGTCGTCAACATCAAACATAACAGAACACTTAGCTCAGCTACAGCATTCATTTATATTTGATGGAATGACAGTATCCTTGATAATAATCATTTCATACTACAGTTGCAAGTTCCTCTCGTTTTTTTTTTGTTTGTTTTTTGAAAATGGTTGTCAGAAGAAAAATGTTCACAGCAAACGTAATGCCTCTTGAGTAATTTAACTGGTGTTTTGAGTTTGTCATTGAATCATCCAGTTCTGGGTTGGTTTGCCTTGTCATCACAGCTCCTTACAACACACCGACTCTTGACTGCTAATTTATCATTTCATTTGAAAGAATCTGTTTCTTAAACTATGTGTTGGCTGTCTGATAGATTTTACTGACTTTTCAAACTCTGTGATTGTGTTTGTGAACTTGGCCACAGTGCTGATGTGAAATCTCTACACCCTTGTAGTGGCACTGCTGGAATGATTTCTGTTTGTTTACAACATTGTTGTGTCTCATTTGACATATTTATTTCTACCTAAGCCACATGGACAAGTGAGAGGGGGATTTGTCAGACTGGTTGTTGGATTCAGATTCAGGGGAATGTATTTACCCCCTTATCGAATTCAGGCTCATGGAACATCATTTGAGAAGTTTTGTTGGTTGTTTTTTCTTTAAGCAACCCTTCCAAACAAACCATACCTGAACATGTTTCTCATAGTCTTGTTATGTTCTTTAACACCTAACTTACTGAGACTTTTGCAGACTGAGGTGTAGCTGTTAGTTTCTGCAATTTCTTTGAGCATCACATGATCTGACCCCTGGTTGAACTTCTCTCTTGTCCACTTCTGGGAGGATTTGTCTTTACCCTGAAGGTTTTCCACGTACACAGAGATGATGTAGAAATAAAATCAGGATCTGACTGCTGATTACGGGAGGTATTATCAGCCAATACTGATCACAGATCCCATGTTGTATTTGAAACCTTTTGTCTATTATGTGACATTACTCACCAATTAGGTGTTTTTTTCTTAACAACATTGTATTATTAAATATTTATTTCAGAGATGAGGTTTCACGATTTGACAACTTTTGATCTTCTGTAAGGCCACATATGTGTCTCCTTTCTCTGAAACCACAGCAGCACCTGGAAGTTACTGAAAACATCTTGGATCTTAACAATAGTGTTCTTGTGGTTTAAAGTTTATCAGTAAGAATTAGAATAAAAGCTAGATATGTGCAACTCGCCAAGTTACCAATAAATTATTCAAAAGAAAAACATCGGAGAATTTCCTGAGTTGCTCGCTTTCTCCCATTTTATTTTTAATTTAGTTGTGAAAAAACAATTCGTTTTGTCCCTAACATGCTTCACTCACTTAAATAACTTTAAAAGTAAGCTTGTCAGGAAAAAAAAAAAGATATTTGTTTCATGTTAGAAATCAAATGTTTTTTTTGGCTCAACACGGTACTTTTAAAAACAGACTGAAATTTGATGATGGATCATATGAAATTACTGTTACTAATTCTATCCAGGTGTTGGCACGTTTTAAATATAATCTAATCCACTCAAGTTTCAGAAGCAGTCGAAATCCATTTCCTGAAATAAGCGCCCAGCCTGTTTTCCTAACGGTCCCCCTCCTCCCCCCGCAGAACCTTCGACACGCTGAGGAACCACCCGTCATTTTACCTTTTCAACCACCGCGGTCGAGTGTTGTTCCGCTCACCGGAGGAGGAGCCGTCCACCGCGCACAACCAGCAGGCGCTGCCCAATCCCATCAGGCTACGCAAGCTGGAGCATTTGCACTGAGACTGGCCTTTCCTGCCTGTAACGTCGTCTTTGGTCAGATAGGATTTGTTTTTGGTAGACAGACACGGGAGAAACTGAGAATTTATCATCCACTTTCATTTTTATTTGTAAATAAACTAACATGCTGTTCGAACATGCATCCCTGTTCATAAAGTGGTTACCAACATTTTCAACACTGACTGTGCCAACCCTTCAGTTTTTCAAGCAGATTTATTTCTATTTCTGGTATGTAATTGCTTTGGAGTCTTAATATACGGAGACGTCTGCCCTGTTTGTCCCTTCTTGAACGAATCGGGACGTTGCAGTCCTTTGTATATCTTTTGTATGAGGGGTATAAAACGCAACCTGTTTTGTTACAGTTTTATTTCAACCACACTTCAGTCTTCATCAGCTGTCAAGGCAAAATTGTAAATGAAATAAGTTTTGTTGTATCAACTGAATACTTATTTCCTTGATGATTTCCTGGAAGCAGAAAAACGATATACGTCCTGTATGAAAAAAAAGTTTCCTGCCACAGGATTTTAGTTCAAGGTGAGAGATGAGAGCAGGAGGCACGAAACAGCCACTGTAATGATACTGTGATCACTACGACGAAACTTTAACAAATGGTACATTCATCTGGGTGAGTTATGCTATTCCTTCATTTTACATTTTGTTAAGATTCAACAGATTGTTTTTAATTTAATAAAAGTCATACTGATTTTAATAAGTGTGGGGGTTTTTTTTTCTTGCTCTGTTGCTTATAGCTTTTTCTGATTATTGCTTTCTTTACATAAATGCATCTTTAATATTTGGCCACTTTTTCACTTTCTGAAAAATAAAAGTATCGCAGTAGGTGATATTGAACACTAGGTGGCAGTAGAGGCTCAACCTCCAGTCTGGTTTGTTCATGAATAAGGTGAAGTGCGACTGCTTCCTCTTGTATTTACGTTTTTGAGCGACATACAGAGGAATAATAAATATGAGAAAATATTTCTAAGATATAAAATGTTTAGTTTGCGAGATCTTTGAAACCAGTGATAAGTGAAAGAAAAAGCAAATTAGCAAAGAGACATTCTAAGTTGTACAACATTTTTGTTAAAATCACATCCTGTGAGCTGAAAAAACACTTGTTCCTGTGCTCAATAAAAAAAACAAAAACAGGAATTAATTGGATTCCATGAAATAAGGAGTTTCTGCATTTTGAGCAAATTATCAACTTAACAGACCTGCGTTTGAAGATGTGTTGTTGGAAATGTAAACCTGGTAAAAGCTCACCTCATAATTAAAACACAATAATACAAAAACAGCAGATGCCTTTCTATCCGTGTTGGGTTTTTTTTTTATTATTAAAAAAAGTATGTTCATAAAACTTCCCACTTTGTATATGTCTTTAACAAGTTTACAAAAAATTCTTTAAACATTTCTTTTGAAAATATTTTGTATACTCTCACATAAACAAATTCACAAAAATAATCTATGCTGTGTATTAACATTAGAAAGTAGTGTACAACTGTAGTAAAAACATGGGGAACAAAAGAGGAGCGCTGATTGTGTAAAAAAGCTGCCGAGGACAAAACAGGAGCCGTTCAAAGGGAGGAGATCAGCTGAAGATGGACAGATCAAACACCTGCTTTCAGTAAATCTGAGGGGGGGGGGGGGGGGGGGTCACTGGAGTGTTTGTGGTGCTTTAGAGGAGTTACTGTAAGTATGAGAGAGTGTTCTGAGGTGGAACAAATAAACTAAATGTATGGCATTCAGAGATTTAAGCAAAGACCTATTGCTGTGCCAGCAGATAAGACTATAACCAGTCTAGAACCAGTTAACGTTGCTGGTTTGTGTGAGACAGATATGTCTGAGTGAAGGTCCCAAAACACTTTGTACCTATATATTATCAAAAATCAACATCAGCTTTGGAAATTTTGTCTGCAGAATGCGTCTAATGAGTTAACAGACAAACTCAATTTGGATTTTTAAAAGCCATGTCAGATCAGAAGTTTGGTATGTTTTACATAAAACACTTGCATGTTTTCTGGATGAAGAAATGCTTAATGAAAAGATGCTAAATGTGCAATGAGATTCTGAGTTTAATATTTTGTATGCATGTATTGTGATAACTAGGGATGCACGATAACTATCGGGCCGATAACAGGAAATTATGACGTCATTCCGATAAGTCCGATATCACGACAAATAGCCCCGATAACATATATATTTTTGTCAACACGGCAGTGTCTCGCTCCCTCTGAGCCTTGACTGACCGGCAGTGAATGTTATGTTTAAGTAACGTCGGCATAATCAGAAAAACATGCCAGAAAACAACTTAAGTCGGTCATAATTTTAGTAGTTGCTAACTTGAACCGATATTCGCAGTATTCTCCCACATGTTACACATAAAAAAAGAAAAAAAATAGAAAAGGCTGAAAGAACGACTAGCAAACGAGGGAATGTCGGAATTTACATTACACCTTGAATGCAGCCTGCAGCACAGCGCTGATCACAACAAACATGGCGGCGTGGAACTTCATTAAAGTTTCAGAAGAAGATAGTTTGGTGGTTATTTGTGACGAATCCTCCATTAAAGCACAAGCTTTAATACGTAAAACCTGATAAGCCACCTACAACATAACAATCGCTTCCATGGAGTTTTGAAATCGCGCTAACGCGAGCTAATGCTAACGTGCGCAAGCCAGCAGCAGTCTCCCCTCTCCTCTGCTCTCCCTCATCTCGCTCATCTAAAGCTTCCATGAGATAAAAAAAACAAAAACTCACTGAACCCCATTTACTTTAATTAAAGGTATTAATTTAAATGGAACCACAAGCCAAAATCCTTTAAATGTTAAATCCTTTCCAGTTAGTAATTTTGATGCATGTATTTCCATCAGTTCAAGGAGCCTTTATTTTTTTTATATCAGTCAATAATGAACCTTATTTAGGTTGATGTGAGATATCAAATAGGTTTGTTTGATAGCTTTATGAAAATGTTTGAGGCTTGACAATAGTTTTTCAATGAAAGAAATAAATATCTGTTCATTTAAAAACTCCAAACTATTTTTGATTTTGTTGATAGTATTAATGTAATGATCTCAGGTATATGTGTGTGTTATCGGTATCGGTATCGGCCTTTAGGAGCTGAAAGTTATCGGTTTTAAAAAACAGTTATCGTGCATCCCTAGTGATAACTTTATTTGACAGGTACTTGAACGACTAGATTAGCCAGAAATGCACATTTCTAACTTGACTTTTGGTATTTCATTGGGTTCTCGTTAGAATTTCTGAAATCAACTTTGCACCAAAGCATGTATTGCTACTTCAAAACAAAATTGCTTATATTGTCATTGACTTTATCCGTATTGCACAGCCCTAATGCCAACACATGTCAGCCTCTGAAAACAGACTAGATAACACTGTCGATGTGGAACACAGTAAAAAGAATCAGTGCATTCTTTTGCAGATGTAATCTAGCTTTACCAGATTTCTCTTGCCAGCAATAAATTCACATGAATGCACAAAATGTTCTTTCTTATATATATAAAAAATGCTGCAGTCAAACACTTTTCAGGCCAGCTGAATAAAGGTCTTTTTTTTTTTTTTAAATAAAAGCAGGAACAAGCCAGTTTATCCCCAGCTCTTGCTCATCTGCCAGCTTATTGTGCATTTATCTGTTGGAGTGTGTTTGTGTGTGTGTGTCTGCTGAACAATGTGCCCGTACAGACAAAAGCCATAAAAAGCATATGGATATTTGAGGCCTCTGTCAATATGAAGAGGATTATTTTCAAAGTCTCTTTACTCATTCCAAGTGGCTCTGTCCTGAAGGGCCCTCCCCCCCCCCAGCCAAACCCTCAGCCTCTGACATGATGTGATGTAACAGTTCAAGCATCAGTGCACTTGTCCTTTTCATCTCTGGCTCTTCAGCTTCTCTCTTTGAGTCACAGCGAAGGACATCCCTTATCCAGCAGTGGACATAACATTCTTCAGTGGAAAGGAGCTTCATTCCTTCCTCCAGGGACTACCTGTCATGATGATTTACAAGCTCCGAGCATGTCGCTTGCTTCTCCTCCAGCTTGGCGAGGGTGACCTCCAACTGTTGGATCAATACTCGCTTTTTAAACCTGTCAAAAGAGGTAAAATTATTTAGAATAATGCTGGGAAATAAATGGGGAGTGGCAACTGGGATGGAAGTTTGCAGAGCAGGCTTCCACAAACAAAGTATTTTTTTGGGGAGTTTTTTTTTGGTCAATGGTCACTTTAGCATGTGTTTGCAAACTTCATTCATCATCATGATTTTCTCCATGAGATCACAATGTCATCTGATCATGGGGGTCTGGTCAGTCCCCCCAAATCCTTACCTCTGATGTCACTGCTCACCCACTCTAAGATACTTCTCTGCTACTCCAGACTTGCTCATAAAATACCACAGCTCCTCTTGGCACCCTCTCATCTGCTTTCTCAAGGTCTATAAAGACACAATGCAGCTCCATCCTTCTCTGTACTTCTCTTTCAGCATCCTCAAAGCAAATATTGCATCTGTAGCACTCTTTTTTTTTTTTTTTAGCATCAAACCATTCTGCTGGTTACAGATGCTCAATTTCTGCTTTCAGTCTAACTTCTACGACTTTATCCCATAACTTCAGTGTTTATTCCTCTATAGTTGCCACAACTCTGCACAGCTCCCTTGTTCTTGAAAATCAGCACCAGAACACTTCTCCTCCATTCTTCAGGCATCCTCTCACTCTCTTAAGATCTTGTTGAATATCCTGGTCAAAAACTCTACTGCCACCTCTCCTAGACACTTCCAGACATCCACAGCTATATCATCAGGAACAACTGCCTTTCCAGTCTTCATCCTACTCACTTTAGTCTAACTAATCCTTGCTACCTCCTGGTCCACAACAGTCACTCTCATTCATCACCTCTTCAAAATACTCTTTCCATCTTCTTGTCACACTTCTAGCATGTCAATACATTTCCATCTCTATACTTAATCAGCCTGCTGCACGTTCTTCCCACCTCCATCTCTGCCTCACCAGCCTGTATAAGTCAGTCTCTCCCTCCTTGCTGTCCAACCAGCATACAAATCATTATACGCCCTTTGTGTGACCTTTGCCAGCTGCACCTTTCGCTGCATTTCCCTGTACTCCTGTCTCCTATCTTCAGTCCTCTCAGTGTCCAATTTCTTCTTAGCTAACCTCTTTCTATGTACATATTTCTGTACTTCTTCATTCGACCATCAACCTGAAGGAGTCAGGTTCATCATCGACACAAAATGTAGTCCACCTGTGTGCCACCTGTGTGCTCCTACCGCCAATGTTCCTGCTTCTTCTGGAAGAAAGAATTTACTATTAGCCATTTCTATCTTTTTTGCAAAGTACCACCATCTGTCCTTCTGGTTTTCTATCCTGGATACCAAACCTGCCAATCACTTCCTCATCACCTCTGTTGCCTTCTCCAACATGACCGCTGAAGTCTGCACCAGTCGCTACTCTTTCATCTCTGAGGACACTGCATCACTTCATCCACCTCATCCCAGAATTTCTCCTTCTCATCTAACTCACATCCTACCTGTGGAGTATAGCCACTAACAACATTGAACATCACATCTTCAGTCTCTATCTTCAGACTCACCACCTTATCTGATGCCCTTTTCACCTCCAGAACATTCCTAACAAACGCTTCCTTCAAGATAACTCCTACTCCATTTTTCTTTCCAACTACACCATCATAAAACAGCTTGAACTCCTCCTCTAAGCTTCTAGCTTTGCTACTTTTCCTCCTGGTCTCCTGAAGACATAATATCCACCTTCCTCCTCTGCACCATGACAACCAACTCTAGCTTTTCCTGTCATAGTGCCAACATTCAAAGTCCCTACTCTCAGCACGAGTCTCTTGGTGTCCATCAATCAGTGAGAAAAATTATTCATTAGCGGAAAAGAAAAATACTGTTTACAAGAGTTGCCTGGTGAAAGCCACAGTGAGACCAAAATGGAAATGTTTGGTCATAATTTACATTTGGTAAAAATTGAAAAGGCAATGTCAGTATAAACAACTCGCACCAAACTGACAAGCATGGTGATTAAGGGGTGATGATTTTTGACCTGGGCACCATGCAGTCAATGAGCCAATTGTGAACTATTGTGAAGTATTCTTGAGGCAAATGTGACACTACCTTGGCTGAAACTGTGGTCACACAAGACAATAACCTTAAGCACAGCAGAAAATCTACAACAGTATGGCTGGAAAAAAAATAAATTTAAATCACAGCGCTGCAATGGCCTCAAGATTGATAGAAATGATGTGGTGGCACCTTAAGACAGCTCTGCATCATCAATGTCCACAAATCTGGGGTTGTTTTTCCTCTCATTTTAAGGCTTGGTAAGGACATAATATATTTTTTTCAGCAAGAAAATACTAACATAGCTTAAATCCAAAAATGTTTGGCAACTTCTCCAAGATACCTTGTACTCTTGAAACAGTGCTAACGGTGCTATAGATTAACCTTATTGTAAAAAGCTATCAAAGTAATTGCATTGCAGTCATGAGTCACTGCTGCTGCAGCTGCAGAGCTTCAAGGACACACAACCTACAACTGTAATGGGGACTGCAGCCATATAGTGCAGGCTTAAGTGACACATTGACAAGCAAACATGTTTGGGGATTACTGTGATGCTTTAAAAGATTAAAAGTCCAGACTTTTAACTGAAAGTAATCCATCACTGCTTCTTACCTGGCAGCTTCTTTAATAGCCTGTTGAATGAAGAACTTCTGTACGTTCACAGGTCCTCTCACCTGCTGCAGGAGACTGAGTATTGCCTTATAGTCTGAGAAGAAGCACATTCAAATGTATAAAACTGTTCAAAAGTGCCCAATATTAAGTCTACAGTAACAGACATTAAATACAAACGAGCGTAACATGACACAATACACACTCACTTCGTCCTGGTCTGCGGACCTCCTTGATGACTCGGCTCCGTAGCTCTGCTTGGCTGCCATCTAGTGGGGCGATGAATATGGTCTCCAGTGCTACCGGGTCAGCTTCAGTGTCATCTAGCTCGCTCCGTGGACTCAGACCTTCACAGTTGTTTTTCTTCTCTAATGGCTGCTCTTCTAGATGATCTGCCACCAGCCTGTCCTCTGCTGTGCTCATATCATCTTCTGGAACAATTGACACTGACACATCTTTCTCCTCTGAAGGTCACTGAAGCTGGGCTCCCTGCATCTGGGTCCATCTCAGGAGGCCACATCTCTCCAGACTCATGCTCAGAAATGCTGTCACCATTGCTCTCAGCGACTGCCACGCTGGTAGCATCACTTCCTGGTGAGGTAACCGAGAATAACTCAAAGAATAAGACAGACAAATGCTTATAGTTTTGCTGTATGATTGGTATGATGATATTCCGATGATCACATGTAAGAAAACCAACCGAGGTGACTCTAAATCTTACCCTTGTGCTGCGGAGTGGTCTTGGGGGGATTCTGTGAGCCTTGAACCCCTACTGGACTCTTTCCAGTCATCACATGGTTGTTGTTTGGTGGTGGTGTCTGTGAGCGCCGTAGCAATGGTGACATGCTCCGCCTTCGCTTCATGGTAGCATTTGAATTGGAATCACTGGTATTTCCTCTTTTCTTGTTTTGCGGGCCTGCTACAAACTCATCTGCCTCATCGATCATCATCCCCTGGGAATAACATTTGAGAAGACAAAACATTATGGCATGAAATGACTAAACACTTCATGGAGGGAATACTCTGAAAAGCCTTGATGAGAATTTTGAATTGATATGCCTTCACCTTTTTATCCTGTTTGAATGGATTCCAAATGTGTGAAGCCTTTTAGGTTGATCAGGGTCGATCTCTCTCAGCGGTGAAGGCATCATTTTTAGGTACTCCTGATAGTTTCCCATCTGTGCCACTGGAACACTGTGTAGGGAATCTTAACATCCACAGGAAGTTTTATTATTACTAATAGTCTTAATATAAGTGAGCTCATTTTTTTTGTTTTTGTATTTATTTGGTACTCCTACTATTCTACAAGCACATAAAATTGTTCCCTTCACACACAACATACAGTCATGGAAAAAATGATTAGACCACCATTTTTTCTTCACTTTCTTGTTCATTTTAATACCTGGTACCACTAAACGTCATCATGTGACTAAACAGACAGAAAAGAAAACACTGAATGCATAAAAGCAGTGTTTTGGCAGTACAATGCCATAGCTATTGATGTAAAAACTTAAGTGATTTAGGTTATAATCAAGAAAACCATGGAAAATGGTAAGATATCAGCTCTTAAATAAAACTCTTATGAGCAATCTTTGTGGTTATCGTTATGTTTGTCCAAACAAATGTACCTTTAGTTGTACCAGGCATTAAAATGAACAAGAAACTGAAGAAAACAAGGGTGGTCTAATAATTTTTTCCATGACTGTATATTGGGAGAAATTAGTAAAATATCAATTGGAATTGATCTGTCACAAATTATTTTAAATGACTATGTACCCTCGTCTTGCCCTCGGATCAGTTTCAAAGACGTCCGCAGCAAATTCAAGCGCATTCGGGTGAGCTGATCCAGAAGACTTCGTCTCGGTATGTCGTAGGCATTCCGGTAAGCTTGAGGTTTTACGTCCTGTCAGCACATTTGGACATAAAGTCAGTGGAAACCCACCAAGTGCTGAACTTGTGATTGTTTGTTTGACACACAACAGAAAATATGCCACACCTTGTTGAGCAGGGCAATCTGGAAGCCTGCAAACTCTTTAAAGTTGATGTCCACGAGTCGAAGCGGTCCCTCCCCGGTGATTCCCTGCAGCAGCTGCTTGAAGTCCCGCCGGTGGGCCAGAGAAAGTGGAGCTGGAGTGGTTAATCACCTTTATGCCAGTTTCTTGAGGAGCCTTTTTCCCCACCGACACAATGAGACGATCCGACTCGACTTTTGCCTTCAAACCAACAAAGTAATAATACAATAAATAAATAAATAAAACACTACATTAATGCATGCGAGATAATGGGTAGTTCTAAAACAACTGCTGGAGTACGAGTTAACATCTCCCTCTAACCAAAAGAAAACAGGAATAAGCTCTAGCTCACCTTTAGTCTGGTTCCCTCTACAAGGTAAAACTAATCTAGATTACGCAGGATGAGTAAGATTTCTTTCAAAATGCTGTTTTCAGATTTAGGAAAGTTAAGTTTTAAGCATTCTGGGGCACATATCTCAATTTTGCTTTTTGGGATTTTTAGATGTGTTTCACACTACAGTGATCCTTTGCCAATTCGTGCTTTAAGTTCTGTGGTTTTAGTTATTCGCAGATTTTTCAGAAATATATAATATCTTTTAAAAAATCAAGAAAAAATTGCGGAATCATCACAGGATGTTGTACGCATTCTCTCACAGCGAAGAAATGTTGTGAGCCAGCCTGGCCCCTTTAAGAATGGGGCCTTATGGGTAATGGTGTGGCCTTATGGGTAATGTAGTGTGTGTGTCGTGGGACGGCAGAAAGAAAACGAGGTTAGATGAAAAGTGTAGTGAGCATCAACAGCAGCCCAGCGTGTATAGATTTACATTCTCTGTTAACCGACAGGAGCCCAACAATACAACCTGTGTGATGTTACAAGTTCCTGCAGTGCCAGAATAAAGTGCTCGTTCCATGCAGAGAAAATCCGGACTTTTTCTTTTGTTGTTGTTGTTAGCATGTTAGCCGCTAATTATGAGCCAAAAATAACACAATACCAGCGGTTTCTTTACTACGGTTCAGAGACCAGAGGCTGTGAAGGTAACAGAAAGACAACAGTTGAGTCCTTTGTCTTGTTTCGCTGCAGTGTCTCGCTACTTTTTTGTGGTTTTTAAATCATATTTTAAACACGTTATATAGCCTCGGGGGGTTCTGGCTCCGGTTCAGAGCATTTACAGGGGGCTGTAATATATTGCATCCTGCTGCTGTGGATAAACAAAAGACTACAGAAACAATATGGCACTATGTTTGTATAAATGTAAGATAAATGGCTGTGCTGTTAGTATTTTTTTTAGAATTTTAACCCTTTAGAATTCTTTCTACATAAAATATGATCTAAAACATCAACAGATGTTGGTAAGCCATCCTCACTCTGCTACAGCAAAGTAAGTCATGATACAACCACCACTGTGTTTTACAGATGGGTTAAAGGTCACATGTTGGAATCCAGGGTTCTCCTCTCTGCCACAAAGTAGTAATTCATCTACAAAATATATTTCCAACATTCCTCTGGCTGGTCCATAGTATCTTTGACAAACTGCAGATGAACAGGCATGTTGTTTTATTGAGAAGCAGCAACTTTCTTCCTGCTCTCCCTGTTCATCTCTGTTGTTCAGTGTACCCTGGATGGCGTACTTCTGAAAGTTCACAGACCCTAATAGACCAATATTTTACATTGCTTAGAAGTTGTGCTAAAACTGATGATGTTTAGAGTGACGGTCAGTGTCCATTACTGACGACAAATCACTCCCATTGTACAGACCCCACTCATTTTGTATGGACAGCGAGGAGGCGCATTCGCTGCTTATGCAAGGGATTGTGGGAAGGCAGGGCAACAGCACTCAAAGAGTTGAGCTATGCTCAGTTTCATGCAAATGAGGGCGTCCAGCGTAAGGGTGTTATCCAATCAAAGTAGACATCCTTCTTATCTGAGCTGCAATCCTTGGAACGTTTGTCCTTATGCCTGTTCCATTTGTGGCAGAATCAGAAAGGAGGACATGGAAACTTTGTGTCCTGATTTAAAAACATACAGGAAAAGTTGATGGAGGCCCTTGGAAGTTTCCAACTTATTTATGATCTGTTTCTGCCTGACTGTCAGGACTGTGGGAGGAGAAAAAAGGCTCGTATGCAGATGGAGCAGGCAGAGACCAAAGCTGCTGTCATTTGTTGGGTTATGTGGTGAAAATGTTTGTTTATATTTATGCTTTACAACAAAAAACCAAGGTTTCAATAAACCTCGGATGTGGCTGTGATGTACACATCTCCACGCAAGAAAATAGGGGGAGTGACGCGACTGCATGAAAAATCAATTGTGCACAGTGGACCTATGCTGAAACATAGACAATTCTCAGGGCTACACAAACTCTAAAATATATGAATTAATAACAATTTACTCAGCTTTGTTGATGTAATTTAAGGTACTAATGAATCAAGTTTGAAATAACTGGATTTTTTTTTTTTTTTGCTCTGTCAGTATTGATTATTTTCACAGCACTTACTTCAAACTTACTTAAATTATTATTTTAGGCTTGAATTTTATCATGTCCTTGTGTACTTTAATTCTACCTATTCATCTCCAATTTATTTTATTAGAGCATCAGTATCTGGAATAACTTGTTATTCCATTGTTATTGTTAATAACTGCAAATTTCTCTTTGAGATGAATAAAGTATCTATCTATCTATCTAAATGTATGATTACATTAGAAACTATACCCCCCACCCCCCACCCCCACCCAAAAAGAAATCAATGATTATCCCACCCCTAAGGACACCTAGACAACTAACATATAAAACACACAAGCTGTGTTTTATGTTATTTATTTTGTGCCTTTTCTCTCTTGAACTACGATGCCTGTCACTATATTAGAGAACAGCATCAGGAGACCCAGTGTGCCAGAAGTATTTACCTGCTGGCTAAGCTTCTTCAGGTAGGAGATGACACTGTAACTCAAGCCACAGTCCATGGTGTCTGCAATAAGGTTTGGGGCACCCATCATCCTCATTGCCTTTTTTAGGGGCTGTTGAAAAAAAGCAGAGGAAATGTATGAAGCTGCTGATTTTTGGAAGAAACATAACATAAATCCTTTAAATGCAGCTTCAGTTTAAAAGTATTAGGTTTACCAGGAGGTAATATGGAGGCATTGTCTTCAGATACATCTCAAAGGCTTGTCGCCACTTGAGATTTGGTTTTAGTTTGTGCACTTTAAATAAATCATCTGAAATGAGAAAAGGGTTGATTGGTGAACTTTTAGGATTCTTGTACAGCCACACAAAGCATTCAGGCAAAAATCCATCTCTGCTGCAAATCCTGATCTAATAGACCAGCAGCAGCAAAATACAAGCAAAACACATTTCATTATATACTTCTCTTGAACTTTATAATTCCCCCAAAATAGCAAACTGTTTGTTGGATACAATTATAATACATGAACATCAAACTGTTTGTTATAAATGTCATATTATTGATTAAAAGCTAACTGACACAGTAGTTTAAAAAAAGGAAAGTGCAGATAAGGAGGTGCCCCAGAAAATGAAGGCTTTTTCGAATTTATTATCAGCTCTGATGTTCTGACCCAGAAGTTCTGAGGCCGCGTTTAAAACCAATTTACCGCAGTAAGTCTTACCGAGGAGCGGGAGAAGGACGGGGTAGTTGTAAGGCATGACAAACAGATTCACACAGGTGAGGGTGGTGCTGGCTTTAAGGTAGCCAAACGGGATGTCCGAGATCATTCTGCTTCCCACTGCTGTTAACAAACACCTGAGGACATGAAGGAAAACTATCAATCATTTGTCAGTTTTATAACATTGTTTGTGACTGTTTACTTATTCACCAAAAGTTGAGAGGATATAGTGATTTAAAGTTTTACACCATATACTAGAAAAAGTCCCTAAGATAACACAAGGTATTGTAAAGTGTATGAGTATATATCCTACCTGCCAGCACATGTGAGGAGACTTCCTTTCCAGAATGTACTGGGTGAGCGGAGAGGGCTCCAGTTCATACTTGTCAAAAGGAAGCTTGTCAATCACCATGGGCTCACAGTCCACGCAAGAGAAACGTACAACAGGATGAGCAGAGCGCGGTGGCTGCGAGAAGCATGGATGAAAGAGTTAGCCACGTCTCTCTCTGGTACAGATCTATGTGATGTCCAGCAGTGTGTAATTTTAAAAAAAAAAAAGTAATTTACAGGTAACCAAGAAACCACACTGGGTGTGTAGCCTTAAACACCTGACTATACTGGATCTATTTCAGAGTAATGACTGATCATAGATCGAGAGCATGACCCCCAATAAAAGAGAAAAAGACAGAAAAGATAAAAAGACAAAGAAAAAAAAAGGGAAAAGACAAAAAAGCAACAATGTTGAAACTGGAACTAGCAGTAGAAAATCAGCATTCGCTCAACGGCGATATTTGTGCACTGATCCAGCACGGTAAGAGCAAAACTGCAGAAGGACAGACGAGGGGTTTAAGCTGCTTGGCTCACCAGGGTTGGAGAATTCTGGTCCGGCCAGAAGGACTCTGGTATGGGCCAGTGGCCCACAGGCACCCCCGTCTTTGGGTTTGGTCGCACATATATCAGTTTGTGGCAGCTGTGCCAGGGCTGTGGGCTGAAAGATGACGCGGGACGGCAGGACTCTACGGAGTTGTCTGCAAAACAAAGGAGAGCACAACATAAAACAAACGGCAGCTAATACAAATTCTAAATGAGCTGATATTAAATAGCCTATTCTATAATTTCTTTTTTTTCTCAAGTTTCTCAAAATCTTTAAATGGAATACAAGCAACATGTGAACTGGTTTTTACCAATAGAAAAATGGGCAAGTTTATTTGAATTGCTTAGTTTATTATTCTGCGCCACATTTGGCCAAATTAGAGAATTAAATAAACATAAAACACCACTGTGTGAACTAAGAATTATAAGACCCCTCTTTCTGCTTTTGCTGTTTCTATATTTTAAAGTAGCTCTGCTCCAGCCATCTAAAAATATTTGATTAGATTATTTGTTCAGATGGAAATAAAATGCTATTTTGGCTTTCAGTCATTCAGACTCTGGACACGTTTTTCTTAAAATTTGCAGTGCTCCATTTAGTCATGGCTGTGAGAGCCACAGTGCCCTCAGGATGCGAGCATTATTTGCCACTCTGACAAAAACTGAACAGTAAGTGCTTTATAAAAATAACATCGAGATGGTTTCTTGCAGCATCGTGCAATTTTGTCCATCACCATTTATTTTCAAGTGTCAAGCGTACATTGGTTGTGTAAAACATAGCAGCAGCTGTTAGAGGGAAGCTAAAAAAAAAAACATAAGATCAAAAAAATATTTTTCTATATGTTTAACATTATTAAATAGCTACTATCAACATGAGAAAATGGGATATTTTATATCATGTCAGAGCACTTCATCTGCATCCCCACAATATGTGAAAAGAAGCCGCATTGCCACTCAAAGTGGTGCAAGTCTTTCTGGAGTTACAATAATCTTTTAAAAAATACATAGTTTTGCTCATAAACTCATAAAAAATCTTAGAGATCCTCTGTATTATCTTCAACAAAATTGTGATGAGAACTTTAAAATATTGATAGATGATCACAGATTTCTCAGTTTTCTTCTTGTTTATCTGGCTCAGATGTTGACAAAAAACAGATGGTGCTGCAAATAATTACTAATTGTAAAACCACGGGATGAGGGAAAATATGGATAACTCTTTTATCTACTTATTTAATAATTCAATCAGCCAGATTCCTCAAAGCAAACAATCAAAATACAAACTACCTATATACTGCAGCGTATACTGTACATCCATTATTGCGACTACTACAGATTTGTGCTATTTTTGAAACTGATACACATGCGACAATCTCCCCTCGTCACAAAATGCTACAGAAAAGCACATAGGGTGTGCACGTTGGAAGAGAGCCTTTAAGTGTGCAAAAGACATTTCATTTCATGCAACCGACTGGTGCGTAAACATTTTCTGTGAACGAAACAATACCAGACAGGATGCAGAGGTTGTTGCTCTGTGAGTTTTGGTTTGCACATTGGATTAAAAAAAAAAACTCACCTTCCCCTATAAGAGGTGGATCTGGACCAGTCTTCTCAAAATTGATGACAACACCACTTTGAACCTTCTGGACCAGAGACTCCAGACACTGGTTTAACATCCTCTGTGTTCGCACACAGTATGATCGCCCTGAAAAGAACCGACATGATGATGAATGAACGAATCCTTTTGTTATGGACAAACAATGAATGAACCAAATCAGTAGTAAAAGCCAAACCTCCAGTGACTTCACACATCTGGGTGATAGCAGACTCATCTGTGGGGACGCTACCGAGTTGTTCATTATCTGGGGTAGCTGCTCCCGGCAGCCGCAGCACTAATGCAAACAGACGCTGGTCCCAGCGAAAAGGCTCTTTGGTTAGCTCGCTGCCAGCCAGCGGAGAGTTAAGAGGCAGGTGCAGCTGCAGAGAAGATGACGGGAATGAAGTCAGTGAGTGAAACTGACATATGGCTTTATTTGTACTGATGAGCACATCTGATGAGAACACACAGTCATTTCATAAGAACAACAGCAGTAATGCACGGTTGGCAGTACTAGAAACAGTGAATGCTTTTATTATTGACTTTGCTCGTTCTCTTACCTCATCTGGCACCCCTGAGCTATGTGTAAGCTTGTTCCCATCAGTGATAGTAATGATCACAGATGGCTCAAGGAAGAACGGGTTGCGTCCCTGAGGGAGAACAGTAACATTCAGCAATTAAACACAAGTTCAGAAAAACAGTGAGGCCATTTATTTTCACTATTCTGCTTTCTTGTTTTTGCAGTCCAAATGAGACAGATTCCTACCTAATAAAACACAAAAAGTAATTGGTCTCTAATGCTGAAACTAATAAAATTCTTGTATAATGCTTAAACAGAGAATACAGTAATTGGAATTGAATTACCATCACACTTCTGAAAGTCAACTCTGTGCTGCAGCTTGTGATCTATGCTTTGTGTCAGAATGCATGTGTAAGCGGTATAATGTCCTTGTGTTACTGTTAAAGGCTGTGATGTAGAGGTCAGCCTTGTCTAATTCAAATGCACAGGGAATGCCTAAGCAGATTTACACACTCCTGATGCACAGAGCTTGTCTCACTGTAGTAATCCATCTCTGCCTTCAAGCAAGGGTTTAGAGAAAATACGCAAGGAGAAAATGACTGTGTTATCTGAGACAAGGTTGAGTGGATTAAGCTACAGTCAAAAGTCAATATTCTCCTTGTTATCGTTAAAGGTACAAGAGTGAAGACATGGCAACAAAAATATTTGTAAGCATAACTCTCATAGGTTAAAAACCTGAAATATCACATGATCACAAGGTTCAGTCACAATCAGCTTAACTTCAGTCTTCTCTGTCGTGTTATGGGTGCTTATATTCTCCACGTCAAATATTCTGTTGTGATTAAAGTGTTACCACAATCGGTTTAAAATGCATTTTGTTTCATGTCTACACACTCTAACAATGATGTTATTACAGTTGTGTATCATTGATTAAACTCTGAAGCCTTCAAAAAGACAGACAGAAAGAAAAAGCGTGAGAATAATTCTGCGTTTCTCTTTCCAAAGAAATGCATAACAGAAGACAAATTCCAGACCTGCCCGTAGTTGTCAATTCCCGAGACAAGACGGTTGAGGTTAAGCAGGTCAAAGGCTGTGCGGAGAGCATGGCCCAGAGTCGTCAGCCCAGATGCTTGCAGGTTCTTAAGCTCACACATGAAGGTGGCATGGTTCTCCTTCCAGCCGGCCTGAAATACACGCAGCGCCATGGACAGCGTTTCAGGACACGCTGCACAGCAAACAGCCGTGCAACAGGCAGCAGACGAGGAGGCCTGAGGTCACAGTGTGGAGTGAACAACCACAAAAACCAAAATAGTTGCACGCCCACACGCACACTTACTGTGTTATTACAAAGGAAAACAGTGAGTCATGTTCACAGAAAAGTAAGAGTCATTGGTTCAAACAGATGATTGTCACTGTTGGTGAAAAGAGAGAAGAAGCCTTTGTAATTTTCAATTTAGAACAACACGACATAACTAATCACTGAGTTCCATTTAATGTACCTAAAAACATTATGAACCCAAGATATTAAAGGTTTTTTTCATCAACTTATTCTGTCATTTTTGCATTTGGGGTTTGCCAAACATTCCAGAAACATGAGCACAGGGGCAATTTAGGGTTAATTATGAGGTAAAATTAACTACAATAATATCATTACAAGCAAGCGACTGTAATGAAGATTAAAAAATAAAAAAAAAAGCAGTATTCATGATAGGCTTCAGGAGTGTAAAGATGGGCGGAGGATCATCATTTTGTCAACAAATGTTTTTAAACATTTAAAACACACTTGACTATTTAAAAACAATGTTCCTCAAAAAAAATAATATGGGAAGTGATTTGCATATTTCTCCATCTACAATGCATGATATCAATGAACAAGAATGGATATGACGGTAGTTGTGGTTGTGCATGGGTTCTAGTGTGTGTGGCGCTGTGATGGACTGCAGCCTGTCTGGGCCACACTGATGACAGCTGGATTAGCCTCAAAAGGCTCAAAGCCCCCCATGTCCTCACCTACTCCCAGAGGCTGTGGTCATACAAACCACTACTTCAGAGCTCGTTTTTTTCCTTTTTCCTTTTTTTTTTTTTTCCTTTTTTGAAGAAATGTGCTCCAAATTCAAAGAGAACCATCCAAACTAGTTTCAGGTCATGAATCCAAAAGGCAGGATCTTTTGGACCTCGTCAAAGGTAACTTACACTTCTAAGATGGTAGCATTAATGCCAGAAAGTACATCGGGATTTCAGAGCAGCATATGCTGCCTTCAAAATAACATGTTTCCTAAGGACAGCCATGCATTTTTCAACAAGACAATGCAAAACCACATTCTGCACACATTAAAAAGGCATGGCTGAGGAAGACGAGGATGCGGGTACTCGACTGGCCTCCCTGCACGTCAGATCTGTTCTCACTGGAGAATGTGTGGAGAATTTTTACACCATAACATGTGGCAACATCACTTTAATACGTTTGCAGAAAAAAATAGGACAAAACAACAACTAAAATGCACTATTGCAACAATGCCAGAATGAATGAAGTGTTATAAGAGGGAACTCCAATGTTACAAAGTGTTACCAGCTTAAAATGCAGGAAATGGATGCATGTTAACAAATGAAAAAAAGGTTGAGAATACAAACATGGCATATTATATCATGGGTTCAAACTGTATGCAATGAAATTAAAAAAATACATTAAATGCAATAATAACTGCAATTCATACACAACAAGGATCCGGAAAAATACTTCCCACTGCTGCATATCCTCAGTGAGAGAGAGAAACTCCCACAGGAGGGGATGCAACTGTGCTACAGCTCTGATACTTTTCTCTAGCAGGGTCAAGCACTTCAGTGCTGCAGCTTCATGCTGAATTTATGTGTAGCCTGCAAGTTTACATCTTCCTCTGTTGAGAGAGGGAGTGGAAGAGACACAGAAACATGAAGTGAACAGAAGAGAAAATAAATCCCAGAGTATCAACGTGTAGATATGAACAAGCCCAGAGGGTACAATTCTGGACTATTAAGGGATATAGTCCTAAAACAAGTTTTAGGGGGGATTTCTAAGAGGGGCAGATGAGCGGTATAGATTAATATTAGCTGGTCATTCAACAGATCTCATTGGGCTGCTCAAATCATGAGGTGGAGAAAAACATTGCAGTGGTTGCAGCTAAGCAACCCAGACACAAACCCTGCAAAACTTTAAAGCCTAGCGTGCAAGTAATAATTCAGAAAGGAGAATATCTGTTTTCTTCTCATCCAAATTCCTCTATCTGACTCTAAATCAACTACTTATTCCAACCTGAATAAATTACTGCAATATCAGGAACGCTTCGATCAGTATAATCTCAACCTTCTTGCACAACACAGACGGAACAAATGAAGACAAAGAGAAGAAGCGCGGGAGGAAGAGGAGTAGTTGAGGGCAGTTTTACAGGGAGCAAAAAACACATCAGCCCCCAGCACCTGGATGACTTCATCAGAGGATAAAGAATTACACCTTGGAAAACTTAACTGTGTTTCAAATAAAAAGACAGTCTCCACAAGATTCATTTTGAACTTGTTATGAATACTGCAGTGATACTTTAGCATTGATTCCAGTTTTACAAATATGAAACTTTACACAACAGCTTTCCTAGTTTTAGGCTGTAACCGTAAAAAACAATCATTTAGTACTGGAAAGTAAAGGCAAATAAGAAGCAGATATAACCTGTTTCTTCTGTACCACTGCTCTTTAGCTATTGGCAGAATACCTCTTCCTCATCTGCACCAAAGTAATGTGTAAATAGATTGTGAAAAAAGGAAATACGATGAAGACAATAAATAGTCTTCAGCCAAACTAGGAAAGGCCTGAAATTTGGATTCTTCTCTCTCAGAGACAATCCTTACAATAACCACAACCTTATGTGCCCGTCAGTGCTCATTTAAAAGCCTGTCAGTCAGTACTGATGACGTACCAATGCCATTGTGCATCCCTTATTGTTATAACAATGTATCTGATTAGGTCAACACTAAACTGTAAGAAGGCCCAGAAATAACAAACATTTATAACAGAAATTGAAAGTTATAACTGTGTAGATAAATCATAATGAGGTGAATATCTTACCTGACTGAACAGAATACAAAGCAAATTTTATACCTCTAATAGGTTGAAAAGTCTAATGTGAAAGCACGTTATGAATTCTTAACATTAGGATTTTATAGCTCTGTGCTTTTATTTTGAATTTGTTTGGCAATTAAGACATTTTTATATTCCTCTGCTGCTTGTATGATGCACTGAAATGTATCAGTAATTCATAAACCGGAAAATTAAAAGTCAATTTAAAAAAAGAATGAAGCCACATTTCCCACAGTTCAGTTATAAGACTGAATATAACATTACAATGAAATTAGCTGTTGTTCAACTGTTGAATAGTCTTTTAAGGAACACTAAAATGTAAAAAAAAAAAAAAAAAAAACACAGAGATATGAAATATATGGTTACTAAAAGCACAAATTTGGTTGTGTTGTATTTAAGAACATATGCCCCTATTTTTCTGTTAGCCATCACCAAGAACTGTGCTCTGGTAATAAGGAATTAAAAGACATTTTTCAAATAAATGCAAACTAATTATGGATGGAATAGGACTAACTAACTACTGTGTTGGTAGACTGTGTTCAGAGTGATAAATTGTTGTTTTGGTTATAAAGGTTTGGTCGGGCAAGAAAGATCTATAATACAGGACAGTCACTGAAGCACATTTGGGGCTACATGTGGGTACTTAATAATAGTTTTATTGGGCATGAAAATCTCAGAGATAAATGTGCCAGCTCATCAAACAAACAAATAGAAAGGTGTAGAAGACATCTTTGATCAAACCCCACTGAAATTATTGAAGTGATTCTTGGGTTTCATGTGTCCTTTTCTTTCCCTGTTTGTGCATGAAAATTACAGTGTATATTTAAGATGGGCCACTATGTTAAGAATGAGCATGGCAGATGGATATCATGTGGATGACATCTGTTCAAGAGAACTTGTACAATTAAAAAAAAAATAATAATAATAATAAAAATGAAAAAAAAAACTCGATATAAAGGGCTTATCAACTTGTATCCAAGACTAACCAATGGTAATGCGTGGCTGATAGATGGGGCGGTGTGGAGGATGATTGGCAGGCTCGTCAGCCAGTCTACACATTGTACGGTTAAAAAAAAGGGCAACGTCATGGCTGCTAATAAATCTCCCCGCCTCCATCTCAACGCCCGAGACTTTTCTCAACACAAAAGCAAAATGTCCGCTGGATAGTCGGAGGCAGTGCGGCTCCGGGTCTGCGGCTGTTTGGAGCATTAATTGGCCGTTTTCGCCCCTTGGAAGTCGCTCAGCACTGACTACGAACCATAAGGATAATAAAGTCTCACTGACAGAAAAATACGTTCGACTTGTCAAATGTAAAAATTGTATAATTTGCTAATTACCTTCACTCCGTATGGTGGCTCATCAAATGTAACTAGCATGTACCTGTCGCCTCTACTAGCTGGGTCTCGGGCGCGCAGCTGTCAAAAAAAAAAAAAAAAAAGAAAGAAAAGAAAAGAAAACCAAAACAACATATATTAATTTCGACCGATCTTTCCCAAGGAACCCTAAACTCAACAAAAGATGCACAGTGGATGGGAAAAAAATCGGGGTAAAATCGTTCTTTACCTTCATAAAGACCTCAACCGCGCCTTTAGCAACGTCCAGATACGTCGTACCCAAATAAGTGCGCTGATTCATAGAGGCGGACGTGTCTAACAGAAAAACTAAAATAGGCATTTTAAATGTAAAGCCGCGGTGGTATGATTTTCAAAAATAACTGTTGTCCACATGTGACCTATCTTGCGGCCAAACAGCTCACACATGTGTATATATAATTTTTTTTTATATATTAAGCCCCCCTCCAGAAGAGGGCCGTTTGCCTCTGCCCTCTCTGGATATGCCTTTCTAAAGCTGTGTCTTTGCTCGCGCTGTTCAACTTCTGCTCCTAACACAAGGGAACGCCCCGCTCCCTCAACTGCAACGACATTGGTCCAGCCTAAGGCCGTTGACCACGCCCCCTACAATATATACGTCTGCAAATCGGTTATCACAAGTTCGCTCATGAAAGTAATCTACATTAATGCGGTGAGATTTGGTATTAAAAGTAAGGGTTACTATTCTTATAAATGTCCGTATTTGTAAGGAGGCTGTGTGCATGGCTTCAGACGGGAGATGGTGGGAGATCTGTTTGATCTATTTCTTGTCAATGTCTCTCCATCCCGCCTCCTTACACAAACACACGTCCTCTTCCACTCCTGCCTCTCTTTTGCTGCGTTCAAGGCTCTTGAAAATGTCAGTTTTCCCTCCGATTCCGAAGCACAACACAACAAGAACACGTGCAGTTACATGTCCAACCCAAGGGGAAAATAAGGAATGTACATTCAACAAATATCAGGAAAGTCGTTAAATTTAGTGTAGTGGGTTATTTATAAGCAATTCAAACTATGAAAAACGTTACATTGACGTAAAGCTTGTAAACCATTAAAAAAGGTCCTAAAAAAAATCACATATGTAAAAGTGTTGGAAAGTCTGTTTCCTCAAAAGAAGGTTGGACGTATAATACATTTTATTTGCTAGAATCAGAATCGAGTTATTAAAAGGTGTTCACTTTACTTGGTTTGTTTGTGTTTGAGAACACCACATACTTATTTTAAATTATGCTGTGTGCGTGTGAAATATCAAGAGTATTCCACAAATGTGTTGATGTGGATGCTTGGGAAGCATTTATTGGATAGGTTCCCATGTTTTCCAGACAGACTGTTATAAAATTATTATAAAGACGTTACCCCGCGTGCTCTGGGAGCATCTTACGTCCCCATACGTAGCCAGTTGCCCTCTTGTATCCCAGCATGCACTGCGGCGTCTGCAGTATAATTATTCACAAAGAACTGAGGCTGAAGAACAACAACAGGGTGGGATCACAGCAGATGCGTTGAACCTCGTTGTAGTTATTACGGCTCCTCGATCTCGCATGGTGACAACAAAGGTAGATTTTCGCTCCCACCTCAAAAGAACAAAACAAATCTGTGCTTTTTCCTCCATGACACAACGTGTGGACGACGTTAAGTGGCTATCAGTTATCATTTGGGGTTTTCCTAGCCCCGGCTAACGCCAACCAATACTATTAATTTAACTGTGGATATGTGTTATTACCGAGGTATGTTAAGGAATTTATATTTTACTTTTTATTAGGTCATACTGAGAACGATATAAGTTGTTATTTATGATAACGCCGCATATATACACATTTCTTTGTGTGTGTTTACATTTTTACGCGTCATTACACTAATTTCCGTTCAGTTGATTATTTACAACAATGCCGTAAAACCTTTACTGAACGTCTGTTACCAGTGCTGTAAATGTATTCTTGATTTTAACATGTAGAAATAATAAAAAAAAAAAAAGTATTGCGACACGAGGAGTCTCGCTTCTCCAGCTTTAAACACGTAACCATGTAAACAGACAGGGCGTCACGTGACCAGCCACAGTTGACTTTTTGGCTTTTGATGGATGTGTTAAAACGTGAGGAAGTTTTAGCAATTAAGTAGTGGAACATTACTCATACCCTAACCCAATCATACCGTAGTCAAAAGAGATTTAAGGTATATACTTTCTTAGATGGATGAACTTTCCCAAACTGGGAAATTTAAGCATTGCAGTGGTAAGGTTTAGGCACAGCACAGCTACTAAAAAGATCAGAAAGATAGAAGAAATATATAAGAGAAACAACTGTACAGGTTATATAACATGAAAAAAACTAAAAGTGTGACTGGTACATTGTGTAGTGGTTATGAATGTACAGATTATGAAATATGCAGATTTACAAATGCACAAGCTATATTACAAACAAATAATAGCAGACTAAACTATCAAATGTCCTGCCTATGAAATGTGCACACTATACTACATCAAAATTACAAACCAAAAAATCAGATGTGGAGGCTATAAAAAGCACAAGCTAAAGAGCATAATAAAATTGGACAAAACTATTATCTATGAAGATATACAGGCTGTGTTACATATAAATAGCAGAATGTACAGGCTATGTTATATGAATAGTAAAGTAGAACTACTGAATGTACATTCTGGAGTGCAGGTCATGTGGAATGAAGTGTATTAGTGCAGGAGTCATGAGGGATGATGTGTTGTACAAACTTATGGTATGAAGTATGAAGAAGAAAATATTTCCTACAACAGTCCCCACAACAATAAGGCTGTCTTAATCTTTTGGATAATTATTTCCATTCTCTGTCCAGTGTGTGGTGGAGAGGGTGGTCAGGATTATCCATGATAGATAACAGTTTGTTCCGTGTCCTCCTTTCCACCACACCTCAAAATCAAAATCCACATTTATGTTTTATTTTAAGACATATTTACATAAACTCACATTTAAGTATAGCGTATCTCATGTACACATTTAAACACATATTTATTAAAATCTGTTACACAAAAAATATTGTTTTAATGTAAAATTCAGAGCAAGTTGTATAAGTTAAGACTTTGTGTTTTCAAAACTCCAGTATGAAATTCTACCTGCGTCTCTTTGCAGTATCGTCTGATGGCGCTGAGGAACTGAGAGGGATCCCTTTTCCACTGGAAGGAAGTTTACAGAGCTTCATAGTTACCAGAAAAAAAGTGGGAGGGCAGGCTCAGGCAGACAGTGGACGGGGAGGGGGCAGAGCTCAGCTGGAGCCAATGCAGCAGCAGCATCGACAGCCTGAGCTAGTGGAAGGAAACCTTCCCGTGTTCGTCTTCCCCACTGAACTCGTCTTTTATGCAGATGAGCAGACGTCTCACAAGCAGGTGCTCACCCTCTACAATCCCTATGAGTTCGCCCTCAAGTTTAAAGGTCAGTGAGCAGAGGAAAATTCAAACTATGGTTATTGGTACAACAAAAATCAACATGTGCAATGTCAATATTGGAAAAACAAAAATGCATTCATGTTGCTGTAGGGTGCAGTTTATTTATTTATTCATTTATTACTAAAACAGTGTTGCTTGAATAGAAATAATACATTTAATTTTTGTCTGCATAGGCCATTTACTGCCGCGGGACAATTTTAGTTGCAAAGCAGGAAACATCAACACCATACACTAAAGTCCTGGTTCATATCATCATTCCAATTTTCAACCATGATATTGCATATCACATGTTTTGCTAATATCCTGCAGCCCTAGTCATTGTCATGTATTTTTGTCAGTTATTGTATTTCGTATCATCTAGATAACTTTTGCTTGCTTTGTCTTCTCTGACAGTGCTGTGCACAGCACCAAACAAGTACACTGTGGTCGATTCCACAGGAGCAGTCAAACCACAGTGCTGTGTTGACATGTGAGTGTGTTTTGATGTCACACTTCTTTTCATCTAGTTGTAGGATTTTCTTACTGCTGTTTACTTTAATCATACGTCTTTACGTGGTAAATTTTAACCTACAGATCTGTTTAGCAATTTTGATCCCATGTTGTCCATCAGATGGCTGTTTATAAAACTAGCTTTTTCAATCTAGCCAGGTAAAGTCTGGTAAATTTCTCTTATCCGCGCAGAGTAATCCGACACAGAGATGTGCGGGCATGCCACTATGGGGTGTACGACAAGTTCCGACTCCAGGTGTCAGAACAAAGTCAACGGAAAGCTCTGGGTCGCAAAGAGGTGACGGCGACGCTCCGTCCCTCCGCCACGCAGGAGCCCCCCAGCCCCCGGCCCCAAGACGAGGAACGCAGAATCAAAGAACAGTTTGCTGACAGCGAGTTTTATGAGCAGGCTGCATTTCAGACTGGTAAGAAGATTTGAACTGAATGATGTTTGGGGAAATTATATTCTTGAATTATATGGCGTTGAGTAAAACAATTTAAATGAATAGTCATTAAGAAGTAACAAATAGTGATAGTGGGTAGTCAATGAGGCTTCTGCTTGGTCAGAAAAGACCTCTTATAACGGTCTCTATTGCAGTAGAGTTAAAGAAGTCCCTGATTGAGGATACGTTGTTGTTTGTATTTTGTGTAGTAAAGTGTTGTTCCATTATATAGAGAAGATTATGCAACGCTGTTTTTTGCACAATCAATTCCAGACTAGTCCCCAGTGTAGACCCAGCCCTCTTTTGTCAGTTTTTTCAGTTTCTCTGCTGCCTTCCTCTACCTCAGGTTCTCTCTCAGATGACTATGTTAAGCTCCACTTTCCACCACAAACTTGTAGAAGTTATATAACATCTTGCTGTAAACACTGATAAGGCCTAAGATTCTTCAGGAAGCACAGTTTGCTTTTGTTCTTCTTGTAGACAGCTGCAGTGTTGCATCTGTTTTCCAGTAAGTGAATCTGTTTTACATAAGTATCTGTTGTTCTGTGCATTATCCTCTTTGTCTCCCTGGGTGGAAATAGTGTTCAGTTTATTCTTCATCTTTCTAACATTCACTATCAACACATTTATCTTGTTTCACATTCAGTGTACACTCACTGGCCACTTCATTAGGTGTACCTGTTCAGTTGCTTGTTGACACAAATAGCTAATCAGCCAATCACACGACAGCAGCTCGATGCATTTAGAAATGCAGAGGTGGTCAAGACCACTTGCTGAATTTCAAACCAGCATCAGAATGGGGAAAAAAGAGGATTTAAGTGACTTTGACTGTGACATGGATGTTAGTCGCTGATGGACTGGTTGTATTGTTTCAGAAAATGCTGATCTACTGGGATTTTCTTCAACTATCTTTGGGGTTTACAGAGAATGGTCTGAAAAAGAGAATATCCAGCGAGTGGCAGTTGTGTGGATGAAAATGCTTTGTTGATGTCAGTGGTCAGAGGAGAATGGGCAGACTGGTTTGAAATGACTATAGATGGGTAACAGAAACTCAAATAACCACTTGTTATTACCAAGGAGTGTTATTACCACCAAGTGGTGCAATGGTGTGAGGGATATTTTCTTGTCACACTTTGGGGTCCTTAGAACCAGTTCAGTATGGTTTAAATATCACAGCCTACCTGAGTATTGTTGCTGACTATGCTCATCCCTTTATGACCAAAATGTACCATCTTCTGATGGTTACTACCAGCAGGATAATGCACAATGTCACAGACCTCAAATCATCTTAAACTGGTTTCTTGAACATGACGATAAGTTCACTGGACTCAAATGGCCTCCACAGTCACCAGATCTCATTCCAATAGAGCACCTTTGGGATGTGGTGGAACAGGAGATTCGCATCATGGATGTGCAGCCAACAAATATGCACCAACTGCGCGATGCTATTGCATCAATATGGACCAAACTCTTGACAAATAATTTATTTTGTCAACACCTTGGCAAGGGGGTCCAATCCAGTGCTAGCAGGATATGGCTAATGAAGTGGTCATTGAGTGTATGGTGAGTTGTTCCTATACCATGCAACCAAGTCATCAGCTTCTTGTCTACCACTGATGCTCCCACAACTGCAGAGTATTTCTGGGCCCTGAGTTGTGCTTGAAGTCTGACATGTAAAGAGCAAAGAGAAACAGGGAGAGAACCCCCCCCCCCCCCCCCAGCTTGTCATTGGTCAGATCAGTACTTGGCTTCCACAGGGATATAACCTTAAACTGCAAGTATATATATCCTCTGCTGACAGCTCAATAATATTAATGTTGTACTTTTTACTGTGTCACATTGGAAAACATAGTTTGAATATATTGGCTCCGTCCAGACTTCCATTAGTCTGATCACCCTTCACCTTGAAGTCTATGAAGTTTTCTGTCACTCGTTTTGCACGTTGGTCTATAAATGTTGCCACTAGATGGAGCCAAATATCTAATGTATTCAGCATGGGACTGTTTGGCTCATTGCAATGTTTTATAAGTCAAGTATACAGTTCTGGCTTTTGGGGTTATAAAAAAGTCAATAGTAATTTTTAAAAAAAAAAAAAAGTAATAGTTATAGGTTCTCCAGGATGTAACATAGAACAAATAATTTCTAGGTTGGAGTGATATTACTGCAGTTGATGCAAATGTTTCTGGTCAAACATGTTAAAGCCTAGAAACCAAACATTGAATTAAAGGGATAAATTTATTTTTAGAATCTGATAAACCTATTTGACTTTATTTGATTTCTGTGAAAATAAGGTTAAAAAGTGAAATAGGGTTTTAATATTAGTTTTGTGGGTTTTTTGTTTTGTTTTGTTTTGTTTAAATTTTACCTGTAAATGTAATCCAGGTAAAATTTGATTATACACAATGAAAGTAAAACAACTACATCCTCTCAGTTAGCACATATAAGTCATGTTTGACCTTCATGTAAAATTAAAACACAAGTTAAAGGCTAATTTCAGTTCCACATTTTTACACTGTCTTTTATGTAGCTGAGTTAAATGTTTTATCTGTGCAGCAGTTCAGGCTCACAGCAGACATTTTTATGTTCTTTATTATGCCTTCCATAATTCAAGGGTCCGTTTCCTGTCTCTTCCAATTGTCATACATTCTCTGGAGTCCTGAAAATGTTTGACATTTTAGAAAATGAAGTTTAGCAAAGACAGGGCTTCATGTGAGGGAACAAACCTACTTTCTTCAAAAGTCTCTATTTGCAGACTTTTTTTTTTTATATATATTATATATCTCTGTGCTGTAAAGTAAGTTTTTGTCAGGCTGCAATTGACCTGTGCAATGTATTGACCTACATCTACAATCACTGTCTGGAGTTTATATGTAAAATGGGTTCTGACTTAAACACTTACTTAATTTAATTCGTTACCTTCCTCTTCCTGTGAAACGGTTCATGTGCTGCCTGTTGAAACACATTCCTGTAGTTTGACTGGTCCTCATCAGCCTTACTGTCTCTTCATGGCTGTGTTCTGTTTTGCAGAAATGTACATTTTCAAAGTGCAGATGAGCTGCTTAAAGGTCATAGCTGTCGACTGTGAACAAGCCAGAGCCTTAAGAAGCTAATTAAACTCAGATAAATTGGTGAAGGTTACAAGAGTTAAACTCTCCTGGTGTTCCAAGTTTTTGCATAGTGCTACCATTTTTCCCCCCCACAATAAAAAGGTTAAAATAACAACAGTGTTCTTGCTAAACTAATTGAAGGCTCCAGTTTCAGTAAGTTCAGTTAAGACAGCAGCTTTCAGCTGTTTGTTATGTCTACATCCGTGTGTCTGTTCAGCAGAGAGCCGTCCTGGTGCTGGAGGACCCAGTCTGCTCACGGTGCTGCTCGGACTCGTATGTATGGCTGCCCTGATGCTCCCAACGCTGGGGGAGCAAGATTCCAACGTGCCTGTCTACCTCCACTTAAGTGTTAACAAGAAACTTGTAGCTGCTTATGTTCTTGGTAAGTTTGACTACTGACTCAAAATTTTGCATAAGACAATCACTGCAATTTTGTTTGGACCTGTGCAAGCTTGAAAGTACAATGCTAAGAAAAAAGTATGTGAAACTCTTTTTTTGCACTAATTTGTCATAAAATGTGACATTTTCTGCATCTAAGTCACAATAATAGACAAACACAATGCGCCTGATTTGATAAGACAAATAGTTTCTCATTATCAAACCACCCAATAAACATTCACAGTTCTGGAGGAAAAAGTAAGTGAACCTTTGGAGTAAAGAGCTGGTCTAACTCAAGCCAAGACTTTCTGTAGTTCTGGATCAGATTTTTTTATTTTGACAGAACCTCTTCAGCTCACTCATGTGGAGGATGTCTGGTGTGAATGTCTCTCTGAAGGTCATTCCCCAGCGTCTCCAGGGTTTAAGGACTGAACATCTCCAAAAGGCTGATTTTGTTTTTCTGAACTCATTCTGTGGTGGTCTTATTTTGATGTTTAGGCTCATTGTCCCGCTGCGGTACCCAACTTCAACTGAACTTCAGTGGGCAAAGTCACCCTGACTTTATCCTGTATGATATTTTGTTAAACGTATAGATTTTTTTTTTTTCCACCTCAGCAATGCCGAGGGGTCCAGGTCCTGACGGATGTTCCGTACCACTATACATGACAGATAAGATGAGGTTTTGATGTTGGTAAGCTGTTCCCTTTTTGAGCCACAGTGATGAGTATTTTTCCCAAATTTTTTAACTTTTTTGAAATTTATGCCTTTTACTTTTAATCGTAGGTCTTCAGAGATCTCCTTTCAGTGAGGCATGGTTCACTTCACATGAGCAGATGAGCAGAAAACTCTCCAAACTTCATTAATTGAACTCCAGATGTGCAAACTACTGACTCCAATTAGATTTTGTTGAAGTCATTAGTTTATGGGTTCACTTTTTTACTGTAGAACATTTTTAAATGGGTATGTTCAATAAAAAAAAAAAAAACCCCACCAGAAATAATTATTGGTTTAAGCTGATTGGCCACGGTTACATGATGTTTTTTAATTCCGAATTAATTATTCCGAATTAAATAATTCAGAATTAAACTATTTTCCTTCGAGTTTACATGGAAATTGTAATTCCAAATTGAGGTTTACATGGAAAACACGTTTGATCGGCTTTATCCAATTCCGCTTAAGGTCTGGGGGTTGGGAATGGTTCTGATTGGATGGGGGGGCCGGACGTCTTTATGCATTTACGTCTACCAGAAGAAAACAAATTTACTCGATTAGCAACAACATGGAGGACTACATTATTAGCATCCCTTTTGGATTTGTTTTGATTTTATTTTGGAAGCAGCAGCACGACAACATCATGTCGATGATTTTCTTTCGAAAACAAGCCCAACGAAAAAATATAAGCGTCATCGCAACAGACGGGCAATAGAACGAGCATGTGCAGAAAGGCCGAAATTAATTTAAAGCAGAATGAGTGTATACATGACCGCAGAATTATTCTATTCAGATTTAAAATCAGAATAAACCAGCGACTTACTTCGGAATTAAGTTAATTCCGAATGGACATTTTAATTCGGAATTAGGTGTTTACATGGTAATTTGTAATCATTTTAAAATCAGATTTAATTTTAATTCTGAATTAAAGAGGAATTAAACTTCCCACGTAGACGCACTGATTGTTTGCCCATTATATAAAGATGAGATTAAACCTTATAGCAAATTCATGCAGAAAACCGGTTAATTCAGACATTTTCAGCATACTGACATCACAAGCTCAAACCAGTCACAATGTCCAACATCACCACACACATTAACTCGATTGATTTATTTATTAGACTGAATTATCCTTGTAATTACTCCAATAAATCAAATTACATTATGGTTAATGTACATGAAGCCAAGGTGGGATTTAGTATTACCAGTTAGACTAAATAACATGTTTCTGGAGTCCCTGGAGAAAACCCACACAGACTCGGGGAGAACACGCCAACTCCAGGCGTCGGATCATAACGCATCTGCTGCACCTCAGAAGTGGGAGGAGCAAAGCAGCACGTTTTATAAAGAGGCGCACCCTGTGCAAGTCAGTTAACCCCCCAAAACTGTCTGCTCTGAGCAGAGTTGTAAAAACATCTTGGAACAAAGAGGGGGTTTTGTGCTGTATCTATGAGGAATTTGTTCAAAGCATGTCATAGACTTTTCATAACCTCAGGAAATCATGTCTTTTTAATAAAAGGTACATGTGCTGTTTGAGACCGTGTGAAGCTGCATCATGTTTTGAGAAAACAAAATCAGCCTGAATCTGAATCACATCTTTGTCTAAGGAATGGATTTGTTCACCTCGCTGCAGTTTCTGATGTCCAGTGGTTGTTCTGCTTCTTGGTATATTTCAGGTCTTCTTACGATGGTCATCCTACGCACATGAAGTGCTCGGGGCTGAAAGGAGGGTTAATATCCTTAAGGAGGAAGAGAACATTGTCACACCTGAGGCACTACCGCACTTCAAAACGTAGAGCCGACAGTAGGGAGACGGAGTCTTTACCTCATCCTCGGACAGATACGTTTTAGCGCTCCTGTTTTCAAGTACGTTTGTGTTAACACGGATGTCGATACAATTCTGAGCTGATGCAAACACAATGAGAAGTGTTACTGTGAGCGGAGCTCTTCCCAAAACGGGCCTGTGAAGACATGTGAGACCATTTGATATAAATCGGCATCACATTCTTTGTTGTTTTAATGCATTTATGTGACAGAATATTAACTTGAGTGAGACGGAATCTACATTCAAACATGATACATGTAAATAAAGCCATTAAAGCTTTATGGAATATACCTGCTTCTGTCATATGGATGTTTTTTTTGGTTTTTTAAGCTTTTATAGTTTAGACTGAGGACGAAGTGCAGTTATTTGCATGTGTGGATACTTTATTTGGATGGGCTTTCAGTTTTTCCAACTTTAAGATGCTTTTACATGTCACCAAAGGAAAGATCTTTCCAGCGGTTTGCCATCTGTACTCAATCATCAATACTCAGTATGTTTAATAAAGTCTGAATACAGCTGTAATATATGTTTGTAAATAAAATCTGGTTATTTTTCAGAGTGCACACCATGACAAAGCCTCTGTTAATGGCGACTGAAAATAATTCATCTCTCCAGTATAAGCTGGTCACCATGAAGTTTTAACAACTAAATGATGTGCTTAGACACCATTGTATTCTTGAACTATTAACAAGATTTTGGAAATTATACAAATGGGTAAAAGACCTTCAAATGTCTGCATTCTTTGGAAAAGAAATCTTGTACTATTCAAAGCTGATAGACAAACCTATCACTGAAATAAATTTATTTAGTCCTGATGTCTGCTATGATGACAATCACAAGCAAAGGCAAGGTGTTAGCCAGCTGGGCGGATCACAGTCCGCCAATTACACACAAAGTACACTGTGACATCAATTGTTGAATTCATGCCCTGAACACTTCCTAAGATGGAGGGAAAAATAAAATCTCAAAAAAAAAAAAAAAAAAAAAGAAAATGCCCAGGCAGCAGGGCAAATTGGCTGCTTCTCCCATTACCTTATTTGAATAAAGGGAAAAAGACATTAAAATGAACTGCAACCACATTTTTCTTTAAATTTAAAGGGCACTCTGATAAAATCATTTACAATCACTACTTTTTTTTTTTTTTGTACATCAACATCAAAGGCCAGAGAGCCATAAAGGGATTCAGATGGATTGACTTACACAGGTGACTACGGACATCGGAGCCATGGCAACTGATAAATTTAGGTGCAAATATCACAGTGCAGGCTGACCTATATATTTAGTTTTCCTTGTTTTTAATAAAGTTTTGCTCCTTTCCTACTTAAGACTAAGACACAGGCTGTAACACTAGAGGATTTTGCCTGCTGTGCAACAAGCGTTTAATCAAAGAAACCACAGCAGCAACAGCAGTCTCTTTTCTCACAATATTTTATCTCTTTGTTCTGAATGTTCCAGCAGTCAGTCGATTTAATGTAAATGACAAACTGTTCGCTTTCACTGGAGATAGAAGCCTATCGCCATCCAATTTCATATAAAGTTTTGTCCATAAATAAGAACACTTGCCAAAAAGAAAAATGTTCCACTTTTCCGTTCTTCTCATATCTACAAAAAAATTCTCCTGACGAAAACACAGGATACACAGGAACCTTTAGTGTTGAAAGCCTCCCAGGAATGAACCATCTTAACCATGATTTACCGCGCGGCGCTTTAACTGCACATCCTGGGCTTTAAGTCACAGCAAGTCATTTGGGAACTGTGCTTAAGAGCGAGAAACGCGAGAGAAGGAAAAGGGGAGAATCACCACAGTTCACAGCGTAGATCATAAAAATATTCTGAAAATCTTCTGAAAACAAATTTCTTACAGTATAACAGGAAAACTTCCATCGCTGTACCGCAGAAGTAGTTCATATAGAAAGCTTTTGCTTTAAGCACTGCGTCTACATTCACATCACAGCCAAACAAACTAAACACGACTCCAGACGAGGTTACTATTTACATCATTATAAACAAAGCAGGAAAACAATAAGTTAAATCTTTCTTACAAAATCTGCAGACTGTGGACATACAAAGGCCTATTGTGGGAGGGGAGGGGGGGGGCTTTCCAGCACAAAAATGGGGAAATGTACACATCCAAAAGTCTGTTTGTCCAGTGCTCTATGCCTCTCTGCGGTGAGCGGAACTGGTCGGGCAGATGTGCAGATGTGCCAGTTAGAATATTACTATGAAGTCAAACACACTCAACTAGCAGCTGGTGCTCACAGTGTCTTCAGTCATGTTCGCACAATTTACGTCTGAACAACACAGCACTGACTATTCAACGCCGTTTCACTCTACATCAGACAGACTCACCCGCTGGCTTTAGCTTCCCCTCAAACATATCCAGACTCTCCATGAAAGTAGCGGTTCAGAGGCAAACAAGAGAAACTCCACGTAAACTAAGTTTAGGCGTTGGTGAGGTGAGGGGTCTGAGGAGGAAACTGGACCCTTTGAGGGTGACGAAGACTTTTCCCTATCTTTTTTTTATTTTTTTAATATTTCTTTTATAAGTCTCTAGCAATCACATATTCACTTCGGAGACAAATCCTGAAGAGATGCAAAGGGCGAGTTGCTGGACGATGACGGCGACACTCCCTCCATTTTGCCAGGGGAGTCGGTGGATGAGCCAACGCTGCTGAGGCTGCCGTCCAGTAAATCTGGAGAATGGCTGAAAGGAACAGAGGAAGAAATAAAATAAAAATTAAGTCACCAAGACTGTAGGCATTTAATGTGGAAAAACTGAAGACAGGCACTACAGAGTACCTCACTAAAGTTCTGAAATTCACTCAAGTTTAATTTCTAATCTCACTCACTTGCAAATATACATTGTTGTCATTGATTTAAAATTATAAAATGCTGTAAAAATCTTGCATTTATATTACGATAATATCCATTTTTTTCAGTTGCCAATTTTATGTCTAGATTCAAGTTCCCTTACGAGCCCAACTGTGCTACTGATTACCTTGATTATATTACCTGCCCTTATCAATGACTTTTGATTTAACTTCAAAATAAGCAATTACATTCTCAGTTTAATTAATTCAAATTTTATTTGTATAGCATCTGTTACAATGCCAATTGTCCCAATTTACTCAGAGCATGACCCCCAAGCAAATATCATTAACTAAAATGATATTATGAAATCCTTAACAAGGATAATGGCAGCTAAAAAACTCCCACAGTGGGAGAAAAAAAAAACCTTTAAGCCAAACAGTGGCAAGAAAAACTCCACTTTAAGAGGAAGAAACCTTGAGCAGGACCTGGATCATATGGAGGGACCTTCCTGCTGAATCAGTAGCGATACAGTTTGAGCTTTTTTTTAATCACAGGGACCTGAAAATCACTTTCTAAACAGTTTAGTATCTGTTCCTCACCAGGAACTGAGATCTGACAGGTTGGAGACGTCTGAGGTCAGCATTGTGGTGGTTCCCTGGAAGAGCCTCTTAGGCTGACTCTCCATCTCTGACTCACCTGACGGGTAAAAGAGATAGAACATTTAAAAAAATAATAATAAAGTTTCTACTGGAAGCATCTGTCATTAACTTGAACAGGATCAGGAACAGGATGACTGGTATGAGTGTCGATACATTTCAGTCAGGATCCAGGTTAAAACCCATCTATACTGATTATAGGGACTCTTTAAAGGCTTGAATAAAAAGTTATCTTTCAAGTTCACATGAGAAATAGAAATATCCATTTAAACATTCTGGTATGTTCACCATCAAAAGCTGGATTCAAATTTTACACTGGAGAAACAAAAAAGTGTCACACAGACTAAACTTTCCAACAATCTGGGAAAACCAAAAATGGAGGGAACTGCAAGGAAGTTTTTAAAAGAACAATTAAAAATAAAAAAAAGGTACATTAAGCATCCCACCTTTGCGTTTCATTGGGCCAAGTATGCTGGCTCTGATGCAGTTGATTGGGCTTTGACTCCGTCGACTAAAGAGAAAAAAAAAAAAAAAAGGGGCACATCAAGTCATTTTATTTTGAAATACAGCAACAACCAGTGGCTATGAGGTAAATTATAAGTTCACAGTAACATCGTTTGTCAGCAGCTACATTTACATCTTGCCATCTGAATAAGGCCGGGCATACACTGTGCGACTGTCGGCTCGTTTTGAGCTGATTTTCCAGTCATGCGAGTATTTTTTGGATCCTATCGTGGGTCGTGCTTCGTGCAGTATACGTGGGGTAACGACGAGAGATTAACACTCCTGACAAGCTCCCGATCACAAGTCGTGTGCTCGCAAGGAAATCAAACTTGTTTGAAATCCTGGTCGCTCCTCGTGAAGGTATCCCACAGTAGAAGCAGTAGGTGCGTTTGAGATGAACTGCGGCTCGCCTGGCGAGTAGACGAGATCAGGCGGCTGCAGCAGGAGGTGGAGACAAAAAGCTGCAGTCAAGTCGGACAGTTTCCAGCACATACAGGAGGAGACAGTTACTTCCTGTTAGATCACCTGTATGATACCTGTAGTTTGCAGACCACGTTCTTAGATAAAGTGTCCTCGATCGCTGATTGAAGTTAAAATAAAAGTGATCCTCCTGTTGCATGAAACGTGTTCTTTTATCTGCCTTGTAAAGCACTTTGTAACTGGTCGTTTGATAAGTCATATATATAAGTGTTATTATTAGCAGACAAAATATTTGCTTGTTGGCAGATAAAAACTTCATCGCACAACATAAGACTAATATAACAAACATTAAATATTGTGATTACACAGATAATTAGTATTTTGCGCAACATGTGGTGTTTGTTGTCAAAAGTAAGAGCCAATCGGAGCCCGTGAGCTCATCAATCAGGTGACAGCCAGGCCTTTTCTTTTTTGATTTATCGCCACACAGAATGGCACAATTTGCCAAGGCAGCGCGTTTGTTTTTATTGAGCATCTTCAGTATCTCCCACTTCTGGGTTCCTCTTCTTCTTCTACTTCTTTTTTTGACGTTGCAGTTCCGGTATACAGAAGTCCGACGTGTGTTATGAACGTATAGTGTAAGCAGTCAAGTCGCATCAGAGCATCGGGCCGTACAGTGTGAGAGCATTACTCGTGGGCTGCGAACTTTTTAACTCAGCGATCTAGTCGTGCAGTTTGAGATAGGGCTGAATCAAACGATTTAAAATATCGCATGGTGTATGCCCGGCCTTAGCCGTTAGAAAGATGTACAAACCTGAAGCGCCGCGTCGGGCTGGGTATTGGACTGGGTGTTAGACCATTGCAGCTCACCAGTATTTGTAGTGAAGGAGAGAAACACTGCTGCTTGAAAGAGAGAGAGAAATGAAAGTGAAAAGAAAATGGTGATGAAACTGAAGGCACATTTTCAGCTGTGTCAAAATAATATTGGAAAATCTAACAAGACATGTGAGAATAATTTGGATTACTTCTCCCTCTCTTCCCAGTGCACAAAATAAATTAACTCAATAAGATGATTTTATTCAAGCAAAGAAATGATGGAGATGTTCAAACCAATAAAAAGCTAACTGGAGATGTGGCAAACTAAGAAAAAAAAAAGTCTAATTTCTCACTACAATGTATACGTACTTTTCTAAAAAGGAAAATTCCAAGACTTCTCAATCTGGGCCATTTTTTTCTTAAACTTGGGTGTAAATTGTTAATGGGTACAAAAAATAAAAGGGGAATGTTTTCACGAGCAACCATGAACCATGAAGTTGTATCGAGTTATATTTACAATGACGTGATTGTCATTTTAAGTGTGTGACAACATTAGAGAGGATATTTACGGAAAACTTGCTCCAAAAAAGAAAAGTGATTACTAAAAGTTCTATTTACAAATGTGTAGAAAGCAGCTGCAGTGGGAATGCTGCAGGGCTTCATCGTTCATCTCAGCAGCGAAGGCAGGTCGTACCTTTTTTCCTATTCCTCTGGTCGGGGACGGGGCAGGTGATACAGGCACAAAGTCGATCCGCTTTGGAGATGAAGATGCCGACTTCTCGAAATCGTTGTCACTCTGAGAACACAATCACACCACATAGACTGAAAGCAGTTGCACTGGACAGCTGATTTTCTGTCTCAGAACTGTTAAGAACACCACAGCAAAAAAAGACAAACACAAATAAATAAAAACAGAACAGTGATTGTGGGAGTATTATACTACCAACTCAGTCTGATCTTGAAAGACTGGTGGCCCTGTTAACTCCCAAATGTTGTGGTGTTATTCTAGCATGTTTTCACTTGTCCTCTCTATATTCATAAAGAGAGGCCAAAGATGGCGCTGGGCCAAAACATGCATATCAAATATGGAGCAGGGCTGCTTTCTAGGAATGCCCAGAAATGTAACGCCTCAACAGTTATGCTGGGGGGGGGTCAGAAAAACGCAGTGAGAAGTAATCTTGTTTTTACCAGACTAAGGCTTTCTTCCCATGAATGGCTCATTTGCATTGCAGCTTGAACTTCCCTGTGTTTACAAGAAATATCAAAAGAAGAAAAAAGGTCAGACCTTTTAGCATTTCACCAACAACAAAGAGATGTTTTGCTCTTTTTTTTTCCCCCTCCTGCCGTCCCCCAACTGTATGAATCAATATAACAGCTTACCGCTCATGAGCAGTTTCTCTGTTCATTACATCGACTCCCTCTTCCTGCAACAATATTGAGAGCTGGCATTAAGAGGTCATTTTTACCAACTTATCCTAGCGTTTGTGAATTACATGCAGTTTCCAACATGTCACTGCACTTCATGCAAAGCAATAAAATCATCGCCGTCTCTGTAGGAGCCTGATACTACCAGTTGATCACACTGTAAGATCAATGGTCCTGTGAACTCCCCAAGCGTTTCTCTGGCATGTTTTCCAATTCACCATCACTCCCTACACTTAAGAGGCAAACAGTGGTCTGACATGCTCAAGTGTCACTCAGCGCAACAACAACACTGTTGCTTACTTGTTTAATCTGATGAAGTCTGGTGCTGGGAACGCGGATGGGTGACGAAGGGACCTGTAAAGGAGGATGTGTTGCGGACAGGTGAGCAGTCAACACCTTGTTCAGACGTAAACTGTGTGCCAACATGTGTTAAGTACAGAGGCGTACCACGTTAGGCCTGTTGACAACTGTAGTGCTATTTCTGCGACTACGTAGCACCTCTCTCTGAAACACTTGGGAGTTATCACTGCAATGACAAATTCAGAATATGTGTCAGGCATCTTTGACCTATGATGACTCTATAAAGCTGTTATTTCAATGTGTATCATAAAAAAATGACATTTTTTTTTCTCCATATAGTAATCTTAAATGGTGCAGAACCTCAAGCCATTGATCATGGGTGCACTGTTTGATCTCCTCAGGTGTCCATCAGCCTGAACTATGGACGGTGGGATTTCCAGGTCCAGCTCCATCTTCTCTTGTGGCATGACTCCGGAGTTGTTCATTTCGCTCGTAACGTGAACGTAACACGGTCGACTCGTCAGTAACGTTACATTACTGATCTCCAAACCTCGCTGCTTTTACATGTTTACGACGACAACGGCAAAATTACCAACCACAGCCACTGGACTAATGCGAAACAAACCATCAAACAACAATGTAGACAACCCTCAGGCCCCCCTGCGTCAATATAACCCAGGTGTAGAAACTTAATTAACAACGTTTTCTGGTCCTTCCAATGCTCTCTCTACACCGACTTTAAATGATACGGCCGGTCCAAACCGGCCCGCATTAACGTTTCCAGCAACGTTATGAGCAGTCACCAACTTTCCTGATGGATGGTTAGCATGGCTAGCTAGCATTAGCATTAGCCATGGCTACACAGCACACAATGCCCGTTAAGTGTGCCGGAGCACGGCAGCAGCGGCTGACAAAACCCGAGCTACAACTTCATGTTAGCGCCTTAAAATGGGCTAGCACTAGCCAAAGTGGGTAACTACCTTCAATTCAAAATTAAGGCTCACGTAACGTATAATTTAGACAACGTTAAATCAACCAGATTGATACTAAAAGACTGACATACTCTGCAGCTAACACATCATCGCTAGCGTAGCCAAACGTTTAGCTATATCCAACGATTCAGTTATCTAGCCGGATGAGCTAACCTGCTAAGTTAGCAGCTACAAGAGCCATTTCCACTGAGAAAGGCCGGCAACAGTCTAAACTAAACCTTCTTGTTCCGTCGGCATGATGAGCACCCCGGCTCAGAGACGCAGCTACACTGGATCTGCTCTAAATTATGTCCTCTAAATCTACACTTTCATTTTTTTTTTAACGTCTGTAAAACGGCGCTAAGAATGAAACAGTCCCAGATGAGCAGCAGCAAACTTCACGCCCCTTTTAACGCCAGCAGACCGGTCCAATGAAACCGCCTCATTTCCCCGAGACGACTGTTTCAATCTGATACGAGTAATATCAGGGCCAGTATCCCGATATCTGTTGGATTACTTGAAAAAAAAAAATAAAGAAAAGAAAACCTTATTGTGTACACAAGAACACTGTTTACTGTGATTTCTGTTTAAGTGCCAACAAAGGCTTATTTCTTAGACATTACTTGATCTATGAAAAAAATTAAACTTTTCCTTTTTTAAATTTCTTTTACAAAAACAGATAAAACACAGTTAACTTTTCTTCAATATTCAATTGACAGGCAAGTGACTTGGAGGAGGGGGTGTTCAGGAACATGAACTGGGCCTCTTTGATAATCCAGCTCCATAAAATTAACTGAGTTTACCACAACTCACAGAAACATGAATCTATTAAACTTGGCATTCTTCTTTTAAGGCTTCATCTGTTCTTTAATGTGTAAGTGTAAATACATAAAGGTAGAGAAACAGGCCCAAACCATCACTAATGGTTTCTCTTAACATGTTGCTTCAGTTTGTTGAGGTTTGTTGAGTTTGCTGCCAATCTGTTGTATTTAGGATCATTGTCTAGCAACGATCTTTTTCTTTTTCAGCCAAAGCATTAGATTCCCCTGCATTTGACTCTGAAATCATTTTGTGTACAGAGGAGTGTATGTTTGACTCAATAAGTGAAAGATGTCTCGGTCCTGAAGCTGCAAAACAAGTCTAAATCATCACCCTTCCACTGCCTGTGTTTTATATTTCATATGAGGTGTTTTTATTAATGTGCTGTTGAGTTTTTGTCAAATGAGTTCATGTCTTCGTGCATAATGGATATGCATGTATCTCTCTTGTCGGTAAATGACATTTTTCCAGAGGTCCTGTGTTTGTTCAGACGCTACTTTGTAAAATTAAGCTGTGATGCCATGCTTCCTTTTAGAAAGAAGAGGCTTTCACAAGTTGGTCAGTATTTTTTTTTTAACTGTGCTGTAAGGAAAAAAAAATTACATGCTAACTGAGACCTGTAGATTCTGAGATCTGGTTGTTGATTTTTTTTTTTTTTTTTGTAATGCCCCTGAGTATTGCACAGTCAACTGGTGTTAATTCCTGGAAAAAGTGTTAACTTTCTTGAATGTTTTACCTTTGCAGATTGATTGACACTGCCCTGATGAACCCGTCCCAGACTGTTGGATCATTGATGATGCCTTTAAACCTTTGCATTATGATAACTGTGACAACTGTAACTGTGTTTTTATGTAGCTGTGACGGTGATGAGGCTATAGAATTTAAAAAAATATCAAACTTAGTAGTTAATCAATTTAGAAATGCAAAGTGAAAAATCAAATGTGTTTTGGGTGTGACCACATCTTGCCCTGAAAACATTTCTGGGTGCACGAGGAGACCGTCTTTAAAGAAACTCTGCAGACAGGTTGTTGCAACCATTATAGAGAAATAGATACAAAGCTTCTGTGGTTGTAGGCTGCCTCATTATGGAATCAGAGACAGACTGATGGTGATGAGATAAGGACTCTGTGGGAGACATCCAGTCACCTACAGGACTCCTTATTCTTTCTCACTCTGAAGACATTAATTGTATGTTTGGGGTCGCTGCTTTGATGCTGAATTCAATTTAAGGAAAATCCAGAAACCTTCCTGATGCTAGGACATGATGAATAACTCTCTGTTCTTCTCAGCTTTGAGGACACCATTAATCCTGACCAAATCAACGACTTTATTTGCTAGAAATGCTGAACATCCACAATGCTTCACTGTTGCCTGCAGACACCCGTGATTATATCAGCCTCCAGCCCTCCAGCAAGCAAACTGCCTTCTGATACAACCAAATACTTCAAATTCCCAGGTTCAGAGCACCTGCTGCCATTTTTTTCACACCCCAGTTTCTGTTTTCCAGCATTTCTGATTTGCTTGACCCTTTTTCTACATCAGAAGTATGGCTTTTTGGTTCCATTTCTCCCCATAGATGACTTCTGGTCACAATTATCTTGACAGTAGATTGGCAAACTTGGGTCCAAGTGGCTTTGGCTTGTTCTGCGCTGATTCCAATTTCTAAAGCCACGTTTCCCCTGAGCAGGACAGCTCAGTCTGGGTTGGTATGGTTCAGCTTGGAAGGGTAAAGGTGTGCTGGCTGTAGCTGTAGCTACTTCTGTTAATGTAACAGTACAAAATCTTCCCCCGCCTGACTATCTAAAGTCAATAAAATCAAGGAAGAGGACTGCAAATCAGTGAAGAAAGGACAACGGTGGAGGACATCCAGCACATCGTGTTCCCTCTTTGTGGAAAGAAGAAGCAGAGTTTTGTTTGAGAACAGACCTCAAAATGGTTCATCTTGTGTTTCAGTTCATGTCACAGTGGAGAGAAAAGCCTTTGTTGACCTTGTTCCAAGAGAAGGGTGTCAAAAACCAGTACGGTCTTCCTGCTTTGGTAATGTTTGTAACCTTTCATGATGGAAACACATAATTATGTACCATTCTTGGTGGAAACAGGCTCTACGGTAAGAAAGCACGTGCATTTCATCTGCTGCACACTTTCCACGGTCGACCACTGCATCTACAGTCATCAGTGTTTCCTGTTCCTTTAAATGAGCTGAGCGGCACATCTCGACACCCCCATGTGTTTCAGACCTCGCTGCGGCCATCTAACTGCTGCACAGTTGCACAGTTTTGAGGATGTGATACACCTCTTTCTGTTTCAGTTGACCGGGTTTCAATCTACCCATGAAATCAACAGTTATTGGCACCCGTTTGATATAACTGGTTAATCACACACCTGGTTATGTTGCCTACAAAAAATCCCAGTCTGTGGAAGTGTAAAAAGAAGAAACAATGCTGTTTTGAAGTGTAATCCCACTGAATACTGGTGGACGTAGAAAAGAACGTAGAGACCTGCAGCTTGAACCGATGCAAATGTTTACTTTAATCAAAAATAAATGCTTATATTTGCATTCACAGCACAATGAATGTGGTTAGCTTGGAAACATTCTTTCTATTATTTTGATGACTGAGAAGCAGTTTAATCTGTTTCTAATGACAGAAAAATTAAGGGATAACTTTTTTGCCCCGTGTTTTGGATTCTATACGACAGACAACTTTGTAATAACATTCACTTCATCGTAAGAGGTGGAACAAAATTTAATAGCTGAAGTTGCAAAGTTCAGGATTACAGGAGAAATGAAGGAGAGCTTTTAAACTTTACTGAAATAAAAAAGTAAGGGGCAGCTGAATGATCCCTCTGGTTGAATGATAAAATACAAACATAAAGCATTTCAAACACATATGAGAATAGCTTTCGACCCTGTTTAAGTGACAACTGAACATTTCCACATCTGTTAGCGTTCAACAATCTATTATGTCACACAAAGAAATCAGAAACATCCGAAGCTTTCCTTGGACAAAAAAAATTAATTAACACTCATTAAAAAAAAAAAGGATATTTCATCTTCAGCATGGCCATGTGTGTTTAATCAGGGACGACAGCCCACATTCATGTTTATTCACAACACAATGTGTTTTCAACAAAGTCTTCGATCGAAGAGTTTTGTCCCAAAATATACAAACACATATCAAAGAAAATATGACATCCTCTTCCAAGAGTGCACTTAAAACATTTAATTCCAGATAAAAGTGGAATTACAATAAAAGCAGTATTTTTTTTTTTTAAAAAATAGCAATTTGGAAATCTTATGGTCATACAACAATTTTGATTTAGTACTTTACGCTAGCAGCATTTCTTTGAATAAATTACTCAATTCCTTAAAAAAAAAAAAAAAAAAAAACCATCAGGGCATAAAAGATGCTAATTTCAGGTGAAACTGGGTTCCATGCTCTTTGTCCCAGATTTGGTTCTTCCTAAAGGCAGTCACTTTTCACACGTGCATGAATGTGTGTCATCTGTGTGTCCTCAGGGACCCTGAGCAGACCGAGCACTTGGTTATGACACAATATGAAGTAATCAAGTAAGAAATGAACAGCAAAAGGTACCATCATACTTTAAAGATTGTGACGTAGATTTCCTCATGCCTTGTATTTCTCCTTCCCTGTTTCACTAATGACGCAGATATGCTTGAGAGAAAGAAGGAAAGAAAGAAGGATCGATGAGGATTTTGACATTCTGTTGATTTCTTTTATCTCTAACAGGTCAGAACCGGCTTCAGCACACAAACACAACACTCTGTGTTCAAAGTGCACAACTCCTAACAGCAAAAAACTTTTTTTTTTTTTTTTTAACTTCCTCAGAGTGAATACTTACATTTAGATCTCTAAAGTACTCATTGTAGTCTAACGCATATCCAACCACAAATTTGTCAGGGACCTCAAATCCAACAACTGGAACAAAAAAAAAAAAAAAAAGAAGAAGAGGTGAGTAAATTATACTGGATAGTTCTGGTTTTAAACGTGTTTGTCTGGAACTCACAGTCTGGTCGGTAGCCAACGCTTCGCGGCGTTCTCTTCACCAGCAAACTGAGGACAGGGGTGAAATCGATTATCACGATGGGCTACGTGGCGGTCTGTACGTGAAACGGCGGTTGTGGTGCGTTTACCTTGCTACTTTCACCATTTTGGGATTGTACTGTTTGAGGAGTTGCAATAACGTCTTCATCGTCTTCCCTGTGTCAATAATATCCTTAAAGCACAGCGTGAGAGAAGTTTAAATTAGTAGTTTTGAAATTAAGAGCTGCCTGCTTAATTATGGAAGAGAGAAGAATTCACACGTACCTCCACGATCAAGACATTCTGCGTAAAAAGAAAAGGAGTTTAGTTTAACAATGTTTTCAGGACCTGGCTGTGTCGTCTTCATTAGCTGAACAGTGAATATATTAGTGACACATGAGACCTTACGTCAAAAATAAACACGAATAGAGTACTTTAACCAAAAACGAATGACATGATCACAGCTTTTGTGGGACCACCTGTTATTTGAGAGAAACTGGTTTTTCTTTAATGTTTACTTCTTCAAAAATCTTCACAAACCTACTTAACTAAATTATGAAAAAGTGAATGTTTCAGCTCATTAGAAACACCTGTTTTCCTGTTGAAAGCTGCATAAATATGGAGCCCAGTTTGGGTCATAATTCAATAAATAAATGAGTCTATAATTATGAAATACAGGCGTTTATTATTATGAAATATATATCCATTATTATGAAATGTTTCCCATTATTATGAAAACAAATGTAATTATTTTAAAAAATATTTTTATTATTATTTAATCTTAGTTTAATGCATTATAGTTTATTTAAGAATGTCTTTTTTATTTATTTAAGAATAATTTTATACATAATTGCTTCCTTTTTCATAAGAATGAGCTTTTACATAAGAATGACATTTTGCCAGTGGGCGGGACCAGTGGTTGACCTGCACGCTCATTGGCTGATCCTTGGCTGACACCGACTAGTTGGTGGGGGACTCACATCGAGCCTGTTGGCTACCTCTCTGAGTAAGTCAGAAAAGGACCTTTCTCCTGTCGCCATGCTGTCAAAATCAAGTTTTCTCTACATTTCGTGCTACGTTTCTTCGATGTCAACTTTTAACCATAAACTGAGGTGCATTCTGCCACCTACTGGCCTGGAGTATATACACTGCACCTCTTGCCCACTATCGATATTCACTGTTCTGTTGCTTATACCTGAATGAAAGAGCAGCCAATCACATAAATGGCTCCGCCCCCTCTGCTGTGATTGACACACAAGTCATTCTTATGAAAAACATTATTATGTAAAAGCTCATTCTTATGAAAAACAAAACCATTATCATAATAATGGGAAATATTTCATAACAATAAATGCCTGTATTTCATAATAATAGACTCATTTATTCATTGAATTATGACCCAAACAGGGCTCCATACATAAAATGGGAGCAACGCTGGGTAAAACAGAGAGCAAGAGCCTCAACTTCATTTAGCATTAATATATCTCTCATGAAAATACTGATCAGTCAACAAATAATGCGTCCTAATCCTGCGGCGCTCTGTATTTCTCACCTTGCCGGTGAGAGTAGACAGGTCATCACCACCGATCACTTTGATTTCGCCCGTCGACTGGTCGTTCTGTTCAGACAGGAATGACAGTGAGCCTGCAGACGTCCCACAATGCTTTGTGCAAGACAGGAAACATGGCGATGCGTTCTGCGTGTAACATGCATTTCTCACTAAAATAGATTTTATGTGTCAATGGGCCACAGCAAACATCCTGGGCCTTGTAATCACATGTTTTAGGCTCTAAACAATTAAGGTCAAAAGCGTCAGGAGTCATCCCAATCAATGGAAAAAAAGGGGTGTAATTTGACTTCAGAACTAGAACAAATCGTATTATATTTGTAGTAAAGCAACAGCCTTAAAGCAGATCCCACTGAGGGCGGACATCTTTGTCTGTTCTGCCTTTGCTGGACTCCTCTTCTACTTTTTTAGCTGATCAGTGGAAAAGTAAGACTTTATGCTGCATTCAGTGCGTTTACATGGGAAGTTTAATTCCTCTTTAATTCAGAATTAAACTTAAAGCCGAATAAAAGTTACCATGTAAACACCTAATTCCATATGAAAATGTCAATTCCGAATTAAACTTAATTCCGAAGTAAGTGGCTGGTTTATTCCCATTTTAATCCCGCATTAAATAATTCCGCGGTCATGTAAACACTCATTCCTGTTTAAATTAATTCCCGTCTTTCTGCGCATGCTAGTTCTCTTGCCCGTCTGTCGCAATGACGCTTATATTCCGTGCTGGGCTTGTTTTCAAAAAAAGTTTCAAGATGGCAGCACGCAGTAAACGGTGTTCAAGAGCAGAGACGATTTATTTAATAAATAGCTTGGAGGAACTGGAAATAATTAAAAGAACAGATGGCAGGAAACATAAAAATTGTGAGTTTTTCAAAGCGGCCAGGTTAAATGAAGGAGGTTTCGCAGATAGAGACGCCACCCAGGTCAAAAATAAGTGGAATGTTGTTGCTAACCGAGTTGTTGCTAAGTTTGTTTTCTTCCGGTAGATGTAAAGACATCCGCCCCCCTATCCAATCAGAACCCTTCCCAACCCCCAGACCTAAAGCTGAATTGGATAAAGCCGAACAAACGTGTTTTCCATGTAAACCCCAATTTGGAATTACTATTTCCATGTAAACTCGAAGGAAAATAGTTTAATTTGGAATTATTAATTCAGAATTAAAAAACATCATGTAACCGCAGCCACTATGTACGTCACTGTACCAATATAAATGTTGGAATTTTTTACCAAAAAACAAGGTGAAATCAAAAAGCAAAGGTGAAGGGAAAGATGAAGATAAAGTGTTAGATTACGCAGTAGCTCTTGAGGCGAATGAAGTCCACTGTCATTGGAATGGAACGATCGCTGTTCCTGTTCAGGGCTTTGATGTAGTCCAGCAGGTCCGCAAAAAACTTGTAACCTCCTTTGAGCACGCAGAGGGCCACGATGTGGTGTCCCCCCATTTCTTTCATGATCTCTCTGGCCAACCTCTCTGTCCTGAGGTCACGTGGGAGGTGGGGAGGGAGGGGGGGAAACACAGAGAGGATAATCAGCTCAGTTTTTCTGCTTCAGTCAGCAGAAGTTCTTGTTTCTTTTCTGTTTGTGCCAGCAGGAAACGCTGTCTTTTCTAAAGCATGCCAGAATGAAATAACCCCTGACATCTGGTTAACAGGAATTACACACAAAATTAATTCATTTAACCACATAATCCAACATCTTCCAATGGTAGCAGAAACACAAGGAGTGAAGAAGGCCGACTGGTGCACATCCTCAGCTCAGAGCAAGAATATTTCAAGTACAAAGACTTGAAGCGTCATACTAGACTGCAGTAATGTAAAGAAATTAAATAGAGGACATGTAACAGTCCTGCTTTTAACAAGCCCCGCCCCTCGATGTGTGATGACCCACCTGTCCAAGATGAGTCCGTGAGGGATGTAAACCCTCTCCAGGTCAGCTGCGTAGTGCTTTGGTATGCAGAAAAGATCCAGGTCGTACCCCTGCTCTTCATCGCTGATCTGATGGAAACACAACACAAAGGAGTTCAAGACCTCTCAGGTAGCTTTACATAACCAGGGCCGGTTTATAGAGCCGTAAACGGTGTATCTGTTCTTTTACTGGTTCACTCGTTTATCTGTCAAAGAAGAAAGGACAATGCCTGTTCTGGACAGATTAACAAGCAACCAGGATCTCCACCCAGCACCACACTGAACCGCTGTCAGTGGTGGTAAATAACGCACGACGATGCACGATTCTTAAAAATGGGAAGATATTTGTGATATTTGTGTTTGGTAAAGCTGTCGTGTTGTGCGTCTCTTCTGACTTCTGCACAGATGACGCTGCTCATGAAATAACGGGATGCAGGTATTTGCTGCTGAAGTTAGCTTTCACTTTCACAGCTGGCAGTTCAGTTAATATAAAACAGCGAGAAATGAAAAAGGAAGTACATCCAGTTCTGTCTTCGGTGCGGGAAGTGCTTGACTGGCTTTGGATCCGTCAGTAAATCGGGGCTCACGTCATCTGCCAGGACCCAGATTTAAAACAAGTCAAAGAAGTTTTAAATCTCCAGAGCCTGCAGGTCAGTTTTTCCATCTATTGTGTGTTTTATCTCAGAAGTCCTCCACCCATGCAGCAGAGCAGCTGTATCATCACTTTTTATTTCACGTTTCATAACAACAAAATACAAGTGGGAGCTTGGTCTTTTTTTTTTTTTTTGCACTAAGATGACTGGTAGAAATCATATTAACTTGGAAAAATAAAAATAAAAAATGATTAGTCTTAGATACTGAATCAAATCATTAAAAAAAAAAAAAAAGCGCATTGATTTGTGGGGTACATAAATATTCTCAGCTGTAATCCTTTCCATTTTAAAAGTTTGTGTACGTCGTCGCACTGAAGCTTTTCTCCAAGTAAACATTTTGTCCAGACAGCAACATGTTGACAACTCCAACGTCCTTCCAGAATTTCTACATTATGTCTAATCCTATAAAAGAATCAATATTTCTAATATTCGGTCAAATCTAATTTCCTGCTCTGGGTCAAACAGCGTGCCACGGGAACGCAGAGAGCATAACTGGAATCATGTGACGGCAGAGTTGTGGGAACGATGTCAGACCAGAATCACAGTCGCAGCAGAGCAACGGTGAACAATCGGACTCAAACTAACTTCCTTACTAAAAGACTGAATAATAAAACGTCCCGGGTAGTTATCAGGAACAGAGCGTCACCCTTTATACCTTCCAGAAAAAAAAAGACAATCTGGGTTAAAGCTCTTTCAGCTATAAATAATAACGGCTGCTCAAGCAGATGTTTGGAAAAGATTATTTTTCACTGTTACAGACTGTTGCTTAGACAACACACCGAATGTTGCGTACGACTGAGTTTTGAGGAAAAATTAAAATAAACTTTGCTGTGTTCAGCAAAAAAAAAAAGCAGCTAAGCATCACGAGAAAAGAGACGTAATCAGCCAGTAATTTGAAATGCTTTTGAGAAAAATGCCCATTTAGGTTCTTTGTCTGTGCCAGAAAACTTTCTGCTTTCTGGGAACTGATCCGGACCTAAACTGGTTTGCTGACCACTTTGTAGAAAACAGAGCGCTGGTTATTTATTTACTAATTGTTTTATAAAGGCAGGGGGGGGCGATCATTCACCTGTCTCAAAGGGCAGGAGCCTCCGCTACGCTTCTGAGCACATTGTTTTATTTGTTTTATTTGTTGTCAGCTCCAACCACAAACCATCCAGATTTAATTTCTAACAGTTCACGGCACCAGCATGACCTCTGTTTTCAGTTTTCAGTCCTGATCACTTGACTAAATCTGTTTTATTTAGCAGACTGGATACAAAAAAAAAAACAGCAACTGAACACAAACAGCTTTATTAACTTATTTAACCAGCTAATTAGTATTCAGGAGGCAGTCGCCCTTCTGAGAAACTGAGAGCTTTAAGGCTAAGCTCTGTTAGTTTTAAGCCTAACATTTTAAGTTTTGCTTAAATGCGTTCTTCTTGATAAAGTTTGGGTTAAGGGATGGCTTCATTGATGATGTGTATACTATTCTGGCATGAATAAATCAGGATTATTTTCTGTCTTTCCTCCCTCAGTCTGGTTCTGCAGGAGGTTTTTTTTAACCTTGTTAACCAGATTTTTACTCTCCACCGTCTCCATGTGCTTCATCAACTATTTGCACCAAAATGAAGATTTGGTTCAGTCTGTTGGACTATTTCTTTTTTTTCATGTCCCACAAGTTATGTTGCTCCCTTCATTTTCTTTAAGTACTTATTCCGTTGTTAAGATATCGCAAAGATTTTAAGGTTTTTTGTAACTCGAACAAAAACAGAGATCTGAGTGAAAACATCAGTTTAGTGGACGTGACGCAGAGCTGCTGTTTTATGACCTGGTTGTTATGTAACATTATGAACTATGTCTAAATTGATCATTGGAACATTACTCTGGACAATTTTATCAGTCACTTTAATCTGTTTACTTGGATTACTGCAAGGCACCTTATAATAACACTTCTGTATATAATAACACTTATCCCATACCCATTTAAGTGAATGTTACATATATGCTAATGTGTGCAATATGGTTGATTCTCCTTGTAATGTGTAGTATTTAATGTGTATTATTGAGTATGCTACTCGACACCTTAATTTCCTTCGGGATTAATAAAGTTACTCTACTCTATTAAATAAATAAAAAAATAAATAAATAAAGAAAGAAAGAAAAAAGCCCTGTCAGTCTTAATCAAATTGTGTTTTTCACTCATTGCAGAAAATGCTTCATCCGGGGAGAAAAAAAATAAAGTAAAACAAAATATATCACACTTTAAACTAAATCTTCTGTCACACTAATGTACCCAACACATTCATTGGAATGAATTGGATAATGAATGAAATTAATTATATCGTGATTTAGACTGGAATGATGAAATTGAATGATGATTTTGATTAAGAATGTGAATGAACTGGATTATGCGTAAATTCCAGTAAACTTCACTGAGCTGGAATAAATTTAGGATTGAATTGGATTAAGTTTGTAAACTTAAAACTGCTCTTTGTGCGACGTGCCAGAGATGTCTTTGCTGTAAGTTGGCGCTACCAATAAAAGAGACCTGAGCTGAAGATTTTTACAAAACCTAAACCTAATACAGTGTGTTGGGCTTTATTTATAGTCTTCCATTTCACACTCGTCTTTTCAATCAGCTTCGTGTATTTGCAGTTATTTGAGTCATTCTTAGTAGCTTTTAATATATACATATATATATATATATATATATATATATAATATATATATATATATATGTATATTATATATATCTATATATATAGTATATATATATATATATATAGTATATATATATATATATATATATATATCTCTCTATATCTCTCTATCTCTCTCTCCTAATATCTAATAATAATATAATTGTGTATAACGGTGAAGTTAGTCGCAGAGGCGACGCTGACGCGCATTTGCTCTGATGAGTTTCGCGTCAAACACCTCTTACGTAATTCACGTTGAACGTGAGTGGCGCGTGTTGGTCTCCACGCACAGGCCATGCTTGAGGATGCGTTGCCTTCAATGAATGTCAAACAGCGGTTTCATTGACACCTCGGAGACAGGTAACTACGGCGGCAGTGCATCACCCAGCTGGAGCTCGGTATTTTTCTAAACGTTAACCTCCGCGCGGCTCTTAGCTGCTCTTTCACGTCACTGGAACTCACCACAACACAGGAGCTGGATGTCGCCATGTCGGTCCAGGCAGCTGCAAATATTCTGCCGCGGTCTTCAGTTGGACGAGACGAAAACGTACGCTCCGGTTGGCCTCGCAGTCCCCTTCGCCTCGTGATAGCATACACACCGGGAGGTGAAAGGCTCCGTCGCTGCGGAAGGTCTCTCTGTCTGGGCTGCGGCTTCGCTGGAGCTCTGGCGCCCGTTCTGCGCAGGCGCGCTGAGGGGGAAAGGGTCAGCCCCGCCCCTCCGCAGACCAGCAGAGGGGATGAGCGACAATGAGACCTCACACTGCTGCTTTGCTGCCATAGATGGAACATTTAAACATTTTCCGTCTTTACATTTTAGTCTCAAGTCCAGAGCGTCTATAAATGAAGGGTTCTTCATTTTTATACAGAATTAAGTTGTTGGTAAAATGGAGTCAGATATCTGTTAACCTTAATGTACTACTCACTTGTTGTTATTTTTATAAACCTTTATTTAACCAGGGAGAAATCTCCTTTACAGGAGTGCCATGGCCAAAACAGACAGCAACTGTTGATAATTAAAAAAGCAGAGATTAGCTATACACTTTACATCAATAAAATGTTTACTGAAACATGACAAAACATCAGTTATTATGCAAGGTTTTGCTTTTCACAAACAACTTAGATTTGCAGTGGCAATCATAACATACATGAGGCCCTGGGCAAATCATGCCCTCCACCCCCCAACTCAGTCACACATTGTTTAATCTTGTCCAAAATTGGTGTGTGATTGTAGTCTAAGCCTGGACACATCTACACGGTAATATTCAGGAACAGTTGTAGCACCAACTGTTGGCTACAGGGAGTGTAATGTTTTGCATTATGCATCTGGGGTCTTAGTGGTTTTAGCAGATCCAACACAGACTTGGTTCATCAGCAGTTAAGATATTAAAGATGACTTACAATTAAAGTAACTTTTTAACAAAGGGGATCGCTATGAGAGTGCAGCAAATATCGATATCTTGCTGTGATCAAAGCTTGCATGTGCGATGTCCAATTTGCCCCAAAATTTGTACATTTGAGGAGACTATTGGTTACATTATGTATTGTATTTTGTCGGTACTTCATCAGTTTTGTGAATGGACATCCAACAGTGCTTGTGTTATTCATTGTGAAACAGGATTTGAGTGGTTCTGCCACACAAAAATGTAAAAAAAATTTAATCAAATCAATCAAAATCATGCATTGGTACCTGGGAGGAGATAATCATTTAAAGTATAATCTGCAGGTACTTGGTAGCCAGTGAAAGGATCTTAAAGCAGCAGTTTTGTCCTCAGCTTTTCTGGTTCTTGTTAGAACTCTGGCAACAGCGTTCATGATGAATTGAAGCTGTCTAATCAGACAAAAGAGTGTTACAGTAGTCAAGTCTGCTGGAGATGAAGGCTGGATGAGTTTCTGTAAATCTGCTCTGGACATCAGATCTCTGACTCTTTATATTTGTTTGAGGTTGAGGTTATGAGGTTGGAGATGAAGATGTATTCATCTTCCTCCTTCAGCGAGCCCACTCTCATCTGGATTAAAACAGGAAGCACTAGAGGATTGTGTTCTACAATTGTTCTGTTTTATTTGAACATATTTAAGCCTGAACTGCAATGTGAGAAAGTTTAGAACACATGTAGATGCGTCCACAACCATCATCATTTCCATGTGGGGAGGACACTGCGGTGCTCGCCAGGAAAACAGACTGGATTTGGAACTGGAGACTTTTTAGCACTTTGGTTTCGCTTCCTAGAAGCCAAGATGTCACCGAAGGCACAACACAAGATCTGGCTTCGTAGGGAGGCCAGATCTGCACAGATGTTTCACAGCTACTGAAAGTGCTTGACAAAAAGAGATTTAAACCAGGTATTAACACTAAGGGTTTCTCTATGGTTTCCTCCAGCACTGTGGATGTTTCAGGGTATATTACTGTGTGCGTTATCAGCATGAGGACATTATGTGTGTATATATTATTGTCACTTGAGATGAATTAAGATTCCTTTTTTTTTTCTTTTGTAAATGAATGCAGACAACCAGTTCATTCTTCCTACTCCATCTCTGTCATTCATTGTTCATGAAGAAGCTCTGGTGTCTGCAGCTGTCCAGGAAGGTACGTCTCCAACTGGGCAGCAACTTGCCACAAATGCACCACTCAACTCTGCAACAGTGTCTGCTCAGCTGGGACGCCGTCCACAGTAAAAATAAAGTGCATGGAGACTTGTGAGCTCTTTTACCTGCTGATTGTGATAAAAATTAAGAGAAGCTGTCAGTTTATATAATGGAAACAATCATGAAACTCCTTCATTAAGGTTATTCAAGTTTGGTGATGATGAAGTCATTTTTCAGGATGATACATCTTGCCTATGGAACAAAGAGAATAAAACATTTTTTCAGGAAACATGTAAACTCGAACAAAAACGCCAGAAAACAGTCCAGATCTCAGTCTGAGGCAAAATTAATGGTACAGATAGCAAAAATGGTCCATTTTACATCATATGTGACCTGTCCACTGCAATATGAGAAAGCTGGAACCAGACTCAAGGAAACTACTGTTTGGAAGTCTGTCCACACCTCAAAGACAGAGATGCTCATAAAAACCAGAAGCTGGGATTTTTCAGGTTCATGATTCGATAATATTCCCTCCAGGGGGAGTGGTTCCACTTTATTTTTATTTATTTTTTGTTTTTTGCGCTATCTGAGAAAACCTGTTAATTACAATAATGTCATTAACCTTTTAGGTATGTTTTACAGAGCTAGAATGACCTGCCTTAAATAAAACAGTTTTAAGTGTTTAGTAGTTTTTCTTTCTTCAAAATAAATCAGCAGAATAAGCATCTTCCATGAGTTTTCCCATGATTATTCTGTATTTTTTTGCCAGGAGCTGTATAAACAATAACCAAATCATCCTAAATTAACCTTTCTTGATTAAATCACACATGTGTGTAATAGGCCGATAGTAGTAAATATCATCTGCCAGATGATAAAATAGTTGGTTTCTAGTACACAAGTAAAGTGTCTGAACTTAAGTGATAGTGGCACTTTAAAAACATATTTAATTTTGTTAATTGCACACAATCAAGTCTAGAAATATAGGGGCATTAGTCAAACATTTTTTTAATGTATCTGTCTTCTGTACATTCAGTTAATACAGTCATGGAAAAAATTATTAGACCACCCTTGTTTTCTTCAGTTTCTTGTTCATTTTAATGCCTGGTACAACTAAAGGTACATTTGTTTGGACAAACATAACGATAACCACAAAGATTGCTCATAAGAGTTTTATTTAAGAGCTGATATCTTACCATTTTCCATGGTTTTCTTGATTATAACCTAAATCACTTAAGTTTTTACATCAATAGCTATGGCGTTGTACTGCCAAAAACACTGCTTTTATGCATTCAGTGTTTTCTTTTCTGTCTGTTTTAGTCACATGATGACGTTTAGTGGTACCAGGTATTAAAATGAACAAGAAAGTGAAGAAAAAATGGTGGTCTAATCATTTTTGCCATGACTGTATGTATACACTTTAATTTGAGGATTTTCTGAATTATAAATCTGTTGCCTCAATAATTCTTTGCAGGCAGTGAGTGTCTGGGACTCGTTAATGTCGCCAAAGACCCGAGTCCTGATCTGTAATTGCCTCGTCAGGCCAAAATTCTGCAGCTGTCTTCAGGTTTTACCCCCCAAGTGAAATGCAGCTCAATCAGGGTGAGATCAGATCAGATGACTGACTCTGCAACGGCAGAATGTTACAGATCTTCACCTCCCGGAGAGAGTTGCTTACTTGGATGGATGGTGAATTGAGTTTTTCATAAATATGTAAAAGTACCTGCCATCATCTTTCTGCAGTTTCACAGCAACAGCTTCCAAATTCAACACCTGGAATCCACGTAGCTCTAACCTCCTGAATCTGTCACAGGATGAAGCTTTTGGCTTCTCCACATTAGTGTCTAATAACCTTTTCCTGTTTGAATTCAAAAACTTCTGAATGAAAACAGAATCCTGCCCTTTGAATCCATATTTAATAAATGATTGAAAATAAACACCTTTTGATGAAAGCCTCCTATGATCAAATGTTTCTGGCACAACTATTAAATATTGTATCATACAGCTTCAGTGCACAAAAGCAAGTTGATTCATTTATAAAATGTACCAGCCGAATTCTGAATATGTTGGGAGGCTTTGTAAAATGTACATAAAAACAGAATGCAATGATTTGCAAATCTCATAAATCCGTATTTTATTTTCAACAGAACAGAGAACATATGAGATGTTGAAAACTGAAGGATGTTACCACTTCATGGAAATTTGACTTTGATGGCAGCAACGTCTTTCTAAGAAGGCCTTGTATATTTCAGCGAGACGATGCTAAACCACATCCTGCGTCCATCACAGCAGCCTGGTTCTGCAGGACTAGAGTCCAGGTCCTGAACTGGTCTGTCTGCAGTCCGGACCTTTCACTAACAGGACTGTTAAGCCGCTAGAATCCTGGATCAGACAAGATAGAGACATTTCTCTCCTTAAACTCCAGCGACTGGTTTCCTTACTTCCCAGATGTTTACACAGTTGTTAATAAGAGGATTCTGGACAATGATAAACACTTTTTCAACTTTTTTTTGAGATGTGTTGCTGCCATTGAAGTCAAAATAAGCTAATATTTTCCATGAAATGATAAAATGTCTCAGTTTTAACATTTGACATTCTATTGTGAATAAAAAAAATGGGTTTATGAGTTTTACACAGCGTCCCCATTTCATTAGAATTAGGGTTGTACATTTATGATTAGCAAATGGATATACTGAGACTGGAAAAATCCACAGGCTTTTCCCAGTGGATTTAAAAAAAAGTAAAAAAAACTCAAGTGTAAACAAATGATGAGTTTGCTTTGTTTCATGTTCTTGATATTGTGCGTAGCACGGCTCAGTTACACTCATGATTTACTGTGACATCACAGCGCCACTGCTAATGTCATTACACTGTACAATGAAACAATTCAAGATAGTTTTTTTTTTTTTAATTGGTTTCTATAAGGGTCTTTGTATTATGCCACTACAAATCTTGGAAGAAGAATCATCTTAAATTGCAGATTTAATGTTGACGGCAAACATTTATTTTGGGCTAACTTGTTCAGTGAGTGTTAATATTTATATCGTACTGACTGGTATGCAGCAATTTGAATATAAAAATACTTAATAATGGACTATGAACCCAAAACTGTTTTAGTGCATCAGATTTGTGCTCCTCAATTAGATGTACACTTCCATTTATAGAAAGTAGAATTAATTCTAAATAAGATGGACGTTTCCTCACTCTAAACCCGAGCACAATAGTTCAAATTTAACTCTGAAACCAGAAACTATCCTCCTGAACACGCATTCAAAAGAAACACTCAAGTCACACAGTGATGTGTAAAATAAAATAATTTCTATTCCAATCATCCATGGATACATCTGTTGAGTTACAAGTAACAGTACATCAAAGTTAAGCGAACTCCTCTAAAGGGCTCTACTTTGCCCTTCAGCAGCCAAAGTAAAAAAAAACAAAACCCACCTTTAACAGCGGGAAAATCCAAGTGCATGCCGGCAAAACTTGTCACCATTTGAAATCCAGATATTCAAAAGTACTCATGATAATACAGTAGCAAAATATTACATATTGAGAAAGAAAGGCTAACATGAAAAGAGTATTCTTAAGACATAATTACGGAAACAAGGTCATTGAACTGCACAACTTCATAGAGACTAGTAACAAATAGACTCCTCTTAAAAGTGAGTCCCTTAGAGGTGGGAGGAGGGCAAGAATGTTTCAACTTTCAGCAAGTGTGGTTCATGTAATAAGGGAGGGAAAATGGGCAGTGAATGACAATCAAAAGATCAGTTCTTAAGCTCTTATTCATGGCATTAATCCGTGCTCCTAACTGAATCTCGACAAAGATTAGCCGTGGATCTTCATCAGTCCAGTGCTCCACAGAGTTAACACCAGTCTGTAAAAAGCTCACAAAGTCAACTCAAAACAGGATTTCATAAAGACGACATCTGATGCACATTGGAACTTTATGTCCAATTACTGGAAGAAAACCATGTGAAAGACTTCGAGACCAAGACTTTGTGAGTAGGCTAAGATTTAGTATAAAAAAATATCTGTCCCATGTCTTTGACTTCTCATCTTCTCCACATCAGGACTTTTTGGGCCAAAGCTGGAGGACACACAGAGGCAGGAAAATATTTAAATAAAATAAATCAGAAATATTTAGTTTATTTGACTGAAAACTCTCAAACATTAGATGTTGGATCCGGTAAGATCATCGTACCTAGTTGCCGTTCACTTGCGTTGATGGTGTTCCTCTGTGATCGATCGCTGCCCTCTCTCTACTGCGGTTCTCCCTCTCCTCGTCCTCCTCATCCCGCTCCTCGTTGCCACTGTGGTTCTTGCAATACAGTCTAAGAAGAAAAAAAAAAATTATTTCATAAAGTGTGAGAATATAAAAAACTATAGGCCACTGACAGTGGTCAGACGAGACTAATATTGTTCACGATTGTTGTTCACTAATATTGAATCACAAGAGTCATACGATGGTTTTAAGGGCAGGGGTGTCAAACTCCAGTCCTCGAGGGGCGCTGTCCTACATATCTTAGATATTTTCCAGCTTCAGCACACCTGATTCCAATTAATGGCTTGTCATCCAGGTCTGTTAATGACCCATTCATCTGAATCAGGTGCACTGAAGCAGGGAAACATCTAAGATGTGCAGGACAGCGGCCCTCGACACCCCTGTTTTAGGGGTTTCTGATGCATGCAAAGCATTAAAAAAGTCACGTTTTTCCCACAATTTCATTGAGCAACATCTTTGCAATGGATCAAAAAAAAAGTGTAGACATTAATTCAGAGATGAGGGAGACACCAATTAAGAATCTTTTCATGAGAAAAAATGCATATATGTTTGTCAGATTCAAAATAAATTCAGCTTTATTTAAACCTGTGAATATTCCCAATAATGGAAATAATTTTGTTTCCATTAATCCAAACATCTGCATGTATCGGCCTGTCAACTGCAGCGCATAGTTACACTCGTGTGCAGATTCCCTCCTACTGCCTGTTCCAGTGAGCTCATAAACATTTTAAGCATCTTTCCATATAATTTTTCGCCTCCATGATTGTCCTACATTATCCTGTGCTAGTCTCTACTAGAAGCACAGACTATGCTCACTACTCCTGTTGCTCCAGTTTTCACGTTGTCGGTGAGACAAAGAAGATAAAATGCGGTTAGGGTCAGATTACAAGTGGCTTTTGGTTGTGACAATTTTCTAAAATGAATCCACATACAAGGTGATTAAGTATGAACTGAACATTTCAAAAGCGCCACCCTGTTGGATCAATAGTCTGAAACAGTCCTCCTCAAGTTGTGAAACAGCTGGGAAAACGCAACAGGTTTTAACATATCATTTACTGTGTTTACATCCACACTACTGTATTCATTAAAAACAAAAAATAGAGTTGCATCCAGACCAGCACCTCAACTCCATGTTGGAGAAGATCTCCATCCATATTACCTCAACGTAAGCATGTATTCACACCCATCCATGATAACTCTGTATGCATGGGTGAAATAGAACTGAAAACTCTAGTAAATAACATAATACAGACTTCAGCTGCATAACAGCTGATACCAAGGACAACAATATCAGCACTGCGGGCTGTTCTGTCTCCTAACTGTTTACACTGTCATTAAGGTATGTCTGTATTTTATATTCCTGTTATCGTCACGTGACATTGCCCCGGCAAATCTGGGAAAAATACGCTGAGACAGAGAAGAGTAAATCCTGAAGCAGATCAGTGCAACTACTTAACTGTTTCCAAATACTTTCAGTTCTGTTCATCCACATTAGACCGTGATTGGTTGCATTAACAAACCAAATTTTTAACAAATTTCTCAATTTTCAAGGAAAAAGGAAAATCAATGCAGATGCCAAGCGTAACTGCAACAGAAAGTTTCAAATCAAAGCTGTGTATTTACGTGGATGAAGCTGCTGCAGCTCCTGTTAGATCTTAGATGCGCTCTCAGCCAACACTGGCTACATTTCAAAAGGAATTACATTCACTATTACATTTCACTGTGAATGAGACTGAGCTTTATATTTTGAGCTTGTTCAAATAAAAAAAAAAAAAATGAATAAAAAAAGATCTATATAGATTTTCTTTTCTCCATCACAGGCAAGCTTTAACCAGTCAGAACAAGAGTTGCTTAATAAATTAAATTTTCTGGACTGCACCAGGGTTATTCAGCCAAAACAGAAAAGCATATTTTCCACAACAGAAATCTGGTGGTGTCACCTTCTGCTCTCTTTTTTTTTTTTTTTTAAACCAAATAAATACTCTTCATTTGTGTCATTACTGATGTACATCACAGTAGTGTATTGCAATGACTTGATCTGAAACAACTGTGGCCACAAGCATGTTATTTGGCGGACAGTTTCTCACAATCATGCAGTTGGAAATCTTACAAGATTCCCTTTTTTCCTCACAAGGCAGGCTGGCTGCTCACTGCGCTGACAGACGCCGCTCAATATAACACTTTTACACGACTCATTTCCCAAAAATCTCATAAGAGGACAAATATTGTATTAGCCCATTCACCCTTAAAACATGCACTCAAAGCATTTTGTTATGAGGCACTAAAGCTCATCATCATCATATTTTGTTGTAATGACTGAAGGGGTAGAAATAAAATAGTCTTTTAGTTCATTGTCATATGAACACCGTAATAACACACCAACAACTTTTTTTCCTACTGTGACCTTTTCGTGACCAAACGTAAAACTTTACACCAACGTGCAAACTATTGTCGAGCAAAAATGACAATTATGAGAGAATCACCTTGTAGTGAATGCATACTACAGTAGTACAGTATATATACAGTCATGGAAAAATTATTAGACCACCATTTTTTCTTCACTTTCTTGTTCATTTTTATACCTGGTACCACTAAACGTCATCATGTGACTAAAACAGACAGAAAAGAAAACACTGAATGCATAAAAGCAGTGTTTTTGTCAGTACAACGCCATAGCTATTGATGTAAAAACTTAAGTGATTTAGGTTATAATCAAGAAAACCATGGAAAATGGTAAGATATCAGCTCTTAAATAAAACTCTTATGAGCAATCTTTGTAGTTATCGTTATGTTTGTCCAAACAAATGTACCTTTAGTTGTACCAGGCATTAAAATGAACAAGAAACTGAAGAAAACAAGGGTGGTCTAATAAATTTTTCCATGACTGTATATATATGTATATATATTTTTTCTTTTCACACGCACACACACAAAAAAAAACACACATTTTAAAAATGAAAAATCTGTAGAACTTCATCTCACTTGTAGATGCCGCGGGCCATGTTTTCAATGTACTTGGCTTTGTCCTGCAGGCCGCAGTGATAGTGATAGGTCTTCACACACGCCTTGATTTCACACCCAATAGTTGCGCCCAACTGAGTGCACAGCGTGCATTTCTGGTGGAAAAAAGGACAACCGGTAAGTTGAATCAGTCAAGGAAATGAAGTATGAAAAAAACCAATGTTGAATTTATCCTCGCACCATTCTTTTGCCCCTCTTGATTTCTTGGATAACTGTTTTCACGTCAAAGTTTCCAAATTCTGCCCGTGATGTGGTTGTCAGCTGTACTGTTCCCGATGAAAAAAGCTAGAAGGGATGGAAGATTATATGCAGTTAGTGTAGTTTAAAATGCAGACTTGCGCTGTAAACGAAACGTAAGGCCCAACAGTCCTACCATGCACTTGTAGTGTGCAGCCACTTTCTTTGAGTTATCTGTATGCAGCACGCCTCTCGTTTCATTCTCTTCCTCGCCAGCGTGGCAGAAGCCACAACGCTGACCCCCATCTGCTGGGCTGGCCCGGAGAGGTGACCTATCCCGCTAAAACACAGTACATCATTAATACGATATTAACTAAGCTCACATACAGCAGACAAGGCCACTCGTATAAATTTGATGGCATACGCTTACATGAGAAGAGCTCTCCTCATCTGCAGCCTGTGAGGAGGCGGAGCGAGTTTCTTCCGACTGACCACGAGATCCAGCCTTGGCTCTCCCCTTCTCAAACCTTCCTCTGCCCCGACTTTGTGGCTGCGATGAGTCTGAATCATTCGCCACCCCTCCCTCTTCATCTAAAGAAAAAAAAGAACAAACAAATTAGGCAAAAGTTTCTGACTGAAATAGGTCTCTAAAACAAGCATGTTTTTGTGGTAGTACTAGTGCTGGGCGATATGACGATACATATCGTGAGGACGATAGAAAAGTGTGTATCGTGCCATTTCTCTTCTATCGTTTCTAACCTAATTTTATCAATTATTACAGCAAATATGTAATTAAATAACCTGCAACGATAAATTTGATAGAATCATATCTACTTCTACAAAGTAGCCTTTTATGTTTGCACTTTTATTCATGGTTAATGCCTGAAACAGAGTTCTCTTCAACCCTGATGTTTACTTTAAACACTTTATATTGGTTTGCAAACTTTGCACTACAAGGTTACAGATTTCAGAAAGTTGAAAAATAATTTGTGTTTATTTTTTATAGCTGAACTTCAGTGCAAAAATGTGTTTTTCCTCTCAGAAACTGTTGTGCAACTTTAAAAAAAAATGTGAAAACTACTGTACCTCTGTACCTACCTGTTTTTGCTGCACTAAAATGTATGTTTGTGACAGTTCAGCTAAATGTCCTTTCAAAATAAAGTTGAAAAGTAAGCAATGAATTTTTTGTCAAACTTTTCAGAGAATAACAGAAAACATACTTTATTATGGTATATCGTGATATATATCGTTATCGTGATATAAAATAGTCCATATCGTGATATATGATTTTTTTCCATATCGCCCAGCACTAGGTAGTACTATTATTGATTATGCAACATTGTTAACTGAAGCACCACAAAACAATCCAATCATTTCTCTTCATAATTTTAATTAAAGTTATAATTGAAAGGCAAAAAGAAGCAGATACAATTGTTCAGGTAAGTCACAGACACAACAGATAGCAGAGGCAAACTTTACCTTGAATGTCATCCTGAGAAGCATCACGATGTTTCCGACAGTAAACGCTAATGAAAAAGACAGGAAGAAGGAATTTTATGTAAATGAGCCTGGTGCTGTAGTTTAAATCAAAAGTTTAACTCGTGACTCAAGATTGTATGGCTGGCTGTCTCTGTTATGTATCATGCCATGATTTTACCAGCTCAGCCATTCCCCCAGCGTATGTGGGTGGAGCTGACAGGTGGACGTATGAATAAAAACTTACGCTGATGTGCAAAAGAATCCAGAGCTTAAGTGACTTACAGGTAAATCCCTTGTGAGGGATTCTCTTTGATCTGCGCTTTGTCCTTCACAGCACAATAGTAGTGATACGTCTTCCGGCATGTCTTGACGTCACAGCCGATAGTTGCACCTGGTCGGTGACATGAAGAACACGTCTAACAAGGGATGAAGAAGAGATACAACCTTATGGGCAAGTTTGAAATGGTTCACAGAAAAAAAAGCTAATGACATTTGTCAGTCTATAATGCAACTTTTATTGATATACATCTGCATTATATTTGTGAATTTGAGAATTATTCATTTGGATCGCCCACATTTATCGTGTACACATTAGTCCACCCAGTGCTGCTTCGCCAAATAATCCATACCACTTGATCAATAAGAGAATATTTAAACAATTGAAAGTTGACCCCGGGTGTTTCTGCTTAACTTACAACAATTCACTGCACGCTCCAAGACCTTGGGCCGACCAAACTACAGGGTGTACAGCACATGTTTAAGCTAAAGAAGCTTCCCTAGCGCACTGGACAGTGCATTGTGGGTTGTGAAGGACAACGTGAACGTGACAACAAGAAAGTAACGCAAGCAGCTGCAGACAAAAGCTTCATTTACAAACCATTTAGCGGTAAAAACAAATTATATAAAGAAAAATGGAAAATGGAAATTCGATCGCCAAGATCCCTGTTGACCAATGACAGTATTTACCGCCACACGACGTATGTTGTGGCATTTACGCAAGAATGAAAACATCAACATGTGAACATGAACCAAATTAACTGAAAAATTATAGAAAATAACTTTGGTGTGCACCAACATGTGTGAAAACAATCTTACTGTTGGAATCTGTGGAGTCTAACAACCTGTTAAAATGGACCAGAATGCAGGAAATGACATCCTGTTAACGTTCAGTGATAAACATTGATCATCTTCATCCCTTTCACAAACATTATGTCATCTTTTAGTGTTGGATCTTTTATTGGATGAGAAAACTGATGATTGTGAGCAGGATTAGATGTAATGGTAGCAACTAGTGTTAAAATGTCTATCATTGTAATTACATAACCGCGAGCCATGCATAGATATCGCACCTTAAAACACTTAATTCTAGAGATGTTTCGCATTTTTTTCCTACCGATAGCGATTATGATTCATGAGCTGTGAGTGTACAGGCCGATACCGGCTACCGATCCAGAGTATGATATTAAAAAAATAATTGCACCATGTCTGACTGTAATGTAATTATCACTGTTGTAAAACATTAATAAATACAGCAAATCCAAGCCATTTATGTCTGTATTTATTTCCAAATAGAACAGTATAAAATGGTATTGCAAAATTAAAAAGTTATTTTTTTTGCTGGTAGTGTAACAGGAAATAACCAGTAAATAAATCATTAAATATAAATTACTTGGTATCGGTTGGTGCCTGGACTCCCGTACTCACCGATGCGGTTATTTTTGGCAGCATCGGAGCAATTTCCGATACTGGTATCAGAATCGGAACAGCACTAATAAATACCAAAAAATAAATAAAAATGTGCCTAAATATGTCAATCTTCACCTGTCAGTTAGCATCACTAAAAGTTATCGCTTGCATATCCTCTGTTACATGAACAAAAAGAAAACATTTAGATGTATAGAATTCAAATGCCAAAATCTTTATGGAACACAGAGCGAATCATTACTGTCAAGACGCCACCTTGACAGGTGGCTACTCACCAATTTATTTCCTCTCTTGATCTCCTTTTTCACATCCTCAACGGAAAATCCTCCAATGTTGTCACTGTCTGAGTGTGATGTGACCAGAGCTGAAGAAAAAAGCTGCAGGGAACAAAAAAAAAAAAAAACAATGTGTACTTTTGAATGAACAGATGTACAGTATCATGATGACTACTATTTCCTATCTTTCTTTAAGGAATGCAGAATTACTATGGATTTTCCTCCATAACAAGATATAAACCAAGCAAAATATACAAGTGTTTGGCCTTTCCTGTTCATAGGTGTGCATTCATGAAACTGCGATGAGCTGTGCTTGAGGGACGAGCGGCCTTCTCACCATGCACTTATGGTGGGCTGCCACCTTCTGGCTGTCAGACACCAGCAGCTGACCACACTCCGTGTCCCGGTTGGTTTTGCAGAAGGCACATTTGAGCAGCCGCGCTGCAGCACCTTTTCTCTGTCCTGACATGGCCCGAGGCTCTTCTGTGCACCTGAAAATCAAATAAAAAATAAATAAGACCACAAGTGCGAAAATGAGAAGAAAGATGTAACTGACTGGGGAAATTCTTCAACAATGTACCTCTTAACTACTTAATCAAAACTGCTTTAAAAACACTGATGTCATTCATCTTTCATGAATCTCGCATCTTATATCCTCATTAAATTGGAATTTAGACCAACTAGCAGATGCTCACGATACGGCAATGCAGGTAAAAAGAAAATTTCTGACTTTAAATAATACAGAAGCCAACAGGCTAAGGTGTTCGGTTGCTGAATGTGATAATAACACATGAATAGAGTCACTGCCAGTCAATAACGTGAGTTGCTAAACATCTCAAGCAAATTCAATTATTTAGGACCAAAGTGAAAAAGTGAGTTCTATGAAATAAGGAATCAAACTCTATGGAAAATTAAAAAAAAACCATGAAGAAATTCTTCTTCAGACACAGCTGGAAGACGCAGACTCAGCCTTTACATAAAGTAATTTAAAACTAGTACATTAAATCACAACAGAGCAGCTCCTGGTGAAATCTCAGCAAAGCCTACAAAGGACCACGTTCGGGGGGGTCACACATTCACTGCAGGGCTCGACACGCTTCAAATGTTAGACACTCACTAACTTCAGGCGAACTCCAGGCATCGATGAATCCTTACGGTCTGCTGACTGTAATAATTTGATGTCTTAAAAATGTTTGCCAGAGCCAAAACTGAGATGTTGATTTATGAGGTAGCTGCTCAAAAATGTCTCTTCTGTCTTAACTGAAACTTGAACGCTGCCAAATAACTTTTGAGTCTAAATCAGACTAATCTAAAAGGATTTATCGTAACCCCGGTGGTTCAAACCCGATGCATGCCAGGTCACTTTCACAGTATATTACAGTCTACTGCCCTGGCAGACAGTCACGTTTCTGTCAAAGATGCATTTCGTTTCCTTTTTTTGCAAATACAATCTACATCAGTTTTTGTTCCACGTCTCAATTGCTTCAACTTGCTTCTTTAAATTTTACTCAGCAGCAGAAAATGTTTTAGGATGTGTTGTCCGGAAGGGTAAGGGGATAGAAATATACACATCTGGCAAATATAATGTGTTGCTTTCATGCAGTAAACATATATAAAAATTAGGGCTGGGCAAGTTAACGCGTTATTATCGCGTTAACGCATTAATTTATTAACGCTGACAATTTTTTTATCACGCGTTAATGCATGTTGCTCACATGCTTTTGTTTTGAAAAGTCAGTTACTGGCTGCTGCGGAACCAGAAAATAATTGGCACATAAGCTAAAAACAGATATGGAAGACGGTAAAAATCCGTGTACTTTACAGTTCAGGTAGCAACATTAACAATTCTGTGTGAAATAAAAAAATCTGGACTGCAACAAAACTTTGTGGTCATTCCTCCATGTTCCATCAGATCTGCTCCATGTGTTCACTGTCCTGTTGTTCTCTAGCTGGTTACTTCAGTGCGGCTCCATCTAGTGGCACAGATGTGTAATGACAACAGAAAGTCCAGTACTCGATTATAAAACAAATTTAGTCATGCGGTCCGTTTTTTCATTTCGTAATTTTGATCCAAGTCTAAAATTGAAATATATATAAAAAAAACAGGCATATTTTTTGTTTTTTTGTGTTAATTAAAACGAAAAACATCATAAAAATCATTTTAAAAAAATTTTGATTGACAATTGAAAATGGAAAGAATGAATGATACACAGGATTGTAAAGTTACTGAACTTTAACATGGACATTTTCATTTTAAAGTTCTCCCAGACAGGAGGATTTGACAGAAACAAGGTTATTTGTAACAATTGCCAAGTTGAACTTAGTTAAAAGTTTCTGCTGTTATCCTCAGAAATTTCCTGTTTTAATGTTCTGATTGTGCTGAGACCACAATCATTTTGTTGGATTTTGTTTGTTGACTTTTTTTTTTAATTCTTTATAAAAACAGGATGACATTAATGCCCTGGCAGCGGCAATAAGCTTTATTTTGTTTTACATTTTTTAGATGAGATTTACACTAAATATGTGTTACTGACAAGTGCTGATGTTTGAACAGCAAATGTTATGGCACTAAGTGACCTTTACGCTACTTCTGAACTCATTATTTGATTTTGCGTATACAATGCGATTAATCGCGATTAAAAATTTTAATCGTTGCCCAGCCCTAATAAAAATTAAAAACTTATAATTCATCTGATATTGGCTGCAAAACCTTCACTGTACTCGAGTGGGGTTGATTTACTGTAATCAACCCTCCACATATGTGCTGACATACTGTCCTCCATAATTCCCTTCTGCCCTTCTGATTAATATGATGGGAAGATTTAAAAATGATTTGTGTTGGGACAAAACATGCGAGTATTTAAAAATATCACCAAAAAAAGAAAGAAAGCACACAATAGCGGTGCTGCGACGCCTTGATTGAGAGCCATTACAGCCATGATAGCAGGGCCAGGATTTCACTGCGGCGTCTCCAGCAGCGGGGCTCGGCGTGTAACACGCAACACTGCCCGGGCAAACACCACCAAATACCCCGTATTTCAAACCCTACTGTTATTTAAAAAGCTCCAACACCACAGTCAAACCCTACAAAGGGGACGTTGTGGTGTGTTTGCAACGAGAACGAACGAAACACATAAAAGTGCTCTAAAATTTCACGGACAAAAGTTTTGAATTAAAGGGGGTGTGTGTCTCTTTTCTCCACCAAACTAGCTAAAACTGAAAACTATTTTCCACTATGAACATCTCAACGCCCCGAAAAAATTTTTCTCTCAAGGCCTTTACATGTAGGAAAATAAAGGTCGGTGGTAGGAAAATTTGACTCGACATGGTGTTTTTTACTGGCACCCCGAAAAAGCAGAGATTATTTCCCTTTAAATGTGGGGAATTATCATGACAGGCGCGGGTCTTTGCAAACCGTTTCGAAGTAAAGAGCGCCATACGTGATGTATCCCGGAGAAAAGAGAGCAGCTCGGCTCGTACGCCAGCAATACGGCCTGAAACCAGACAACAAGGCCAGGAAACGCAGAGGATATAACCCAACTGCAGGCACGTGGTTCACTTCTTACCTGTTAATAAAAACTTATCGTGCAGAAAAAGGTACAAAAGGAGGAAATGTGTTCCGGACAACCACTATGTTCCTCTCCGTCCTTCAGAAATGATTGTGCTTTTCTCACGATCGTTAAACTCGCTATGCGCCGATACAGCGGGACTTCCGGTCGGGACTTTCAGAATAAAAGTCACGTTGGCGCAGGCGTTACAAAATGAATGTTTTTTTGCTCCTCCACTTTCGTTTGGGTTGCATTTTTAATGTATGAAAAGGTGCTACATAAATAAAGTTTGATTCGTTACAAAGATATTGCATGGTAAAAGCGTTATTTATTTTCAAAAAGAAAAGAATTAATCACATACACAGCATACAGTCATGGAAAAAATGATTAGACCACCCTTGTTTTCTTCAGTTTCTTGTTCATTTTAATGCCTGGTACAACTAAAGGTACATTTGTTTGGACAAACATAACGAATAACCACAAAGATTGCTCATAAGAGTTTTATTTAAGAGCTGATATCTTACCATTTTCCATGGTTTTCTTGATTATAACCTAAATCACTTAAGTTTTTACATCAATAGCTATGGCGTTGTACTGCCAAAAACACTGCTTTTATGCATTCAGTGTTTTCTTTTCTGTCTGTTTTAGTCACATGATGACGTTTAGTGGTACCAGGTATTAAAATGAACAAGAAAGTGAAGAAAAAATGGTTGTCTAATAATTTTTCCATGACTTAATATCCGAAGTTTACATCCACATACAGAAAAAGTGTCTGACATTAAATTCAAACAAAACTTTCCCTGTTTAGGTCAGTTATCGTTGCCAAAATTATTTGGATTCTGGTCAAACGTTTTGGGTTTCCTTCCACAAGCTTCTTACAATAGTTAACATAAAACCTACTATTATTATTATCAATTAATATTATCATTATTGCTGTAATATTATTATTATTGCTGTCATTTATTTATTGTTGAAAAAAAAAGAGAAGAAGAGCCCTTTCTTGTTTTGTTCACACTGTACTTCGCATGTCAGTTAAAACATTCCCAGTTTCTACGTGAAGTAGCGTAGAAACACATCCCTATAGGAAACCAGTTTGTCCAGTCGGTCTTTTTGTTGCTTTACTGTCCATTTAAAATGACAACCTTTGCCTTCAATGTACAGCTTGCAGTTTGTGTTGAATTTCCCTTCTGGGATGAATAAAGTATTTTTCATTTCATTTCATTACTGGAATTTTTGGTCCATTTCTCCAGACGGAACTGGTGGAACTGAGTCGGGTTTGTAAGGCCGTCTTGTTCACACGTGCCTTTTCAGCTCTGTCCATTAATTATCTATAGAACTGAGATCAGGACTTTGTGATGGCCAATACCAAAACATTGACTTTGTTGTCCTTTGTATCTAATTTGGTGGTATGTTCAGGGTCATTGTCCATTTGGAAGACCCATTTGCATCCAAGCTTTAACTTCCTGGCTGATGTCTTGAGATCACGGTTCAATATTTCTATATAACGTTCTTTCGTCATGATGCTATCTATTTTGTGAAGTGCACAAATTGTTCCTGTAGTAAAACACTCCACAACAGGATGCTGCCACCCTCGTACTTCACAGTTAGGATGATGTTCTCAAACTTGAAGGGGGGATCTTTTTCTTCCAAATGTAACGACGGTCATTATGGCCAAAACAGTTCAATTTTATTTTCAAGAGACCACAGGACATGTCTCCAGAAATTATGGTTTTATCCCTTTGTGTATTTGCAAACTGTAATCTGTCTTTTTATGTTGCTTTTGGAATAATGGCTTCTGTCTGGGTGAGTGGGCTTTTTAGCCCATGTTGGTACAGGACTGGTTTCACTGTGGATAATGACACTCTTACCTGCTACAGCAACATCTTCACCAGGTGTCTTGCTTTTGTTCTGGGGTTGATACATACATCTTACTCCAAAGCATGTTCATCTCTGAGACACAGGACCCGTCTCCTTCCTGAGCGGTATGATGGTTGGACATTCCCATGGCGTTTATGCTTGCATATAATTGTTTGAACAGGATGAACGTGGCACCTTCAGACATCTGGAAATTGTTTAGGTTATGTGTCTTTTTATATTATAGTGTATGTTATATTTAGCGTATGTAAACCTCTGGTTTTAACTATTTATGCTACTTATATCCTTCTGGTCCTACACTTTTAGTTTTTAAGTCACATAACATAGTTTTTTTTTTTTTTTATGAAATACAGCAGATCTTTATCAACCTAAATTTGTTTTTAAAAGCCAATAAAACTAAAGTGATGTGGTTGTCTCTTGCACCATGAACATCACTACAACAGACAGAACCATCATCAAACAAGTTACAGTCTACAAATACAAAGGACTTTGGTGAAATAATGAAACTGTCCTTCTCACATCATGTCAATATGTTAAAATCAAAGGTTAAAGCAAAGCTTGGTTTTCCATACAGAAATAGTTCTTTATTTACACCTGTTGCCAAATGTATGATTGTTGAAAAGACCATCCTTTCCCTGATTAGATTATGGGGATTATTACTCACCATAAACTGGACTCAATTTATTACTGTGCTATTTGACTAGTCAAAAAATGCTCTGGTCAAATAGATTTTTTTTTTTTTTTTTAATATCCGCATTCATTGGTTCACACTTATCTGTAAAACTCTCCTTGGACATTCTCCTCCATGTCTGAGCCAGCAACTGTCTCCAGTATCAGCAGCCAAGTACAACACACAGTCTCCAGACTGGATCACACAAGTCTTGCTTTAGAAAACTGTCTTTTTCATTTACTACATCAAATGAACACTAAAACCTGATGCATTTATCTTACTTTGCTTTTCAAAGGCTTGGTATGACATTTACAATCTGCCACTGACCTTTTGTTCTCCAAAGGCTTCATTTATATATGTGTTGTTGTTTAATGTGTTTTAATGTTTTTTTTTTTTTTGCACAGAATTGAGCTGGAGAAAGTTTTATTCACTTGAATTGACCATTTCCTTTACAACAAAGTTATTGATTGGACCAGCTGTAATAAAATGCTCAGAATCCAGGAAGGAAGCATATTTATCAGAGGGTTTTGAATGACAAGAAAAAGCCTCGTGCAAATCAGCAAAACATGCACCACAATATAACTTTTAGTCAAATTAGTCAGCCAGTTCATTCACAGAGCTTCCCAGCATCCTTCTACAAACCAAGAACCTTTAATCTTGGATGGGAGAAGCTAAAGTTGGTCTGCATCTCTGCTTTGAATACATAGACTAAAAAAAAAAAAAAAAAATAAAAAATCCAAAGCACCTAAGACTGAGAGGCAATACTCACTTCATCTACAGCCTGTTCATCCTGCTACCATGTGACAAACAATACAGAGAGGCCTGCTGAGGATGTGAAAGTATTGATTTTACTTACCACATTATAGAAACTGCTTTTCTTTTCTTGACTACTTTATTCTTTACTCATTCATGACCATCCTTTTAAAAACTGTTGAATCTTGAATATGTCAAGTCAGTTGTGTGCTACAGGTATTTTAATGGTCAGATTTTTCTTGACCAATTTCACTGCGAAAAACAAAAAAATCGGGTTGATGTCGGAGACTTGATAGAGAAATATTAAACCTTATCAACAACTGCATTTTCATATTTTGTGTGTTTTGTCTCTGTGTAGAATCCACAAGCGGTTTTTAAAGCACTAGTATAAACACTTTCCTTTTTCTCGTCTCACCTTTTCTCGAGAATTGAGTTACGCTTGATTTGTCTTCCAGGGCAGCCCGGCGGGTTAGCTTCTCGTTTGGGGCTTCCGTGTCGCCACCCACGCGGAAGGAAAGAAAGCTCTAAAACACGCGCACCCTCGTCGGAGAGGGAGTTTCTAAAGCTTCATCTTGTTTAAAGTGATAGGCTGAAGTCGATGACAGTCATTTTGTGCAGCACAACATGCCCGCCTCGCGTCCCCGGGATGAAGAGAGGACGGGTGTTAGAACAGAACAGGGAAATGAAGTTGTCAGACAGGCTAGCCCAGCGACTCTCTCCGATCAAGTAGGCGACCCGTAAGACTGCCGGCAGCGGTGACAGCGAAGAGGTTTATATGAAAACTTCACAGCTATGGTTGTCGTCGGTTAGTACACGCCAGACAGCTACAGGTCTAAGATAACGTTACGTACTTTCCAAAGTAACGTTACACTGGATAAAAAAAAAAAAAAAAAAAAAAGTGGAGAGACAACTGGGCATCCTGCTAACTGAGCTCGAGCTACCGGGTGTTTTCTTCTTCAAAACGAGACTTTATTCGGTGAGTCTTAACTCGACAATTCAGGTGGTTTTGTTGAGTGAACTTTTTACTGTCCTCGTCGTGAAAGTAGGAGCTGTCAGTCAGTAGTTTTCTAATGTTTCTCACCGCCGCTAACTAGGTCACAGCCACAGTCACGGCTAGCTCAACTTTACTTGATGCAACGTTGACGTTTTAACGCCGCGTCGTTCAGCCTCTTATCGCTTTGAAAGCTGGAGTTTTTATTATTTGATTGAGGATAATGTTTACCTGATACACCGTAGATTCACGCCGCAGAGTCTCGCTACTGTACCAGAGGAAAACTAGTTAACCTGATATAACTAACGCTGGAAAAGTTCACCGGTTTTATGCAGTGTTGTGTTTTTTTTATTTTTTATTTATTTTTTTGTTTGTTTTTAAAAACCTGTATTTAACTAGACCTCAGAACTAACGCAGCTGTAGCCATGGACGTATTATGAAACAGCTGACCCCATGGGCACAGATGCGTGAAAGGCCCCCGCCTTCTCATCCTGTTAAAAACTACAACATCCAGACTAGTGCTGGGCGATATGACGATACATATCGTGGGGACAATATAAAAGTGTGTATCGTGCCATTTCTCTTTCTATCGTTTTTAACCTAATTTTATCAATTATTACAGCAAATATGTAATTAAATAACCTGCAACGATAAATTTGATAGAATCATATCTACTTCTACAAAGTAGCCTTTTATGTTTGCACTTTTATTCATGATTAATTCCTTAAACAGAGTTCTCTTCAACCCTGATGTTTACTTTAGACACTTTATATTGGTTTGCAAACTTTGCACTACAAGGTTACAGATTTCAGAAAGTTGAAAAATAATTTGTGCTTATTTTTTATAGCTGAACTTCAGTGCAAAAATGTGTTTTTCCTCTCAGAAACTGTTGTGCACTTTAAAAAAAAATGTTAAAGCTACTGTAGCTCTGTACCTACCTGTTTTTGCTGCACTAAAATGTATGTTTGTGACAGTTCAGCTAAATGTCCTGTCAAAATAAAGTTGGAAAGTAAGCAATGAAATTTTTGTCAAACTTTTCAGAGAATAACTGAAAACATACTTTATTATGGTATATCGTGATATATATCGTTATCGTGATATAAAATAGTCCATATCGTGATATGATTTTTTTTTTCCATATCGCCCAGTAGTGCTGGGAACGATAGAAACGATAGAAGAGAAATGGCACGATATACACTTTTATATTGTCCCCACGATATATATCGTCATATTGCCCAACACTAGTTGTGACATGTCATATTTGGCTTTGACTGAACATTTGCTCTCACTTTGCGGAAAGAAAATATCGGGATATATATTGTATATCGATACTCAGCCTAAATATTTTGGGATATGACCTTTGGTCCATATCGCCGAGCCCTAGAACAGCCTCAAACCATAGAGATGCAATTAATGCTTACTATTTTTATAAGTGTATCTATTAGCCCTCTGGTCGCAGGCCCAGAAAGGTCCCCTCATAATCACCAAATGCATAATCTGTGTTTAGAAGTATTAATGTCAAAAATATTTTTTATAGTTTATAATTTGTTGCACTTTATTAACTTTAGCCATTAAAAAAAAAAAATAAATACTCAATTATCTTTTTTTTTTAATCCTTTAAATTCCATGTTCATGATGTTAACACATTTTTTTGACACAAAAACATATTTTTTCTCACTATACTAATAGAATCTGGGTTACTTATTTTTTTTCAGTGATAAGTGGCAACACTGGTTAATATGCATTATTATAGTTTATAGTGTGAGTAGGCTGTTTTATAATCTGCACAATTATGGAGCTTGACAGCGTTTGACCTGGCACCAAGTGTGCATAAAATACACACCTCGATCCGGCAGGTGTAGCTGGTGCCCACGTCCACCGTCACCCGGCCTGCCTGGTTCTGTGGCCATATCTAACCCAAATCAGCAGTGATCTGGTACGGGACCAGCTGCTCATCCATGCAGATGGCATCGTTGAGGCTGAATAACTGGCTGGGCACCTTTCACACACACACACACCCTCTCGAATGCCGCCAGCTTATTTCCGCCACAATGTCATAGCCTGAGTTAGCCAGTCATTGAACTGCATGTAGCATCGATGTGCTGGAATCATTTCAGAGGCATGATGTCAGTTTGTTTGTCCCACCAGTTGAGGTTGCCCCCTCAGAGTACTCGGAGTACTCCATGGAGGGCATGTGACCACTCTTGTGTTAGGTCATGTAATGTACGTGCACATGCACACAGGGATTCGGATGTCAGTTTGACACTGCCATCTATTTGAAAACGCTTATTTTCTCCCTCTTCCAAATATGGTAAAAGTGATGTCACTGGATAAATGAATGGCTGGGTGTAAAATTTAAAGCCTCAGCTTTAAAAAAGAAAGCCCAGAAATCAGAATCAGCATCATTTATATCTTAATGGCTTATGGATCTAAAGTAGTGGTTTGAAAGGGAGCCGATGCACATTTTTCGGTCACTAGCGTTGTGATTTTTCTCTTGGCTGGGACAGAATGTTAGAATTCATGCAAAAATTACCATTTAAAAAAAAAAAATTAATATAAAATAAAAATTTAAAAATAATGTTTTTTTTTTTTAAAACATGAAGTACAAAGTGTGCAAATTATGCTCGCTTCCAGGGTTTGAGAAGTTTCACGTTTTTGTCGTGTATGTAGCCTCTTCAGTATATGTATGTGTGTTTTTTTAAGGCCCATTTCAACAATTTTGTTGTTTCACACGTATGTCACTTCCATTTCTGTGTGGTTGTTGCGTGGCAGACTTTCGGTTGCTTTGCATCTGTGCTTGTTTTGTGTAAAAACAAGTCCCTGGGCCCTCGTCTGCATTTGTCGTTCAGTATTGTAGCACATTCCGAGATGATTTACGTAGTCACCTTACATCAAAAATATTTACATGCTGGCTCTGAACTTTACATCGCCCATTGGTATTTGCTTTACTTTTTACTTTAGATTCTCATAGCAAGTACCCATAACAGACAGATTAATAAAACTTCAGATCAATGTACAAGCTTTCTGTCTAATGAAATTTATTTTTGATGACTGGTTTAATGTGTTGTTTACACGTCAAGTTCAATTGATTTGTCCCTTTTTGTTTGTTCAGTGGTTGTTTTATGTTTCCTTTCGTTTGACATGTTTTTGCTTCTCTTCAGTTTACTTTTTTTGCATCTTTTTGAGATGTACACTGTGTAAATGATATATACACACACACATACATACATGAGTCTGGGCCCAGTAGGTGGCAGCTTTTACAGCCATTTTCTGATAACTGCATGTGAGAAGTTGGGTTTTATGAGTTTTACTCATTTATTTATGATGTATTTTTTGCAGTGATTTGGACTTTGATTACCTGTCTTCAGTCATGCCTTTTCCTTTTGGAAAGTCTCAGAAGAGCCCAGCTGAAATAGTGAGGAGTTTGAAGGAGAATGTCGCCTGCATGGAAAAGCTGGATGCTGGAGACACTAAAAAATGTGAAAAGGTTAGAAATTGTATCCTCCGTTGCTTGTAAGAATGTACGTTTTACATTTTCAACTTGCATGGCATCAGCTCATCACTCTTGTTGACTATTGTGTACTACCAAGGTTGCAGAGGAGGCATCAAAAAATCTCGCTTCACTGAAGGAAGTGCTTTGTGGAACAGGTGATAAGGAGCCTCAAACTGAAGCTGTGGCTCAGCTTGCACAGGAGCTATACAACACCAACCTCCTCATTGCTCTCATTGCAAACTTGCAGAAGATTGATTTTGAGGTGAGGAAAACATACTTATTTATTGACTTTAGAAGTGCAGGAAATATTGATTATTTGTACAGACGTCAAATAATCAGTGGGAACGTGTATGCCTGCAGAGCAACTGTGCCTTAAGCAAAAGTATCTTTGCCGATCAGCTGTCAATCCTACTGAATTGTTGTTTTCTAGGGGAAGAAGGATGTGGTCCATTTGTTCAGCAACATCGTTAGACGTCAGATAGGCACACGCACACCCACAGTAGAATACATCTCTACACACCCACAGATCCTCTTCATGCTTCTCAAAGGGTAAGTTTGTTTCTTCACTCTACAGGAATATGATATTTGGTATGAGTGCTTTGTTTGCAGTCAATAGTGTGAAGGAACAAAGAAGCACAGTTATGTTTATGAGCTGCTCCTAATTGACTACGGATGCAGCTGAAGGAAGAAGAGAAAAGGGGGGAAGAGAAGAGGGCTGAGGAGACCATGTAGGAAGTGTAGAGCTATAGCAGCATAGCTATGACATGGCTATGTTTAAGATGAGCTTGCTCTAGTCTTGGCTTCAGCCATTCCTATAACTGTAACTATGGCTATTGGCCCTAACACGCTATTGTTTAGACTCACTTTAGGTTGCTGGTTCCATAATCAAGGTGCCCGTCATCCAGATCTACTTTAGGATATTCTAGGAACAACGAGTAAACCTGCAGAGAGCTCTATTAGGAGCATCAGGAGTCATCAGGTCTCGTAACAAACAAGAAGCTAAGCCATTAAGGGCCTTACATGCGAGTAGCAGAATTTTGAATTTGATTCAAAATTTCACGGGAAGCCAGTGGAGGGAAGCTAACACGGGAGAGACGTGACTCTCCTTCTGATTCCTGTCAGCTCTCGCACTGCTGCATTTCGGATCAACTGGAGGCTAGTCAGAGAATTACTTGGACATCCTGCTCAATAACGCATTACAATAATCCAGTCTAGAAGTGATAAATGCATGTATTAGTTTTTCAGCGTCAGCCTGGGAAAGAATGCTTCTGATCTTGGCGATATTACGGAGGTGAAAAAAGGCTGTCTTACAAACCTGATCAATATGCTGTTTGAAGAACATATCCTGATCTAAAATGACTCCAAGGTTTCTCACAGTTGTACTAGAGACTAACATAAAATAAGCTAAAGCATTCTAAGGTGTTTGGGACCAAACTTAACCCCAACCTCCATTTTTATCAATTTAAAGGCAACAGGTTTGTGGACATCCAGGTCTTAATATCCTTAAGACATGTCTGAAATTTGGCTAATGGTTCCGTTTCGTCTGGTTTCATGGATAAATGTAGCTGCGAATCATCAGCAAAGCAATAAAGATTTATGCCGCGGCTCTGGATAATATTTCCCAGGAGCACCATATAAAGAATGAAGAGGATAGGCCCTAAAACTGAACCCTGTGGGATGCCATAGCAGACCCATGTCTGTGTGGAAAATTCGAAAGATTTTTTTTGTTGTAAATTATAAATAATACATGAAATGACATAAAAACCTGTAAGAAATACATGTTAGAACTAGAAAGGCACTCGGAGAGCGCAGACCTCCGCCAAGCGCAACAATTATCGAAAATTTGAAAGTGATCCAGAATCCAGCATTTCTTCCGGATCACACCCAAAATGAAACCAGTTCTTCCTTTTCACATTTCCAACAACTCCTGAAAGTTTCATTAAAATCCATCCATAACTTTTGAGTTATCTTGAACACAGATAAACAGATAAACGCCAGCAAAAACAGAACCTCCTTGGCGGCGGTAATAATTAGATTATTGCACAATTATACTAATGTAAAGAACAAAGAATAGAGTACATTAAAGAATAAAAATTGTTCAATTTACCTTTGTGGCTGCTGGGCGACTATGGGAAGACAAAGAGCAGCTCAGATGCACCGCTTTCAAACCGAGATACAGGAGCCGACAAGTATGTTTACGGTTCGGTTAACTCTGGGAGCTGCGAGTAGCAGCGCGTAATGTATTTTTGCCTTTCGTATCCTGAAATCTCTTTCGTAACCAGAGACAATATTTTCCCACTTGAGGTGTTTCGTAACCTAAAAATTTCATATGTAGAGACGTTCGTAAGTTGAGGTACCACTGTACATTTGACAAAAAAGCCCTGCTAAGAACAGAGGATTTGACAAAGGGACGTCTCAGAGGGATTTAAGTTGGTCTGGTGCAGGAAGTGTGTGGAAACAGCTTTATTAAACCTTATTTCTGTACATGTAAAATTCCCTCTGATGCATCACTCTGTCAAGAAGTATTCAATGTTAGCAAATTACTTTCTTTTTGAACGTCAAAAAGAGAGGAATTTACTGGGGCAGTGGGTTAGGAGTTAACCCATTCAGATTTAAGGAATATGTGCGTTGTAATTTTTGTAACAGTGGCACAAAAATACAGGAGAAAAGTAGCTTTGTTTACTTACATGTAGTCAGTTTTTGTGAAATTTGTTGTTAAAACACGTATGAACCACTATGCAGGAACTCTACATTATACAACTTCCCTTCTTCTAAATACCAATAATGGTTGAATACAACTGTAAAGTTTTCCTTTGCATGGGTTCAGCACCTTGTTAATCCAACATCCTGGCACAAACCGAGTCTTTCTCCAAATTCCACTGCAAAACTGGAACATTTTTTAATGCACTTCAGGGAAATGAAAACAACAGAAAGTGGAGCTTTCCTCTGTTATGTGTATGGTTCTAGATTTCATTTTGAGGTGTTTAAAATAAGATATATTGTTGGAAAAAAAAAAAAAGAAGTCATACAAATAGTAATGAAAATCAAAAATACAAGCTTGGTACTCTAAATTGTTTAAGTAAAGGAAGGCCCAAGCCTTTATCTGATGAAACTTAGTAAATCAAAGTTGTGTGTGTCTGTAAAATGACTTTCCCCTTGCCGTATGTTTCTGACATGTTCTGATGTGCTTCAAACACTCCCTGAGAAACAGGCAGGAACTTGTGCTCATCTGAGGGCTGATGCGTTTACAGATAATAGAGAGCTGGTTTTACAACTGTGCTTCCAGCCGCATGTTCAGGCTGCTTCTGGTGGATCAAATGCTGTCAGCCAGTCGTGTGTTGTGATGGATTTGTTCTGCTATGTTTTTGAACTTAAATTCCAAAATGTTACATCCACAGAGGGCCTTTCAGTTTGATTTTCAGAGGCAAACATCAAAGTCTGACATTTAAAGCTGAATACGGCGGATGATCCTGTCGTTTAGTGACTCAGAGGTTGGAGTGAATTATCTTTTGAACAGTTACCTGCTTGAAACTAAAAAGAAACCTCATCACGGGAGATAAGACTCATAAATAAAACGTTCATCTCTACTTTTAATACAAATTTAACATCTGACTGATGGTGGTCAAAAATGACGGATTTATTGTTTGTGTTATATCTGCAGTGTAACTTTTTACAATTAATTCTGATGATGCATATAATTTCACTTGGACCTGACGTGTATTAACCTGTACAGATATGAAAGTGCAGAAGTGGCTCTTAACTGTGGCATGATGCTGAGGGAGTGCCTGCGCCACGAGCCTTTGGCAAGAACGGTGCTCTACTCCGAAGAGTTCTTCTGTTTCTTCCGTTACGTGGAGCTCTCGACCTTTGACATCGCCTCAGATGCCTTTGCCTCATTCAAGGTCCGTCATTTTCCGCCTTAAGTTCTGCACTTACATGCAAACAGACGCCGAGCTAATCGGCCTTTTACATTTCCTTTCAGGATCTTCTGACAAGACATAAGATCATGTGTGCAGACTTCCTGGAGAACAATTATGACAGGGTGAGTGTTTATGTGTGTAAATGTGTGTGTGTATATATGCATACATGCTTTTTTTATTCTTAACATGCCTTTTAATGTCTACCAGGTGTTTACTGAATATGAAAAGCTTTTGCATTCTGAAAACTACGTCACCAAACGGCAGTCTTTGAAGGTACTCATTCTGCCTCTCTTGAAAAAACAAAAAAAAAACACTTTTATTTGAGCTATGGAGTTGAGTATTATCTGAAAATGGTTTCTTGCCTTTGTCGTCCTGTGCATTGATTTGATTCTTTCCTATTTTTTTTAGCTCCTTGGGGAACTTCTCTTGGACAGACACAACTTCACCGTCATGACAAAGTACATCAGCCGGGCGGAGAACTTGAAACTGATGATGAACTTGCTTAAGAGATAACAGTCGAAACATCCAGTTTGAAGCATTCCACGTCTTCAAGGTGTGATCATGAATTATGTCTCATAACTTGCATTTCACTGGTTTTTTAAAAAGCCATATAGTCTCTGTAGAATAAAATAGTCAGTCTGTTTTCTTAAATGGGTATAAATTTGTCACTTTAGTGAATGTAATCACCCCTTCAGATAATGCGTCTGTTTTTTTTTTTTTTAAAGGTATTTGTTGCAAACCCCAACAAGACTCAGCCAGTGCTGGACATACTGCTGAAGAACCAGGCCAAGCTCGTGGACTTCTTGAGCCATTTCCAGACAGACAGATCTGAAGACGAGCAGTTCTGTGACGAGAAAAACTATCTGATTAAGCAGATCCGGGACCTGAAGAGACCCCCTGCGTCTGAGGAAGCTTAAGCCTGCAGGAACGGTGTTTGTCAGATGGTAGATTAAAGAGCTGGTTGTTGAGCTGAAGATGAATGAGTCTGAAAAAAGGAAAAAAAAACAAAACAAAACAACCTTTTTAATACTTCATAATATTGCTTCCTTTGCTTTCTAGTTTGGTGTGGATCAGGAGGTGATTCATCCATCAACCTGAGTGGGCCAAGAACTGTCATTTAATTCACAATGCTTATTATTTAGTGTTAATGAGATTCCTTTAGTCAGTTCTTATGAATGTTGGACCTGAAACTGTTACCCTTCCACGTACACTGATGCCAGCAGAGATCCTCCCCATTCACAGCTAACACAAGCACTGAGATGTTCTTAAAGGCCTTTACCTGAACTTTTCTACACTTTTTCAACTTTTTTTTTTTTTTTTTTTTTTTTTTGGAGTTTGAAATGCAGAGAAGTAAATACATTATTTTTTCCAGTGTATCTTCCTGGTAAACTGCTTACACTCACTAAATCCCTAGGTTTGATTTATTTGGCTTATTGTAAGTTTGTGTCTGTGTGCTTGCGAGTGTACAGGGACATACATGCTTTTAAGAAATATGGCTTTGGGGATCGTTAGCCTCGTCAGCACGTAGTGGTAATAATTTGATCGTGTGTATTGTTTGCAGGAAGTCAGAAATGACTCTTGCTGTCACCGTGCTGAACTTGCCAATGCGTTAGCTGTCGCAGGAAGGGTGAATCATATTCCACTGAGAAATCAATAAGCCGAGTTGTGATTTTATTTTTTATTTTAAGGCTGTGACTGAAATGGAAACGGCATCAGATAATGCTGTAGGGTCCAAGCCATCCATTCAGGGTTAACGTGGACAACCAGCCAATTGATCTCTCAGTGAGCACTCGATTCCATCTTCACACGCCTCGTCTATACGGCACTGATTCAACAAAACATCGGCTTTACGTAACATGACAAACGGTGTCTCTGTTGGAACGGAGATGTTGCCCTCAAGGATGCGTCCCAAGAAGCTTACAGTGTATGTCCGACGTGTTCGTATCAAAGCATGATGTATTATTTAAATAAGGAAACATCATCTTGCTCTATATTCAATAACCTGCTGTACAAGATTGGTGCAAAGTCTAGTTATAAGAAATTTTATTACCACAAAGCCTTAAAGGTAGCATTTAGAATCACACAAAAAAAGCCTGAAGATTGTGGGTTTTTTGTGTGTGTGTGTCTGTATTTTTCTAATATGATTCCATTAATTGATTTGCATAGACGACATTGGAATGAGCCTGTGATGCATCAGACACTGGCTTTTTCAAACTAGAGGGGGGTCAGATGGTGCAAGATCTGTCCAGGTGGGCTTTTAAAGAAAGCTAATTTGGCCACTTTTGTTTTTTTTCTATAATTTGAGGGGGGAAAAAAGGTAGTAATCACAAGCAATTAAATATTAGTTTGTTTTGAACGATGAGTGCTGAGTTTATTCCTTTCAAACATCACTAATCAGTTTAAAATTACTGTTTTTTTTTTTTTTTACCCTCTGCCATTGTCTTATAAATGGCTAGAATGGAGGATTTTAAGATGTATGTACCTCATGGGATATAGTATCTAGTATATATACCTCATGGGACTTGAATTTGCAGATGCTGTGTCCTTTACCTTAACGTTCCCAGACAAAATGTTTTATTTGGTATTTTTCAAAATACATTACAGGGGCTTGTTTGTATGAGTGTGATTATGTATGTCCAGACTTGAACAGGGACTGCAGCTTTATTTTCACGATGGAAAACCAGATTTTTAGACTTAAATATTTCATTGTGTGGTGCGACATACTTGCTAATTCATAATGAATTGCAGTGTGGTACCTTTTTAATAAATGATGCCTTATTTAAAAGACATTTAATGGATAGTAATAATCTTGGTGAATTGTAAGCCTTTTAATTTGTTCTTTTAAACCAAAGTGAAGATGAAAAGGATAAAAATGTAAAAGTATCATTTTGATTCTCCCTGCATTACACTCCAGATCTAATCTTGTGTTTTCTCTCTCTCTCTTTTTTTTCTTTCCCAAAGCTTTATGGGCATCAGAATCTATGCATTATACCCAGACCAAACTTATATATCGATACATGACCCCCTAAAGATCTCTGAGTTATAATTCCCTTAGAAGAAGCTTTAAGACTCAAGTTTTGAGTGGAGAACTTTACGGATGGAGAACTAACGTTATTTTTTCCCCTAATTCTTTTCAGACTCCTCAATCAAACCCCTTCATGTGAAATCATGTTAGAAGATATTTGATGGGTGAAATTAATTCTCTAATCAAAATTGCAGGTGTGGCCCAAAGATACTCTTTGGGCTGTATCTTATGATGTAACTATTGAAAGTTAATAAAACTTTGTTCTGAGGGCCAGTACACCTTTCTCTGTGAACACACCAAATTTTGTGAAATTCTGTCTTTGGGATTGCGACATCTTACACTTATTAATACGACCATGAACCTTTATTATTTGGACTCGACTTCAGTTGCAGACGAGCCTAAATCGCATTTCAAAGTACTTCACAGTCAAATTCACTAGTAAATATTTACAAATGTGAATTTACATGTGCTCAGCATGTAGGAAGAGTGACCACATTTGAGACTAGTTAGCCGAGTTGGGACTTAAAAGTAGTTAATTAGATATTAGCTTATATGTTAGGAATTAAAGGAAATGGGAACATTTTTCTTAGGTTCCATATATTTTGTCACAACGCTGGGGCTTTATAATCATATTTCTATTCCTTCTGTGTTTCTTTCAACCTTTAAAAGGAGGTGCTTCCTTCAGTTGTCACAAAGCTTCCTGTTCATCGTCTCCTAACAGCAGTGATTGGAAGTTATCAGAAGTCTTTTTGAGGTTAAGAACCAATGATTATTAAGACATGACCCATAAAGACACTATGGAAAATCTCTCCTGATGCACAAACTCAAATTGAAAGAAAGAACTCAAGTGATCATCCTTGACATTCATCATATATTACTATTTTAATCATGGGCACATATGTAATAGGTTTGGTACACTGCAACAAATACTTAAAAAAAAAAATTGTCAGGCATTTAAGGAGCAAAACAAAACTAGTCATCAGTTTGTGAAGAAAGTTTGTGAAAATGTTTTTGAAATTCTCAAAATATTCTAAAAGTTATTTAATGGTCATTTTAACAATACAGTGTACAACACATGTGAAAAAAAAAAAAAATATATATATATATATATATATATATATATATATATATATATATATATATATATATATCACACATGCACACACACACACATGGTAATTCACATGATTTAACATTTAATTTTTTAATCAAATGTGATGTATTTTTAAAGTGGGTGTGTGAATCCCTAGTTTTAAGAGAATTTTGTGAATATTTTAATCCATTCCTGACATGTAATGTTGGGAAGTACATGTTGTTCTCGGCCACACCACCAGAGGGAGCTGTTAGCAACACCTTACACCATGTAGCAGCTTTTCATACTGGATATTTCATTCACCATAGAGGCTATTTATGTAGATATTTATGTAGATGACTTAGTAAAACATAAATGAATAGTCTGAAAGTGTTAATGAAAATAAAAAGTTGAGCTTGTTTGTGTTGTGTGGATTTATTGATACTTCATGGTTCATGGGAACACAAACAACATTCATGTCTGGTTGCATCTAACCTCAGTGTAGGCTCTTTTTAAATAATACTTATTTTGTAATAAGGTTGCCGGGGTGTATATGATTATATCTGCAGTAATGATTATTCCGCCCAGCGTCGTGGAAAGAATATGGAGAACTTAAGCAATTGCTTATTTACGCTTCCAGCTATGTGTAAAATCATGTTTTAGTTGATCAGTGAATGAAAAAGTAGTGTTGAGAGCTTTTTAATTATAAAATGTCTGTCTGCTGCAGCTGATAGCTTCACTGTGAGAACTTGTTAAAGTTGTTAAAGCGCTTGAAAATGCTCCAGAGTAGAAGAGTCGCAGACAACTGATAAATTGACTGTATGTTACAGCTTTAATTAGGAGGTTTTTATAAACTGTTCTCCCCTATTGATCTTGCAGGACATTCTGAATTTATTTTTTGCTGTGACCTGATGATTACATTAATATCGGGACTTAAGCTTCTCATCTTGTATGTTGATCACAGTTGTGATGAAAGGTTTCAGTTGGGCCGCAGAGATTTTTCACATTTCAAATATGGGCCTTGGTGTTCTGAAGTTTAGGAATGACTACCCTATATGAATCTGCTCAGAAAAAGATTGCTTATGCCGCTTTTCAGTTTGTAAACTGACTGTTCTTTTAAATAAAGATAGCCCCCTTTAAAAGCTTGTTTAACTTGTTACCCAGCAGCGTGAGTCATTTACTGATGGCCATAATGTGATAGTTTAATGGTTGCAAGCCTCCCCTTTGTTCCCAACTAAGCTAGCATCAGTAACTCAGCTGTTTTCTTCTCACATCAAAGGACAGACTCATCACTTGAACTCACCTCCATGTATTAAAGGTTTAACTCTTCCAGTAACATTAAAATACCAGCAGAGTCAAATTCAGAGATCCAGGGCACTTATGGGCATTTCTGATCATCATCCACAAAAAAAGTCTTAAATATCTTGATCTCAAAACCACACCTGAGTTTACCGCAAACAAAAAAGTGTCTCCATGTGCACCATGAGATTCCTAGAAATTATAGCCACGTTAAAAAGTTCAGGCAGGTGATGATGGGAAAATTTGCAAGACTGAGATGCATTTTGAGCAAAATGCTCAGCTTCTTCCTTCTAAGCTCCATCAGAAAGCACTAGCACACCTCTAGAATGATGCCTCCAGATCACATGAGATCACATCACATTTCTTCCTCTTAAAGTGGAGTTTTTCTTTGCCACCGTTTGGCTTAAAGGTTTGTTTTTCGCTCACTATGGAAGTTTTTTTTTTTTTTTTAGCTTGCCATTTTCTTTGATTAGGATTTAATATTATACGTTTAGTTAATGATATTTGCTGGGTCTGCAAAGTTCCTAGAGGAATCTTGCATTGTAATAGATGCTATACAAATAAAATTGACCTCACTGTGTCATTGCAACACTGACAACTTGGGATGTGTGATATTGGATATTTGGCGATATCTGACATTCTAATACTGTTAAAACAAATATTTGCCAATTGCCAATACTGATATAATCCACCTCTGCTTCTCTGTACCTCTGTACTTAATACTGACGTTTAATCAACATTAAATTCTGATTTTCTTATCATCATGGTGATGGGACCAAGCAGCAACCATCCGACTTCTGGATCGAAGCTCATCCAGGAAGTACGTTATTTGCAGTTCCAGTACTGACCACTAGGTGCTGGTTCCCAAAACAGACCAAATCCACATTTAACTCCCATGTTAAAAGAGCCAATTTTGCAGCAGAACGAAACATATTTACAGCCTGGTTAAGAGAAAAATATTTTTTTTTCTGGATAGATAGATTCTACATCCATCACAACTGCATGTGGGTCAATTTTTTTGTACCACATCAGATAAGTTTATATTAAGCAATAAAGCTGACCAATACCCAGACGTCCTTTGAGGCTGTTTGATTGACAGCTAGCCACTGGTTCTCACATTATCTAAGACAGCTAGCAATTACTGTTATGTTTTAGCAACTTAGTGCTTAGCATTTTATTGACTTCTGAGCGGTGAATAAAAACCTAACAAGAGAATATGTTTTCTTGTGCTTGTGTTGATTAAACTAACAGACTGCTGTGACTGGCTGTGGTTGGTCTGAAAGAATCTGACTATGAAGGATGGAGCTTAGCTTAGCCATGCTAACCACGGCAGTCATTTCATGTCACCATCGAAGCAACGTTAGAGACTGGAGGTCCTGCTACCAGAATGATCTACTACACGTCCCAGAACTGTTTCAACTGGGAGAGTCCTGAAATGATCCCAGCCATGGTAAATCCTTTCAGGACCTGGCTGGTCCCTCCGTGTTGAAGCCCATAGTGAAGCACGGCTTTGGCTCATTAAGGCAAAAAAAGAAAAAAAATATAAAGCAATATAATGAATGGTGGATCCCGCATCTTTGTAACATGGCGTTTTATGGTTGAGCTTTGCCCAACTTCATGCAAATGAAGATGAAACCACCATCAAAGTCAAAGTAGACATTCAATGCGTTTACATGGGAAGTTTAATTCCTCTTTAATTCAGAATTAAAGTTAAATCTGAATAAAAGTTACCATGTAAACACCTAATTCCATATGAAAATGTCAATTCTGAATTACACTTAATTCCGAAGTAAGTGGCTGGTTTATTCCCATTTTAATATATGAATAAAATAATTCCGCGGTCATGTATACATTCATTCCTCTTTAAATTAATTCCCATCTTTCTGCGCATGCTCGTTCTCTTGCCCGTCTGTCGCGATGACGCTTATATTCCACGCTGGGCTTGTTTTCAAAATGGCAGCACGCAGTAAACGGTGGTCAAGAGCAGAGATGATTTATTTGAATAAATAGCTTGGAGGAACTGGAAATAATTAAAAGAACAGATGGCAGGAAACATAAAAATTGTGAGCTTTTCAAAGCGGCCAGGTTAAATGAAGGAGGTTTCACAGATAGAGACGCCACCCAGGTCAAAAACAAGTGGAATGTTGTTGCTAACCAGTTAGCTAAGTTTGTTTTCTTCCGGTAGATGTAAAGACGTCCGCCCCCCCCATCCAATCAGAACCCTTCCCAACCCCCAGACCTAAAGCAGAGTTGGATAAAGCCGAACTAACGTGTTTTCCATGTAAACCTCAATTCGGAATTACTATTTCCATGTAAACTCGAAGGAAAATAGTTTAATTCTGAATTATTTAATTCCTAATTAAAAAAACATCAATGTAACCGCAGCCATTGTTCCTAACTCTTTAAAGTATACAAACAAGGGATGCTTCTTCTAAATCCACACCTCAACTCGGCAAACCAGGGAAACAGATGGAAGCAAAGTTGTTAGTATTAGTCTGAGTATGGATAAGAGCAGAAAAGCCTTATTTAATGCTTATTTAATTATTTATCATGAGAATGTTAAAACATTTTTAAACCAAAAATGGTTCTTGGGACGATCACCTACTGGACCTTACTTAGAGCCCCAGACTTACTTGTTTGTGTTTGTCATGGTGAACTTTCTTGTTCCAAAGAATGCAAAGACATTACAGCCAAGCCTGCTACTGAGCAAATTAAAATATAAACCAGTTTTGTGCAGTCGAGCTGTTAAGTTGCAGACCAAAGGAAACCTGCAGAATCAACAGCATGGGAAAGTGGGTTAAAGTTCAGTCCATGAAGGCCCGTGAAGCTGAGGGGAGTGTCACCATGCTCTGCCAAACACTCTCTCAGCATCTCTCAGCTTTGCTGGGAGGATTCATTATTTAAAGCAACGGTGCTGAGCAGGAGGATGTGTGGGGGGAGGGGTCAAAGAGGGGTTATAGGTCACAAGCCTCGTGGGCTTCCTTGACCAGACCAGCACGCAGCTGAAAGGCGGAGCCAGATGGATCAATAAAACTAAACTCGCCTCCGTCTGCAATTTTATCTCTTTTTATTTTTTTGAGGGACACAGGTCCCACGAGAGGACTTCTTTGTAACACACATGGACTAATAATTTGAGCAGTTCGGCTTCTGGTTGAAGGGACTGATCCTGGAAGAGTGCCTCGCCTGCGCCCCTGGCCCCACCCCCACAAAGAAAAACAACAACAAGAAAAAAAAAAAAAAAAAGATGCCCTCACAATTTCATGCATGACAAAACTTTTTGTCTGTGCTGAAGGCTGTGCTCAGAGAAGGCTTCAGGGGACGCAGCATTTACGGAATAAGGTACGTAAAAGTGGAGAAGTAGCCATGCGGTTGATCCAACTGAGTAGACCTGAGGTAGGCTGACGCTTTTTCTGGTTATTTCAATAAGCAGGAGGCTTTAAAGGGCTCATAAGAAGCATTTAAAATATATATATAGAGTTTTAGAGAGCTGATCATATAAATAATATTTGCTAGAGGACTATCTCTCCTTATTGGGTCGTAGGTTTATCTTTGCGCTCTGATCTTATTGTCCTGTGCGTTCAGAAGTTTGTGCGTCTTGGAGCCACTGTGCAGAATTTGAATTTCCCGCTCAGCGGGCTTGTAGTCATTCATAATAATAATAATAATAATTATAAAAACCCAATCAATCTCTGTATTGGTAGACTGTAGCGTTTGTCATAATTAGCCTCCATTATTGGATGAAAGCGGATGTGATTGCCACTGAGATCCATTTTTTAATTGAGCGGGTGCGCGCTCGTCGTCACGTCTCCGACGCTGTCGGCGCCACTTTTTGGGACAACGGAGCTCATCTAGAAACCCATTTAAACCCCAGGAACCAGGATTTAAGCTTACAACTGCGGATCAGAGATTTTTTTTTCTTCCTTAACTGCATCTTGAGACCACATCACTATAATTATTATTATTTTAAATTGAGCGTCCTGAGTTTAAACTCCACCCTCCCCTGCTCCCCGCGCGCACGGCCGCAGAAGCTCGGGCACATTTCTGGAAAAATTCCTCATCCCGACCCATCATGAGACACATCCAGCCCCGAGGCCAACATGCAACAGATTAAAAACTGTAAGAAGGCAAAATGCACAAGATTACGCGCCAGTGAGTCAAACTTCCAGGCTGCAGTCACAGTTGTGATGCAACAGTTTTCATAAAGGAGCCATTTTTCATTCTAATTATTCTAATTAGTAAATGTCGAGTTTAAAGTGCAATTTTCTGTATACTGAAGATGACTTCAGTAACTTAACTTCTGCATGCACGATTCAAAGTTGTTGGTTTTCTGCAGAAATATGCTGTTGAAATTCTTAGAGCATTTAAGTTGGTAACCTTAAAAGTTAGGAAAAACTAAATATAAGTGTTGCACAACTGCTGTGAAAGCCCCTTTTTCCTTCGGTAATTTAAGCACCATTAGCTTTAGTTGTGTAGACCAGTGGTGCGCAAACTGTGGCACGTGTACCAGCAGTGGTACGGGAGCGCCCTCTGGTGGAAGGTATTCATGACTTTCTACATTTTTTCCACTTTTTTTGCTTGAAAAAAAATTGGAAACATACAATGCATTATAAATACAACATTTTAAACAAAATGTGTAGCTTGAGATGATTAAAATTGTGTCTTTTTTAAATTATATTTGTTGCATATTCAGTTGCAGTGCAGATGTAACAACTTTTGAGTGTTTATTTTGCTCTGTTATGAGTATGTGAGAATTGTTGGACAGAGTTGTAAATGTCTGATTCAGTAAAGTAACAATTCAGGTAATAAATAACCACAATAAGGAATAAAAATCACTTTGGTGGCTATCTTTTAAAACTAGGTCATGGTACTCAGAGAGCTGAAGAGTTTCTAAGGTGGTATACGGTATTAAAAGTTACTGGTGTAGACTAAAGAATGAACATCAAAACAGACAGATTTGTCTTTTAGATCCTCTTAAAAACACAAATTTAATTCACAAATTGGAATTCAGTGTGGGACAGCGTAAACAAATAAAAGTCTGAAAAGAGAAAAAAAAGGTTGTTTATTTTACAAGAATATTCCAAAATAGCCTGGAGACATTTATTTGGTTGCCCTAAAAATATTCATAAACCATTAAATTACAGCTATGTTACACAGTTATTGTTTAACTTTAGTATCACAGATGCTCTCATTGTCTTTATCAGGTAAGTGAAAAAAGAGATTCCTCTGAGGAGAAGGTTGAAAAATAAAGGTGATAATCGTCTCAGAGAAGCTATTCTTCCTGCGACTACAGTTCCAAACGTTGTTAAGACGTTTAAGGACTGCAGGGACTGCAGCCAACCTCCCAGGATGTGGACACGATGCTTCTCCAGGTTTATCAGCGTGGATGGAAGACAAAGAGCCAAGAAAAAACTTCACGCTGAAACTTCACAGTTAAAGTCCGTCACCGTTTGATCGCGTCATCTGTGGGCTGCTGAACGGCTCAAATCACTAAAATCTAAGTCACAAAGTGTCTGGAGGAATGTCTTTGGGACTGACGAAAGTGGAGTTGCAAGTCACATAATCACTTTATTCACATGCAAAATAAATAAAGTAAAAAAAAAATTACAGTGAAACATGCAGTGCGTTTACACGGCAAGTTTAATTCCTCTTTAATTCAGAATTAAAGTTAAATCCGAATAAAAGTTACCATGTAAACACCTAATTCCTAATAAAATGTCTATTCTGGATTAAATTTAATTCCGAAGTAAGTGGCTGGTTTGTTCCCATTTTAATTACGTATTATAAAAAATAAATAAATAAATAAAATCCAAAGAAATCCAAACAAGATGCTAATAATGTAGTCCTCCATGTTGTTGCTAATCGAGTAAGTTTCCCAACCCCCAGACCTTAAGCAGAATTGGATAAAGCCGAATAAACGTGTTTTCCATGTAAACCTCAATTCGGAATTACTATTTCCATGTAAACTCGAAAGGAAAATAGTTTAATTCGGAATTATTTAATTCGGAATTATTAATTCAGAAATTAAAAAACATAATGTAACCGCAGCCATGGAGGGGGCTTGGTTACATTTGGGGCTGCTTTGCTGCATCTGACAGTCTTATTAAACATGGAATTAATGAAGATGGGTGACATTAGCCGATTTTGAGTTACTGTAGAGATCTTTTATTTTAAATGTAAAAGGAACTAACAAGTCTGACCATGTCTGTGCTTCTGTGGTGTGAGTGTTGCAGTCATGGAAAAAATTGTTAGACCACCATTTTTTCTTCACTTTCTTGTTCATTTTAATACCTGGTACCACTAAACGTCATCATGTGACTAAAACAGACAGAAAAGAAAACACTGAATGCATAAAAGCAGTGTTTTTGGCAGTACAACGCCATAGCTATTGATGTAAAAACTTAAGTGATTTAGGTTATAATCAAGAAAACCATGGAAAATGGTAAGATATCAGCTCTGAAATAAAACTCTTATGAGCAATCTTTGTGGTTATCGTTATGTTTGACCGAACAAATGTACCTTTAGTTGTACCAGGCATTAAAATGAACAAGAAACTGAAGAAAACAAGGGTGGTCTAATCATTTTTTCCATGACTGTAGGTGTCCTGTACCAATGTGAGACGCTCCCCTGTATCATACAGCTTAATATCAGTTTGAATTCATTTCACTTTCTAAGTTTTCTTTTGATTGTCTGCAAACGGAAGCTTATCCTTGGTTTACATTCAATTTGAAGGAATTATCCATTCGACGTGAAGGGTAAACAGCTTGATGATGCCACAGCTTGCAAAGCATGTATTTCTTCTCTGGCATGATTTATGGAGCCCCGATTAAATATTTATACGTGTTAGTCACTATCAATTGCTTTTGTGTTTCAGATGCTCCTGGCTGCAAGCGCCATGTCTGGAGGAGCTTGGAAACAATCCAGCAGATCGATTCCCCTCCAACCATCTCCTGCTACATGCGGTCCTCCGGCTAAGGTGCATCTAGTGTAGTTAGTGACGAAGCTCAGCATCTACTGCCCTAGTTGCTCCTCTAGCTGGAGGGCTTGTTCTTTTTCAGCACGTTTGCCCTGAAAACTGCTAACGACGAAACGCTTCAGGTCTTGTTTTAGATGTTTTAGAGCACAAAGTGGTGTCACTTCTCTAAATGAGGCTCATCTTTATTCTCCGTCAGTTAACTGTTTGATTACTTCTTCATCCAGACCGAAGCTGCACAACATGTTTGAACACTCTTGGATTTAATGCAGTGTATAGTAGTGCTGGGCGATATGGAAAAAATCATATATCACAATATGGACTATTTTATATCACGATAACGATATATATCACGATATACCATAATAAAGTATGTTTCCAGTTATTCCCTGAAAAGTTTGACAAAAATTTCATTGCTTACTTTTCAACTTTATTTTGAAAGGACATTTAGCTGAACTGTCACAAACATACATTTTATTGCAGCAAAAACAGGTAGGTACAGAGCTACAGTAGCTTTCACATTTTTTTTTAAAGTGCACAACAGTTTCTGAGAGGAAAAACACATTTTTGCACTGAAGTTCAGCTATAAAAAAATAAACACAAATTATTTTTCAACTTTCTGAAATCTGTAACCTTGTAGTGCAAAGTTTGCAAACCAATATAAAGTGTCTAAAGTAAACATCAGGGTTGAAGAGAAACTCTGTTTAAGGTATTAACCATGAATAAAAGTGCAAACATAAAAGGCTACTTTGTAGAAGTAGATATGTTTCTATCAAATATATCGTTGCAGGTTATTTAATTAAATATTTGCTGTAATAATTGATAAAATTAGGTTAGAAACGATAGAAGAGAAATGGCACAATACACACTTTTCTATCGTCCCCACGATATGTATCGTCATATTGCCCAGCACTAGTGTATAGTCTTAATGTTCGATGATGGTAAATGATCATTATTCAGTAGGATTTTCACTGGTTAACACTTAATGTTTAATTATCCTGTTCCTCCATGAATATGAAAGCAGAAAGCTGTTTATCATCCATCGTCACGACTCTCAGGCTCTTTCAGCTAAACATGTTATTGACTTGGCAGTTCAAAAGTGCTCACAGTGCAGGTAGTGAACACTGAACTACTGCAGTTTGTGCACTTCAGGCACTGCCGGTTCCGTCCCACGAGTCTGCTCGCTCTGCGTCGCTCTCAGAGGCAGAACTTTACTGGGTTTACGGAGAGTTTTGTTGGTTTGCTCTCAGCTTCTGCCAGCGTTTGCTGTGCAAATCCATGCAAAGCTCTCTGTGCCTCAGACTCACAGAGGTGCGCCGGTTTGTGTTTTTCTGCCGTTCCAGGCTTTGAGGAGCAACTTGAAAGGCTGGAAATGTCTGTCGCCGCGGGGACAAGAGAGGAGTTTTTGTTTTTTTTCTTTTTCTTTTTCTGTTTTATTCTTCAAATTCAGTTGTAGTGATGTTTGAGATGGGAACATGTCTTTTGAAGTTGTTGTTTATCATGCTGTTTTCTAATAAATGACTCCACAATGTGAAAACCCCAAATATGTTAAAAGGAAGTATTCAGCATCTCTTTGCCAACTGCCAGATGCTGCCAAAAAAAAAAAAAAAAAAAAAAAAAAAAAAAAGCTGCATATTTATTAGATTTTACCGACTGGAGAAAAATGGAGGCAGATGTTTCTGAGAAGGAGTTACTCATGATGGCCACTAGATGGCTTCATTTCAGTTTAAATGTTTTTAGTGGGACTGGGATGAAACATCTTGTAAACTGAAGAGATTATAAATGTCAAATTAAAGGGCATCAAGCAACATTAAAGATTTAAAGTCGTCTAAATACTAAACATTAGACTTTTCATTCTTGTTTTTGTGTTGTTTTTATGCTCCACGTCATTGCAGCACACTTTAATAAAAGCACATTTCAGACTGTATTAAACCAGTTGCTGTAATATTTTTCTGGCTTCATTGTGTGAATATTAAAACACACGCGCTTCTTGCACGTAGTGCAATTAATCTCCAACCAAACAGCCCACATGCACACTCATGCACCCACACCAGTCCTGTCTGTTAGCACTCAGCACCGATTTATTATAACAAGAGTGTGAGCTGCACGCTCGGCCGCGTGGCGCGCGCTTTCTGGGAGCGCGCACATGTATCCGGGGCTCCTCCATCTGTGCGCAGAGCGGATTCAAGTCGACTCATAAGTTCCCAGCATCGACGCAGCTTCACCGGGAGGATCTTCCGAGCAGCTTCCCGGGGAAACGGCGCCGAGGAGGCGGAGGAAGGAGGATGCTGATGATGCGCGCGGAGCCGCGAGCCGCAGCCTCACGTCACCAGCGCCAGCCCGGGATCTTCTTCTAACTTTTCATGCCTTCAAGTTTCCCCCAGATGTTTGCTGCTCTGTGATCTCCGGGTTTTCCCGCCGTTTACCTGCCATGGTTTGTCCATCGGTGCACGGAGCGCTTTTTTTGTGCGTCTTCTTCCAGCTGTTCGCGCTCCCGGGCGGACAGGTGCCAAACTGCCAGGAGGTGCGCGCGGTGTTTCACAACCTGCACCCCGGCTCCAAGTGGGTCCCCGAAACCCCGGTGTCAGGTAACTCTCATCCCATCTGGTGCTTGCTGGAGGTGACTTTTACGCGCTCCTGGTTGCTCCGTGCATGAGATTAAACAAGATAAACGGAGGTGTTTTTCAATTGTAGCATCGATTTCAGATAAAACCCGGACAGTTTAAGCTCAATTACACACACGGCATGCGCTTTATTCTTTTGTTTGAAGAATCAGTCACCTTAAATTGTGAAAAAAACGCACGTTGAGTTTCCCTGAACTGCTATAAAACAAGCTTACAGAAATCAATTTGTTCTGGTATTGATCCATACGTGGAGGCAAATAACCTTTCTGCAGACCTGATTTCGATTTGCTCACGTCATTGGAAACTGGAAGAAGATGAGGACATCTTCCTGCTGGGATTTGTTGTTGTGGGTTTAGAATATTCTGCTAAGTTTGATAGTCAGACTGGTGTCTCATCCTCAGCAACGTATCAGAATTTAAATCAGGGCTGTGATCTGAATTGTGATCCAACTGAAGGCTGTGTTGTTAGAGATGGAGTTATCCATGCATGATGGATCTTGTTCTGTTTTCCTGATGAACAGAAAGGAATATATTTGAGAATAATTGCTGCGATATAACATCCTGAATAGATGCTGCATGAAACCAGTGCTGCTGACTGGGACAGAGGGGAGCAGTCAGAACCATCCATCCTGTTCTGCAGAACAGCGTTTTGGACCTCTGGAGCCTGTTGCTTGCATTCTGATCCAGTATGTAAATGGAGAGCGCTCTCATGTGGCTGAATCACAACCAGCTGCAAATGTTAATTGGGTGTTTTAGTGTCATGTCAGCACAGGGAAGTGCTCCAGGTTAACTGCTTTCTCTCCATACCCAGCATGTGATCCTTAAACACAACACCCCCCCCCCCCTCGGCTTGAAGAGGTTTTACAAAATGAAACAAAATGTTCAGTTGACACGATCGTGTAAGAAATCACGAAAGGCTGCAAATCAAACAGCGGGGGGGGGAAGAAAGCGAGATGCACTTTGAAGCGTATTTTGTCATGCTCTCTTCTGTAAGGTGCATGCGGCCCTCCCGCTCTCACGCATCCATCTTTAATCAAACACCTTCCACCTGGGCCATCAGGCGTTTTATCTGCCAGCCAAAGGAGGGGAAAACACTGCGGCAGGCCAAGAGAAATATTTCACCTCCCCAAAGCCAAAGCAGAGCTGAGTCCAGGCTCCTTCAGTGAGTCTGAACTGGACTCCCGCTGTTCACCTAGATATGAAATCAGTTCACCAGTCAGCCACAGGGCATCCATCTTAGCTGGGGCATAGTTTAGGCTTGGTGTAAGAATGCAGTTTTACCAGAATAGTACCAATCTCATAACCTTGGCAGGGCCAGTCTGTGGTGTTAAGCCCCCCCACATTTAGACATAGACATGATTGCAAAACCTCTTCAGATTTTTTTAAGACGCGTCCCGTTGAGAATCCCATGAAAAGAAGCAGTTCCAAAATATGTTTTTTTAAATTCCCTTTCATTCCTGTTTTCGTACTGAACCCGCTTCGGTCTCCGGTTATTTAAGTTTATTGGGGCGACTCACGACTCACAGCCATAACAAACTGCTGTGAGATCTGTGAAAGAAACAGATTTAATTCTAAATCAGCTGTTCTTTGCTAAAAACAAAAAACCAAAACAGGATGCTGAGATACATAAAGCTGTTTTTATAGCTCCTTTTGCATTTTATTTAGATAGGTTTGGAGTTTTCTCTGTGGTCATTTTTAGTTGTTGTTGTTTTTTTATCTATTCTTTTGTCATGTCAGGTCTTTTTGTTGTAATTTCACTTCGTTTTGATCTTTGTTTCATTTTGGCTGTTGCTCATCTCTTTGTTGCAACTTTGTAGTATTTTTATATATCCTGATTAAAGTAAAAAAAAAAAAAAGGACTTCTATAAATCTCAGCTCTTCCACTCTTGTCATAATGATCTGACTCTTCAGGATAAAACATGAAAGCACTTTTCAGACATTTTGTGCATTTTTTCTGACCGTGCTTCATCTATATTGCATTTTTCTCATTGACTTATACTACTTAAGTTGGCGTTACAGTTATGTCTTTATTCTGAATTGCTCTGAACTTCCTGGTTGGTGAAACAGAAGGCTTGTGGTCTGATGTTACACGCGTTCTCCGCGCAGCAGATGAAAGATTGATGATATTACAGCGAGGATTGTCGAGGACGGCTAGTTGTGATCTGACTGAGAGAAGTATCACTTTCTACGAGCGTGCATGTTCGTGTGAGCGTGCGTGTGTGTGCTGAAGTGGCCTGTATCGATATGGAGGATGGTGTGTGTGTGGGGGAGGAGGCTGATTCAGTCAGAGCAGAATTCTAATAATGCTGCATGTGGTGCCGGGGGGCACAAAAAACTCCACAAAAAAACACCAAAGTTTCTCTTTCTACCAGCGTGAATGGAGACGGGCGAGAACATCACCGTGGAGACGGGAAGAAACAAACCCCAGCACATCTGTGGGAGCAGCACCACGCAGGTCTTTGTTGCGGCTGTTGTTGTGGGTGTTTGGAGCGGCTGCAGGTGAAACCAAAGAGGTGCAGGATAAATACCTGGGACTCAAAGGTGAAAGCAGCTCCGTGAGGGTCAGCGGAGGTCAGATCGGGGGATGTGGGGGGTCCCTGACAGCTTCAGTAAACACCTGAAATGGAGGAGTGATATGAGTTTGCTTGCAGGAAACCCCATACAGCACTGCTACAAAGTCTTTCCTTCCTTCCTTCCTTCAAATAAAACAAGCAGATGCCACGAGGAGGTGAAGCAGACTCATCTAAAGCCAGAACGTTTTTGTCTAATTAAACACAGACTCAAACTGTGTTTACTCAATCCTGCCTTTAATGAAGGAGGCTGCTGTGTTCACTCAAAAAGAAAAGAAAAGAAAAGAAAAAAAAGATTGTGCTCTTTCACATTCAAGCTTCCAGCTTTCAAATTGTTGCTTCATCAAAAAAAACCTAAAAGTAGAGCAGAAAACAAAGCTCCAAAAATACTTAAAACAACGCTAATCCCCATTAGCTAATGATATTCTTATTCTTCTGCTTGGCTGTAAATTGCTCCGTCTCTTTTTTTTTTTTTTTTTTCAGTTATTGTTTCTACAAAGTGACGATGGCTTGTTTTGCCCCGCAGATCCCCACATACTTCCACCAAACACTGGTAGCTGTTGTATAATTTATGCTCATAATGAACAGCTTTTAGCATATTCTATATCTTAATACAACTTGTTTTTTCCCCACGGCCCCCATCATTAAACTGGAACGGCTGGGAAACGCAGACACACACACTGTATTTGTGGTTGCCCCCATTTCTTTGACTCGGAGTCCCCGAGCTTGTTAAAGATGTGAGGGGATGGACCCCTCTTGTCTGTCTTTACAGAGGACTGTTTGAGTCCACCAGCGGACTCTTAAGAAACTTTTAGTTGTGAGAGAAGCAGCGGGGGGGAGTCAGACCGAAGGGCAGTCTTTAAATTAATTCCCGTCTTTCTGCGCATGCTCGTTCTCTTGCCCGTCTGTCGCGATGACGCTTATATTCCGCGCTGGGCTTGTTTTCAAAACAAAGTTTCAAGATGGCAGCACGCAGTAAACGGTGTTCAAGAGAAGAGACGATTTACTTGATAAATAGCTTGGAGGAACTGGAAATAATTAAAAGAACAGATGGCAGGAAACATAAAAATTGTGAGCTTTTCAAAGCGGCCAGGTTAAATGAAGGAGGTTTCGCAGATAGAGACGCCACCCAGGTCAAAAATAAGTGGAATGTTGTTGCTAACCAGTTAGCTAAGTTTGTTTTCTTCCGGTAGACGTAAAGACGTCCGCCCCCCCCATCCAATCAGAACCCTTCCCATAATTAGGAATTAAATAATTCCGAATTAAACTATTTTCCTTCGAGTTTACATGGTAATAGTAATTCCGAATTAAGGTTTACATGGAAAACACGTTAGTTCGGCTTTATCCAACTCCGCTTTAGGTCTGGGGGTTGGGAAGGGTTCTGATTGGATGGGGGGGGCGGACGTCTTTACGTCTACCAGAAGAAAACAAACTTAGCTAACTGGTTAGCAACAACATTCCACTTATTTTTGACCTGGGTGGCGTCTCTATCTGCGAAACCTCCTTCATTTAACCTGGCCGCTTTGAAAAGCTCACAATTTTTATGTTTCCTGCCATCTGTTCTTTTAATTATTTCCAGTTCCTTCAAGCTATTTATTAAATAAATCGTCTCTGCTCTTGAACACCGTTTACTGCCGGAATATAAGCGTCATCGCGACAGACGGGCAAGAAAACGAGCATGCGCAGAAAGACGGGAATTAATTTAAAGAGGAATGAGTGTATACATGACCGCGGAATTATTTAATGCGGAATTAAAATAGGAATAAACCAGCCACTTACTTCGGAATTAAGTTAATTCGGAATTGACATTTTCATATGGAATTAAGTGTTTACATGGTAACTTTTATTCGGCCTTAACTTTAATTCTGAATTAAAGAGGAATTAAACTTCCCATGTAAACGCACCCATTGTGTTTTTAAAAAGGCGCTGAAAGGCCTCAAGACTCATATAATCGGCAGCTGCTCTGCATGTGAAAAGTGTCTGGCGCCTCACGCAATATTGATTGAAAGTATGCAATAATGCAGAGGTGTCACCTTGAACTGCCTGCTGGGGACATTTGCATTCAAATAGCTCCAGACCTTGCACCTTGTCCTTCTTAATTTTAGAGAATTGGTCATTAGGACACACATGCACACACACAAAAACTGAGTAACAATCCAATAACAGGCTGATAGACAGTTGCCTGCAGTGCCCTGCAGCTATTAAACTCAAGGTGGGTGAAGTGAAATAAACTCACAACAAAACTGCACATGGATGAGAGGGAATTGAAAAAGAAGCAAAAGCAAGAGGAGGGGAACTAAAGCGGAGCCTTAAGCAAAGGGGGAGACGGTGGAAGCTTATTCCCAACTGATCTGTCATTCACAACAAAGGCTTTATATTTAGATGGTGCCATTTTATTATTTGTGAAACTCTACTGGGAATCACTTGTTTTTCCGAGTCCCTCAGTACTGTGGTACTTCTGAAATGAAACACATTTATCATCTGCAAAAGACAAACTGGTAATAATAGCTGAAATCTCTGCCTCTTCTCTGCTCCGGCCGCGCTCACCTCATGTAGGTGTTGAGAGCTTAATAATTTTACCCCCGCAGTCTGAAATTAACTTGATCTTATCTGTCAGAAGTCTTTTGTTGGTATTGAGTTGAGATATTAAGCCCGTCAGTATGCGTACGGGAAGGTGCTGTGTGACAGCTTTATTGCTCTTTTGATTAGACCGAACACCTTGATCTGTGACGCGTGTCAATAGTGAGCCAGGAGTTTGCAAAAGCCGTTCAGCGTTTGATTCCACAGTTATTAATTATCAGGACTGTCACTCAGTCGCCTCCTCTGCGCTGCTACAGTCTGAGCTCTCTACCTGACAATCTATTGTTTGAAGCTCTCAAAAGAGACAGAGCCTCACACCTGACAGAGAAAAGACTCACTTTTGTTATTAAGATAAACCTTCCGTCTTAACAAAAGCCTTTCCTCTGCGTTATATCAAGATTTTTCTGATACGTTCACATTCCAAATTAATCTCTCTGCTTCCATCTCTTTATCCCGCACACCCGGAGAAGAAGCTCCCCTGACGTTTGTTTACCGCGCCATCAATCAGGTCTCTGTCACTTACACCCCTCAAGAGCAGATCCTGCAAACAACTTCTCGACGCAGCTCGCTGCGTTACGACTGCAGCATCCACTGATCTGGATGAGAGGATGAGGGGGGGGGGAGCACCAAGGAGACGGGTTTTCACAGGAACTCCTCTTTGTGTTTTCCAATCGGATGCTTGTGCCCTATTTACGTCTTTTTAAGACAGACATTTGGGTATAAGGTGGAAACCTATCACATGTGCTGACACAGGATATATGTGTTGCTTACCTGAAAGTCTGAGCTAAAATGAATTTGGTCGTTTCAGCTTTTAGCACAGATGTTGCTTTTCTTTCGACCACGATAACCTGTGCAGCAAGATTGCAATATTGAGTAGAGAGACACAACAAAACAAGAAAAGTATGTTGCTTAAAGGGTCATCAGGGCAAAAATATAGTTCATCACCGTCAGAAGCTGAGAGCTGTTGTCTGTTATCGACCAGTCCAGCCTGAAATGACAAATCTGGAGCAGCTATATTATACATTACGGCAATAAAGTCTCTAAAAAGAGCCTCTCGAAGGATCTTCTGTCCCTCACCAAGTAGTTCTGTTGACTGAACTTAGACATACAGTCATGGAAAAAAATCATTAGACCACCATTTTATCTTCACTTTCTTGTTCATTTTAATACCTGGTACCACTAAACGTCATCATGTGACTAAAACAGACAGAAAAGAAAACACTGAATGCATAAAAGCAGTGTTTTTGGCAGTACAACGCCATAGCTATTGATGTAAAAACTTAAGTGATTTAGGTTATAATCAAGAAAACCATGGAAAATGGTAAGATATCAGCTCTTGAATAAAACTCTTATGAGCAATCTTTGTGGTTATCGTTATGTTTGTCCAAACAAATGTACCTTTAGTTGTACCAGGCATTAAAATGAACAAGAAACTGAAGAAATCAAGGGTGGTCTAATTATTTTTTCCATGACTGTACAGTAATAGAAAATGAAAGAAAACTGAATGAAAACCAAAGAAATCCTTGATATACCATGTCACTAATAAATATTAGTTGCACACAGCAAACAAAAAGAATGTTAAACTCTGACTCAGGGGTCTTCAAAGAACAATGGTACCAAACATGAACCTCCTTCTCATCGGTAAAAGAAATGAGCAAAGAAAACGAGGAGCATCTGAATTTCATGAACTTTATTGTGAAATAAACACATTTAGCTCTGCGGTTGTCTTGTGCAGATCGCGCTGGAACAGCTCAGTCTCTATCGTGTTCCTCACGGGGATTAATTGTTTTATCTCTTGAGGACATTTGTTTGTAATCTGGTTGTATAGAGTCAGATCATCCCAACGAAGCATTTCTTGTTGCAGTCTGCGCTTTTCTCATGAGCTCCGGGAATCTAATTATGTCTAATCTGAGTAAACAACCTTTACGCTACACAGTCAGGTGCACAAATGTTGTCTCATTGCCTTCCGGTCTTGCTTGTGTTTGCTTTTTTTTCGCCCCACTCCGTATCGTATATAATGAAAACTAGTGAAATCTCAGTTTGTTTGTATGCTGCAGGGCTCCTGGCTCTGATCTTTGTGCCTTAAAAATACTGTTTTGATCTTCAGAATGAAAAGTGTAGCCTTGAGTGGTGGAAAAGTTTCTGTTGACCAAATTGATCTCTGAGGAGAGATACGCTGCCTTCATGTAATGCTTGAATGTGCATCGAAAATGACTCCTTTTTTCAAGCAGAAATTTATTTTTGACACCGGCACTGCCAGAAAAACAGAGCCTGTATATAAAAATATAACACTAATTAAGGGTGCAGAATCTGCGGTGGATAAGCAGATGATAAAAAGATGATGCTAAATCTGATTTGGAAAATAAAAACAGCAGCAGCTTTTTGCAGCTCCTTCCCTCTGCTCATCCAGACTTCCATCCTGTCTCTGCTGATTTCCTGCCAGGTGCGGATCTGCAGGTTTGCCAAACCAAAGGCCCATCCTGCTGTTCCAAGAAGATGGAGGAGCGCTACCAGGTAGCCGCGCGCAGCAACATGGAGTCCGCCCTGCAGGTTGTCAGCGCTCAACTCAAACGCCTCATCATCCAAAATGCTGCCATATTCCAAGGTAGGACGTTAATATGATCACCCCTGTTTGAAACACGCAAGAAGACGACGACCCGGCGTGCAAGAAAAAACAAAAAAATCCTAAATCAGTGCTGTTTCCATTCACTTTCTTTGCTATCTCTGGAGCTTTTCACAGTTATTCAGGGAGTCACAGGCTTGTAGTGTCCACAAGCCGGGGCGAGACATCCATCTGCTGTTCAACTAGATGTTAGAGTGGCAGACATGTGTGGTTTTGAGTGACTTTAGATGTAGCGCGGCTGTCGGCGCCAGACATTTGTTCCAGCAAGTGACGGCCCCCTGAGATCTGGCACCGTGCAGTCAGTGATGACTGTTATTCACAGATTGGGGAAAAGCCAGTCAGCGGTGGAAATCTGCACGAGAGCGGACGGATCGAGATTACTAGGGAGGGCCGGTTCAGTCCAACAGATGTAGAGAAAATAAGAGTTGAGTGAGGTGAAAGATGTAGAAACTGTGAATCCCTGAGACGCTCAAGTTCTGCTGCTCTCTGTCGGCTGTGAGGATGATTAAACTGAACTGAACTGAGCTGGATATTTCATCAAAAGGTTGCTCGTTTGAAATCTCCTGAGATGTCAATGAACGCATGAGAGTTGTGTTTGGAGCTTGGCCGCAACTGAGATGATGATGTCATCAGCAGGTAAGATGTGTGAACACAGCAGGAGCACAAACTCAACACGGCCGACAGCTCAGTATCTGGGGAGCAGAGGCGCTTCTTCACAGCAGTGTGTTGAGGTTTATACCATCTTCAGTCTCTACTTCTTTTAGACTTGCTGCTTTGAACAACATAGTACTTATTACCCAACAGTCCTGCTTTTTCTTCTCTTCATCGGTGCTTCAGGCTTTTCCGTTTGTGTTGGTGATCTCACATGTCACATGATTAATAAGTGATTTAAACTTCTTCCTCATTGTTCTTCATTTTGAATGAATGAATGAATGAATGAATGCTTTATTTCGGTTTAAAACAAAAATAAAATCATGTTTTACAAAAAGAAAATTTCAGATAACAACCGAAAAAAGAGTAGGCTGAAGCCCCAAGGCTTTTTTTTTTTTTTGCCTATCCTATACCATCAGAGGATTAATTGACTATTACACAATAGTACATCATTCCAAAACACATAGCATAAACAGAAAAATTTAATTCAAATCAAATTTCCTTATAATTTTTGATAATATTAGATTTTAAAGTCTTCTTGAAGACTAACACAGAATTACACATTTTTATTTAATCGTTCAATCCGTTCCATAATTTTACACCCAAAACTGACACACATCTATACTTTAAATTAGTTCTAACTCTGCAAGTTTCAAACATTAATAACCCCATTAAATTATAATCCACCTGCCTTAGCTTAAACATTTCTTGAATACAAATGGGAATTGTCTTAATTACAACTCGAAACATAATTTCTAAGGTTTTTGAATATACAATGTCCAAAAATTTTAATGTGTGTGATCTTATAAAAAGGTGATTTGTAGAATCACGGTATCCAGCTCCATTTATTATTCTAATAGCTCTTTTCTGCAGTTTAATTATTGGATCTAGGTTCGTTTTATATGTATTTCCCCAAATTTCAGCACAATATGTCATATAAGGCATCACAGGTGAAAAGTACAGCAAATGAAGGCAGCTATTATTCAATAAATCTCTTGTTTTGTAAAGAATAGAAATAGACTTGGATAACTTCTGTTTTACATGTTTTATGTGAGGCTTCCAACAAAGTTTGTCATCTATTATTACTCCCAAAAACTTAAGTTTCATACACTCTTTCAATTTCAACGTTGTTTAATTTCAGTTTTACCTCAATGTTAGTCCGTTTACCACAGAACAACATAAATTTTGTTTTATTTTCATTTTCATTTTATTCTTGCTTTACTTCTTTGACATCTTTTTTGAGCAGTCAGAATATAAAGTAGTCACATATAAACAACTGTCCTGTTGTCACATATACGCTTCATTACCAGAGAGGTAACCAGGAGCATGCTGACACGATCAGGAGAAATCTTTTATGCAGCCGAGCAGTGAAACCAATAAGGAAAAACTGCTTAAAAAATAAGCTTTTAACAGGAAAAAAAGAGAAAAAAGAAAGACACAAGCAGACAGAAAGCTACTGCAACAGGCTGCCACTAACACTGATAAAGATAAATATGACGATGACGAAGGAAAAAGGGAAACATGCTGCTGTGAGAGGAATTGATGATGGAAATCAGAAAGAAGCACTAAACTGTTATGAGAAACAATGGCTGCCATCAAATTTCATTTTTTTACTGGTTTGTTTTTGCTGAACATTTGCCATTAATTCATCATAAAATCGAACGTAATGTTTAATAGAATTTCTTGTACGATATGTCACCAATATGCCTCTAATATCTGTTTAAACTATGACATTTTTGTCCATAATATTCTCAGTGGTATTTTAGAGTTTGTTAGATCCTGGAAAACAAAGGCTCATCCTGCGCTCCTCCCGTTGGGGCTGGGGGGGGGGGGGGGGGGGGGGGAGGGGTAGGGGGCACGCTCATTTTTCATCCAATAAAACTCTTTCTTGGATTTTTAAAGCGAACGCTGCAAAGTGAGAAGTGAAAAAACTGGACAGGGAGCTGAAAGAAGTGACGCTTCCTAAAACAGAAAGGAAAATATGTCATTCTATAATTTCTATATTTTAATTCAGGGCATGAATTATCTAAATTAACCATGGATCTGGTTAGCTGGTCTCTCAATGCAATTGATCAAATTTTTTCTACAAGAAGGGAATCTACAAGTGAGCCTTCGTGTCCAGATGGCACAGAGCCAGCGGGGTACGTTCAAGATCCATGGGCGAAGTGGCGCTTGAGCTGCCAGGCTCCTCTGTTCATCGAGGACGCTGAAGATGTTTACATATTTGGATTTATAATCATCGGATTCCTGCTGTTTGGCGTTGGCGGATACCTGATGTATCGGAAAATTAAGCGCACGGATGCTGCTATTCCGGTCCTGATGTCCGTGTGCGTGGAGGTCAGTTGTGCTGTGGGTGCCGAGACTGTAAAAAGAGACGAGATGAATCGGAAACTGGACGTGATTCATGGGGTGAGCCACCGACAGCTTCAGATGCATGAACTCATGGGGAAAATGGATAACAACTTGGGAAAACTACATGCACAGCTTAGGGAGTATGGACACGAATAATTCGGACTTTTGGATGATTCCCACGAGAGAGAACCAGCAAAGGACTCAAGGCAGGCAAAATTCACTGTCAGTCTGACCGAAAACAATCTCTCTTATCTCAATCTGGCTCCCCTGAGCGGCCTTGGCCAAGGCCGAACTGAAAAAGAATCTCACCGAGGTCTTATCCGAAGTAGGCCCCCCCCCCCACACTATCCCCCGCTCCATTGCCTTTCCCTGACTCTCAACGTCCTGATGTACTCCCCCACGTGGAGCGGACTGATTGCACTGCGCGCCACCGGCTGCGTGCCACCGGGCGAGCGTGCACGGGCCACTTGGCTGGGACCTTTTTCCTGATATGATGTCTTGTCTTGTACTAAGCTTGTTATGCCTGTGCTGAGGTTTTTTTTGTGAATCCCACAACATGTGCCTCTGATCAAGGACATGTGGTGTGAGACACCTGTTTTTCATCCTCTCCCCCCCATCCCCTATGTGGTCATATTTTCTTCTGCTAAAATTGAAGCGCTCTTATAGCGCTGACCCAAGCACCGCTGACTCCTGTCCACATGTTGTGTTGTTTTTGTATGTTTCTCTTGGACGGTGAACTGGGAAGTCAAATTCTGCTGTGTTGGGACGCTGGGTCAGTGGCGACAATAAATTTGATTCTGATTCTGATGCTGATTTCTTTTAATGCAAAAATATAATGGAAATATTAACATTTTTCTCTTTGATTAAACACAGTATTGTGAGATAAATGTTAATTTGGAAAGAGAGGTTTGTGTAATTAGAAGGACAAGCTCTTAAAACCAAGCAACGAAACCTTTGGCATCCTAATTCAGATGTCTGTGACTCGATATGTTTTCAACAAACTTTTTCATCAAAACCTTTCACATTGATTTTTTTCAAGTCAAGTTCATCCACACCAGACTCTTCCATCCATGTCTTTATGCACCTTGCTTTGTGCACTGGTGCACAGTCATGCTGGAAGAGGAAGGGACCAGCTCCAAACTGGTCCCACAAAGTTGGGATCATGGAATTGTCTAAACCAGTGGTTCTCAACTGGTCTGGCTTCAGGACCCACCATCACCCTTAATGACCAGCCGCGACCCAAATCAAGGAACATTTCCAACTTCTCAAATTTATTGAACGAAAAGATCGTGCAGTTTGAATCAGAGATAGTAGAATAGAATATCACAGAATGCCAACACAAAAAAATACGTTTATTGGTGAACCAAAACGGTAAAAACCAAAATGACTTCAAGTGGGAAATATTCCCTTTGATGGCCCCCGTCCTGGCATCTCCTCATGCTGGCCCCCGGCCTGGCGCCTCCTCATGCTGGCCCCCGGCCTGGCGCCTCCTCATGCTGGCCACTAGCCTGGCACCTCCTCATGCTGGCCCCCAGCCTGGCACCTCCTCATGCTGGCCCCCAGCCTGGCGCCTCCTCATGCTGGCCACCAGCCTGGCACCTCCTCATGCCGGCCCCCGGCCTGGCACCTCCTCATGCTGGCCACCACCCTGGAACCTCCTCATGCTGGCCACCAGCCTGGGACCTCCTCATGCTGGCCCCCAGCCTGGCACCTCCTCATGCTGGCCCCCAGCCTGGCACCTCCTCATGCCGGCCCCCAGCCTGCCACCTCCTCATTTTGGCCACCAGCCTGGCACCTCCTCATGCCGGCCCCCAGCCTGGCACCTCCTCATGCTGGCCCCCAGCCTGCCACCTCCTCATTTGGCCACCCGCCTGGCACCCTCCTCATTCTTTCCCCCCTCCTTTCACCTCCTCATGCTGGCCCCCAGCCTGGCACCTCCTCATTTTGGCCACCAGCCTGGCGCCTCCTCACGCTGGCCACCAGCCTGGCACCTCCTCATGCTGGCCCCCAGCCTGGCACCTCCTCATTTTGGCCACCAGCCTGGCGCCTCCTCATGCTGGCCACCAGCCTGGTACCTCCTCATGCTGGTTACCAGCCTGGCACCTCCTCATGTTGGCCAACTTTTCAAAGCTAGCTTCAGTACTGGACGACAACATGGCGTTTGTTTCTCCGCAGCGTCGTTGGCAACAGTTGCTTTCAAACACCTCTTTTGGATTTAACGTTCTGATACCAGTTGACACGGGCCTTTTCACTCTGGCAGAGCCGCTCTGTTTACTGTCTCGGGTTTTCCCCTTGAAGTCGGACGTGCCGCTCGCACGCTGGACCCGTTTTTTTTTTTTTTTTTTTCGAGCTTCTCCACTTGCGGGTTGTGAAAAAGCAGCGCCATCCTGACACGCCAATTAAAACTTGAAGTTTAATGGGGAGCTTGGGGTTTGGTTCTTACATGCTAACTATGTTAGAGAGCGCTGCTGTGGTTTGGCTTCACTTTCCTTGAAGGGGTTCAATACTAATTGCTTTAGCGAAGGGCTTGAGAGAAGTCCCCAAACAGCCCCCGGACTGAAATCCTTTTAACATCTTAGTCTTATCTGTTTCACTCCGCTTCATTTTCATCCTCTTTTCTTTTTTTTTCTCCCCCTCTTAGCTCTCTTTGTGTGACCCTGTCTTGTCTCTCTCAATCTGCTCAACTTTTCTTTCCCCGTCCGTCTGTCTGCCCCTTCTTCTTGTCTTTGTGCTACTTCTGGGAATTGAGAGCAGGCCATGTTTGCAATCTTCTCTGCAGCTCTCCGTTTCTTTTCTTCGGTTCTCACTTCTGCCAGAGATCAAAGGGCTTCCCCTCTTCACTCCTCCATCTCCCATCTCGCCGTGCTCCCTCCATCCCTGCATCCCCTTCTTCTTTTCAGCTCCACCTGCCCCACTCCTCTTTTCCCCCAAGCCTTACGCCACACCAGAGGTTTTCACCCTTTTGAAGTCAACTTCTCCAAACAATATAAAAGTAATAGCTCTGTCTGCCTTTAAAGCAGTTATATGACAGGCAGCCTTAACATCAGGCTTTTTCAAGATCAATACCAGGAGACGCAGTGGATAAGGCTTTAGGAAGTGCTAACAATGTGTGGCTCTTCTACAAGTCTCACACGCCATTTGAAAATCTAATGAGCCTAAACTGATCTCTTTATAGCGTATTAGGGAAATACAATATATCCTCTGATATGATGGATGATTGAGTTCCATTTTAATTCACATTAAAGAGATCATAAAACGATATACTGGTAATCAGCCTTTCACTCAGAGCTTGATATTACCTATTTAGGTCAAATAGAGAATCTCTACACCTTTGCAGGATGCACATCTTTAAATCTAATCTCATAAAATGAGAAGCTGATCTCACGTATTCTGCGATTTCAATTTGATAAAGCCCATTAATTTCGAGTTTGTTAGTATGTGATGCTGCACACATCAAACAAGATTTTTTATCAAAGTGTTTATTTTTTCATGAGGGGTTGTGGTCAGGCTCATTTTAGTGTTCTTATTTTAAAAAGGTTTTACACATAAAACCTCATACGTGTCTGCGGGGTTTTAAAAAGTATTAAAAAGTGATAAATCAAAAACGCAAAATTTAATGGCCTTAAAAAGTGATAGATTTGGTCAAAAGGTATTATTTTTAAAGAATAGGTATTATTTTTTTCTTTTGGGCAATGACTGGTTTCATTTTGATGAAATAGGCAAAATAAAATAAATAAATCCTTTCTTGCTTGCGCCGCTACTTCAAAAACGTCATATCAATGCATTGTATTCATTGGTTGATTGATAGATAGTTAGATTGATCTTTCTGATTGATACTTGGTGCAACTCGATGTCGTGGTGGTTGTAAAAAAAATCTGAAGGTAGTAAAAAAAGGTATTAAATGGTAGTAAATTTGACTCAAAGATTGCTGTATATACCCTGAACACTATCTGGAAAAACAAAACAAAAAAAAAAAAAGAAAAAATATTTTGTGGCACTGCAGGAACTTTCCATTCTACTTTCAAATACGAAGAAAAAAAAATCCCTAAAGTAAGACTCCTCAGTTTAAACAACCTGGTTTATAAGGCGATCTAGCACACCAGATTCAAATGAATGGGTCGTTAACACACCTGTGCAGACCTGGATGACAGGTGATCGGTTCATTCGAATCAGGTGTGCTGACGCAGGGAAACATTTAAGACTTGCAGGACCCTCGAGGGCTGGAGTCCAACACCTGTGGTCTGTGGTGACATCAGCTTCTTCCAGCTGAGCTTTTCTTGGTGTTTCAAACTGAATTTATGCAACATTTAACACGAAATGTTGCTGAGAACTATAAGAAACCGACGGGCTGAGAGAGAATAAACACTGATCACCCATAACATCAAAACCACTGACGAGTGGTTGATGCCGGGTCCAAAGACATAAAAATACAAATATAAATTCTCTGTATAAGGTCTGATCTTACATCTGGAAGTACAGAGCAATGCATTAAGCCCCATACTTATCCATTATAATGACAGTTTTTTTTTTGTTGATGTTCAAACAACATGCATAGAAGTATTCAGAGTATCTTTGATTGAAGGGAAAGAACCGTTCAGGCCAGAAGAAAAGAGCATGATGCAGCAATCACCATCAGCATGCAGACTCACTCACCACAAACTCTCCAGGGTGTTACGAGCTATATTCTTGCAGAAGCTCATTCTGAGATTTTCTTTTCACGCTCAGTACTTGGAAGCTGGATGGATAAAGGTTTGGTGCATGTGATATGTGCACACCCAGCCCCACCAGAACGAATCAAAAACCATTACAAAATAAAAACAGATACGTGTTTGAAAATGGGGTAGTTTCATATAACTTGGTTAGTGCAATTTCAAAAAGAGTTTTTGAGTGTTAAGTAGTCATCGCACATAACAAAAGAGTTAATTTTTACATTAACATTTACTGACATTTGGAAGTCAACTTGTACAGGCTTTTAATAAAGTGCCTTTACAGTTTTATACACTTTCTGTACACAAAGTAAAAATCACTCTGTCACGTGAGTGGTATGACATTTACGAGTTTCATCAGAGGATTAAAAGAGCAGTTTATTTTCGTGTAGGCTGATCGCCGCAGGAGCCGACAGCCGGTTACCTTTTTGCTGCAAACGCGTCTTCTGTACTCAATCAAGATTCCTTCGATTCAGGTCATTTTGGTCCCTAATAAAAGTTGACAGTTACGTTCTAATAATAGTTTCAACACTGCAACGTTCCTTTAAACCACACTGGATGTGAGGAATGAAGGGTGGCATGTGGTTGGATTCATCTGAAAAGCCTTTGTAGCATAAAGTGAACCTTTCAGAAAATCTTAATGTTTGGTAGGAAAGTGTCGCCGTTTGCTCTGCTCGGAAACCGGAAACTGAATCACACGGATGTTGTTTTTGACCTTTCACCACCTACCCAATATTCCTACAGATCACAAAACGCCTCCTTTTCTTGGTACCTGATTGGCAGTGGCCTGATTCAGCAGGATAATGGTTTAATGCACTGAAATGTTTATTTAGAAAGAGATAGAGGGAGACGACATGATTTGCTTTAAATCTAGTTTGGTCATCAGAGGATCCACCTCCAAACTTCCAGGACTGTTTCGCTGTCATGCAGGGGACGATTATGGGCAACTGTCCAATTAATTTGCATCTAATCTACTCAAACAGACTGCTTTATTTCATTCTTTGGTTGGTAAACTTGTATGAAAGATGTCAAAAAGTTATTCAGTGAGCAGTTGTGGATTTGTGTGGAGTTAATTCAATTCAATTCAATCCAATTCAATTCAATTCAGTTTTATTTGTATAGTGTCTGTTACAATGCCAATTGTACGGTGGCCCTGAAGGGCAAACGACACCAACAAAAAGGAAAACACAACGACATTAACAAAAACACAACGACATTAACAAAAACACAACGACATTAACAAAAACACAATGACATTAACTTCTAACGGAAAGGGTAGGTACCTGCTATGACAAGGATCATTGCTGATTGGACGAAAGCACGTCAGTCTGTTTAAAAGGTGGGGAAGGGCCCCGCCCACATCTGTGGTCTACAGTCAGGTGTATTTGGCAGCCTTAAAGCAGCCTTAAAAACCGTTCTCTTAATACATCCATGAAAAAAAAACGTGTTTTGTTAATGTCGTTGTGTTTTTGTTAATGTCGTTGTGTTTTCCTTTTTGTTGGTGTCGTTTGCCCTTCAGGGCCACTGTACAATTGTCTCTAGGCGCTTTACAGAGACCCAGAGCATGACCCCCGAGTAAATATCATTAACTAAATAAAATAATAATAATCCAAATCCAAATCAAGGATAATGGCAAGTAAAAAACTCCCACAGAGGGAGAAGAAAAACCTTTAAGCCAAACGGTGGCAAGAAAAACTCCACTTTAAGAGGAGGAAACCTTGATCAGGACCTGGATCATATGGGGGGGCCTTCCTGATGAAGACCAGCCGGGTAAAGAAAGAAAAAGAGAGGAGAGCACACACATGACTGAATGAAATGACTAGTTAAGTGTGATAAACCCATCCGTGTCTACTGGAGAACATTTCCAGATCAATGAACTGGTGATCTGGACTAGTGATTATGCCCGTTGTCTTTCACCTGTAAAGAGCTGGGAAAGACTCCAGCAGATCCCCCCGACTCTAAAGAGGAATGAGTGGGTATAGATAATGGACGGTTGTCTTCACAATGCCACTCAGCTGAGTAAGTTATAGATTTCTTTTTATAATGTGATGATAATATATGCGTCATTTCATCCACTCTTCCTCATCTTACCTGTCACCGTTCCCTGTGTAACTTCCTGACGAAGCAGAAACTCGTCCAGAGCTGTCTTCTGGTAATTTTGGTGATTGGCGGCTTTAATCGTTGTTAGTTCCCTGGTGATGTGTCCTTCAGAGCAGGAGCCAGATGATTTTAAAAAAAATTAGATTATCCTTCATTGTTAACAAGACGGGCATTTATTGAACTTTAAAAAAAAAAAGGATTTATTGGCGTTTATTACTGCGTAGGACCTGAAAGACACTGGCGGCGTGGACAGTTTTGTTGTGCCGCTGCTTATGTAAAATGACACATCAGAAAAATGAGCCTTCGCCGACTGCAGCGCCGGTGGAGAGACGAAGACCACACGGCTGTCTGCTCAGTTTCATCACAGCTCAACACTCCCGAGGAATAGTCCTCACGCCCCGAAGAGAGTCTGTAAACCCAGTTCTCAAACATGAGAAGACAGGATTGGCCTGATTGCTTGTAGAGTGAAATGTTTGGGAAGAAAGTTGTGCAGCATAACTCAGTGTGTGTGTGTGCAGATATCAGAGAGTCTCTGTGATATTGGCTGTAAAAAAAAAAAAAAAAAAAGTTAGCCTACTTAGTTCTCCTGCTATGACTCAATGAGTCCAGGGAGAGCAGGCACAGTGATGAAAAACAGGTCTGACTTGGACTCTTTTCAAGCCGTATGGGGGCGAACTGTACGCGCCTCGACTCATTGCTTTGAGCCAGGGGAGTGTTCTCCACTTCACTCTGAACCCTCACGCTCCTTAAACGATCAGGAGTTTTTGAGAGGAGCTTCAAAGGGTGATCGTGTTTTAAAGATAATGGCTGCCAGGAAACCTGCGACGTGCACCGTTCAAAGAAAACAGCAGACGCCTACAATAGGGATGCGCGCGATTAGTCGTCTAAACGATTAACCGTCCGCCCGCTTACTAGTCGGCACCAGAAATATTAGTCGTTTAAACTAGGGCTGGGCAACGATTAAAATTTTTAATCGCGATTAATCGCATGATTTCCCTGATTAATCACGATTAATCGCATTGTATACGCAAAATCAAATAATGAATTCAAAAGTAGTGTAAAATCCACTTTTATTTAAATGTTCTGCTGCCATATGAACTAAAGTGCCATAACATTTGTTGTTCAAACACTTTTAACATTAGCTCTTGTCAGTAACTTATATTTAGTGTAAATCTCATCTTTAAAAATGTAAAATATAATAAAGCTTATTGCCACTGCCGGGGCATTAATGTCATCCTGTTTTTATAAAAAATTAAAAAAAAAGTCTACAAACAAAATCCAAAAAAAAGATTGTGGCTAAGCACAATCAGAACATTAAAACAGGTAATTTCTGAGGTAACAGCAGAAACTTTTAAATCAAATCAAAAATTAAAAAGTGACATTTTAATATGTTTTTCGTTTTTTAATCTAACAAAAAAAGGAAAAAATGCCTGTTTTTTTTTTCTTTTTTTTTTTTAATATTTCAATTTTAGACTTGGATCAAAAATACGAAATTAAAAAAATGGTCCACAGGACTGAATCTGTTTTATAATCAATGACTGGACTTTCTGTTGTCGTTACACATCTGTGCCACTAGATGGAGCCGCACTGAAGTAACCAGTAAGTGAACAGATCTGATGTAACATGGAGGAATGACGCGAAAGTTTTGTTGCAGTCCAGAATTTTCTTTTTCAGACAGAATTGTTAATATTGCTACCTGAGTTGCTACCTGAACTGTTAAGTATACAGATTTTTATCGTTCTTCATGTCTGTTCTAGGTTTTTTTCGCATGTTTACCTGCCAATTATCTTCCGGTTCCGCAGCAGACAGTAACAGACTTTTCAAAACAAAAGCATGTGATCAACGTGCGTTAACGCGCGTTAAAATAATTGTCGGCGTTAATAAATGAATGCGTTAACGCGATAATAACGCGTTAACTTGCCCAGCCCTAGTTTAAACCAATTTGTGTTTTATTCATGTACGAGGCCGCTTAACTGTCATACAGCCGCCCGCCACTAGTCGGGGCTACAGAGCCGTCAGACAGCAGCCCCCCTCTCTCCGCGGCAATGCTCGAGTAGACTGGAGTTTTAAACGGTACGGTGGGAAGATAGTCTCGCAAAACCAGCGCAGTTTGGTGGTACTTTAATCTAGAAAATGAAAACAAGGTAGTATGTAGACTGTGTCAGAAACAACTGGCATACAATCACTCGACAGGAGCAATGCGCAACTACATTCGACTCAAGCATTTGGATGTTAATCTGCATGAGACGACGGCTGCTGATGCTAGCGGTGCTAGCCACTAGAGATGCGCGGTTCAACCGCGCACCCGCGGGCGGAGCGGATAATCCGCATATCGGGCGGATGACTCGTCAAAAAATAATACTTTAATTAAATTCGGGCGGGTTGCGGTTGAAGCACTCAAATAATAATAATAAGAAAAAATATTTTACATATTATTAAAAAGGATGGCGGGTCGGTTCGGTTTTGAAAATTGGTGAAAAAACGTTCCTGCAAATGGATAGCGGGCGGATAGAGATTTTAAGAAGCGGTTGCGGGTTAAAATATACGTCATCCGCGCATCTCTACTAGCCACACTCAGGCCGATTTGACATTGTTTACCCGGAGACGTGTTCTCCCGTCCGGTCTGAGAGGATAACGCAGCTCATCACGATAATGACTTCGCAAGATATGCTTCCACTTAACTTTGTGGAAGGTAAAGGCTTCAGGAAGCTAATGTTGCTGTTTCGATGTTTCAATAAATTGTGCTAAATTTTCACTGTTTTCCTTTTTTTTAGACTAGTCGACTAGTCTTAATTAAAATTTTCGTTTAGTCGCCAGGAACATCCCTAGTCTACAAGTAAATTCACACACGGAACAATTTAAAAAGTTCACTCTTCAGACTTGAAAATAAATCTTTTGTGTCCTTGAGTTCTTCATACCTCATTCCTAGTGGGCCAACAAATTAGCATCTCATTAGCAGTCTCAAATAATTCTATCGACTTTCCCCCGCTTCTTCTGGTTGGGTTTTAATTACTCTAAGTGTAGAAGGAATAAGAATGGCAGACCCCCCTGTGGCCCTGGTGGAGGTGGTGGTTGACCTTGGGGGAGAGATTGCCCTCATTTGTCTCCAGTAGTGCTGAATGGACGTTTGCTGTGGCAGCAACCCAAATGAGATGTGTCAGGCAGAGATGATACAAAGCCTGGTAGACCGAAGCTGCCTCTCCGTCCAGCAGCCAATAATCAAAACTGGTCCTAACTGCCCTCTGCATCCATCCCCCCCGTCTCCCGCTCGTTAGCCGTCCGCTCCGTCTTATGCGCTCCAAGCGTCTGGCCTTTCCTCTGTTCTTCCCGTCATCTGCTCGTCAATAAGTATCCCTCCCTGCGCTCTCTCCACGGAGTCATTTTGTCTTCTGGAGAAGTTTCCCTGAGTAATCCAATAACAGCGAGGACTGTTGGGATGTATGCCCGCTACAAGATGTCTGACGTTGTTTACTTGTTGCCCCCAGGCTAATCTAATAACACAAGGAGAGGCAGTTCTGCTATGTCCAATGTGCTCCTTCGAGTATCGTTTAGCAGACGTGATGGCTATACCAGCCATTACCACATCTTCTCCTATCAGTTTGCAATTTGGTTTTAACTTAATTGCTATGCTTTATCATTATCCATCAGTTATTAGCTTTCTTGTAATGAGATTGCCGGGACTTCTGAGCACAGTGCTGGGCTGGCGAGCTGTTGTTCAGAGTAATAATTCATAAAGCAGAGTGATCCTGAGGAGCATGCTGTGTGCCTCACATCTAAGCCACAAGAGGAAAAAAAAAAAAGGTTAGCGTGACTCTTCACATTGAGCCTGTTAGAACATTTTAGTGTTTGTAAGCCCGAGGAAGCAACATCAGCTGCAGCTAAAGACCCACATGGAAAAAAGCACAAACATCCAGGTACAACAAATGCATTAGTGTGGCTGCCCTTCTTATCTTTTTGCTCATTATCCAGTTTGCTGTTTGGAAAGAAAGTCTCACCAGAGGCAAATACAAAATAGATGTTTGGGCGCAGTTTGCCACAGGAAAAGGATCAAATGTGTATTTTGCTGTAGCTTTCCATATTTTTTTCTCATGTCAGAGAGGAGCTGTTGGGCTTAACTGGAAAAAGTGGATGCAGACAATGTGAAACTGTTGACGAGAGATTTACTGTCAAAAAATACAGTAGATCACACAAAAGTAGATGCATGTCACAATGCCCCCCCCCCCCCCCCCCCCCCCCCCCCTTTGAGCTTCAGCTCCACCTCAGTGTCAAGTAGTGAGGTTATTATCGTTAACAAAAACAAACGAAATAACAAAACTAGAATTGAAAAAACATTTTCGTTAACTGAAATAAAATAAAAACATGAGTTTAAAAAAAAACGTTAACTAACTGTAAACTGTATGTGTTTATAAAACGAACTAAAATTAACTATAATAATATCAAGAACGTCCTTCGTTTTCGTGTTTGTAAATTTTTTTTTCCTCATAAGTGTTCGAAATCTATTAACTTTGCTACGCCGTACAACAACCGCAAAAAAAAAAAAAAAAGTTGCACAGTCCAATCTGGGATTTCTTTGACTATGACTGTGTTAACGATAAAAATAAGTGCCTTGTTGTAGAAGCAGGTGATACAATGTGTGGAATACTTCTGAAGGAGAAAAAACCCACGAACCTGAAAGTCCATTTGAAAAGCTCGCACAAGAAGGCTAACCAAGACTATCTGGATAAGCTAGCCTAAGCTAGCCCCCTGGAAAGAGAAGCTAACCAAGACTATCTGGATAAGCTAGCCTAAGGTAGCCCCCTGGAAAGAAGGCTAACCAAGACTACCTGGATAAGCTAGCCTAAACTAGCTTAAGCACAAGCGGGAAGATGCATTGATAAATATGTTTATTGAGACCAGAATGTAAAACACGACTATGTGAGTCGATAACTTTCAAAAAGTTCAGTGCTTCACTCGAACCAAAATTACAACACTAATTTACAAAATAAAACTAAAATTGAAACTAATAACAACAAAACTAAAACTTAGTATTTCAAAACAAAAACACATAAAAACTAGCAGAACTGCTCTAAAAACAAATTAAATCTAACTGAATTTGGAAAAACTAAATAAAAACTAAAATTAATGGAAAATCCAAAACTATTATAACCCTGTAAAGTAGTGAGGTGTCCAGTAGGAGTCAGGCAGGATGAAGATTACTGTTGTTATGGAGTCCACGGAGCAAGCTTCTTGTTTATCGTGCTCACGTCAAAGCCCTGATGTTTGAAAGACGTGGATGTCATGTGTCAGGCTGCAGCATCACAAGCTAATGTTTCTGCGCTAAAAGCCCTTCTCGCAACGGCAGCAAACAGCCTCCACTTTATTCTTCGATTTTTACCTTAATGATTTCAACTTCAAGTGCTTCCACTCATTGCATCTCAGATGGTTTTGTGGTCATGATTATACATCCAGAATGACTTTCTATTTCCTCTTTGCAATATGCAGAAAACCAATCTCCTTCGTCAGGAAAAGTGCAGCAGGCCCACGCAGTATTATGTTTACTGGCCTTATAATTAATGCCAACATCCAGCAGCTGCCGTCCTGTGATTCACGGAGGAATTTGACTGTAGTCGTGTGAATAATGACCCCCGCTAGGTTTCTGCTTGTGACTTTAAACTCTGGTTTATGGTCTTTAGATGTGAGAGGGGGTCATCTCTTAAAATTTTTTTTCTTAAGTTTTTGCAAAGTCATCCCCTTGTGTGGGTGGAATTACTTGAAATAACTCAAAGACTCATAAAGATTATAGACGACCAATTTTGTTTCACTTGTTTATTTGAGGTTTAGAGTTCAACCTGGTGTTAAAGCCCTACACGCTGTTAAAAAAAAGTCATGTTTCCTCTTAACAAGGACATACTGGGACCAAAAAAACAGCCCCAGACTTAGTTTCTAATAACTCACTGTAACAAGGACACAGAGAGCATCTCAAGCTTTTGGGTGGAATATAGAAACCAACGAACACACTAAATATAAAATACGATGGAACAGAGCTATGCCAAAAACAAATCTGAGTCTCGAGCTACTGTTTATATTAAATGGCCCCTGATGTATTTGTGGTGCATCTGTCAAGAGTAGGATGGGACATTAAGAATCTACAAGTGACCCAGTCTGACACATGTCAGTTATTTAACTGTTGGTCTTTACGACTGTATGTGATGTCACATGTCTACTTCGACACGGACGTAAAATGCAGAAGAACTTACATGCAGAGACAACTGAGCAACTGCAACAGCTTGTACCAAAGAAAAATGCAGCGTCCGTCATTTTACATATTTTGGCTTTTCTGAAGACGACTCTGAGCAAATAGAGGTGAAAAGGAAACACTGGATGAAAACAGTTTCAGCAACCAGAACATACAGCCAAGCTGATTAGGGCTCTGATAACGGGCCCTTACTGGGAACCGCTGGAAGACGAAGGCAAACGGTCCCTTCCTGGTTTGGCTGACTACCCATACAACCATGAACATCGCGTAGTGGGGCTACCGCTGTTGGTACTGTGCGATGGTGGCGTGGGTCCGTGGATTTGGAGGTGATGAATAGTTATGTTTCCTCAAGTCTGTCTCGTTTTGCTAGTTAACTCAGCTTTGCTTGGTACTCAGAGCGCGGTTAGAGATGCGAATGGTGAATCTAAGAGTTGCCAACGTTTTCGGACGTGTTGAATAAAAGCAGTGTGTCTATTCCTGATTATTCTGGTGCTGTAGTGCTGTTTACCTACAGTTTATGAAGGCCTGTTTGTTTCCCTGTCGGGGGCTCCTTGGACTTAGTTTGCGGTCTGACTAGAGATGCCACGTCGGGGGGTTTTCAGTACCGAGACGATAGTGATGTTTGTTTTAGTAGAGCAGGGATTCCCTTACCTGTCATTTTAGAATATTTCTAAGGCTTGACACCCTCCTCACTCTGGTTGGTAATTCAGGTAATAGGGCGTCTGTCCATTGTAGGTGAGACGTGCGGCGCTTATGTTGACATGTCCCATGTGGTCCCACTGAGGTTTGCTTCTGCAGTTCCTGGTCCCTTATATGATAGTTGAAAATGTGTACTCCAATCAGATTTGTTTGTTTTTCAATTTTTTCCTTTTCTGTTATTGTGTGATTCCATGTTGCATCACATGATGCTGAAAGCAATGTCAACTTTTTGCGTTCTTGGATGAACAAAATCTTCCAAGACTGTTGGTGACACCACGTCACTGCTAGCAGTCGAACTGCCAGTCAAATTCTTCAATCAGTTTATTGACCTTGCTTTTTTTTCTTTTAACTTTTTTTTTCATCTTGCCGTTTTCTTCTCACCATGCCAACAAAGTTGGTCTTTTCACGTAGCCTCAACAAATAGAAGACCAGAGATGCATCAAATCAAATATAGCTGGTGGACGCTGTTGTAATTTACAGCTCTGGCCATCTTCAGCAGTAAATCTCACAGCCTCTTTCCAAACTCATCAGGCCCTGGCTGCTGCACACGCACGGACCCGACTTTAATTATTCCACTTGGTAGACTGCCTGATGTTTGATTTATTTAGTTTCACTCTCATAGGCACTTTTATGACATTATGTTTAGCTTTTGAAATCCTTGGGAATGTTAGTTTTGGACTGATTGCATCTTATAATCATGTTTTTAGCAAATTCCAGACTGAGCATTTGAATCTGGAGATTAAATCATCTGGTCCCCTTCCCTTTAATGACCACAGTGAATAAATATATTTTTATTTTGAGGGATGTGAAATCAATGTTCAGCTTCATAGCCGTGGGTTAAACTCTAAATGTTGTGATTTAGGTGTTACTCTGTTAAATTAGCCACATGCTAATCAAGAGTGCAGTTGGTTCAGATAATCTGATGAATTGAATTGAATTGAATTGAAAATATTGAATTGAAAATACTTTAATAATCCCCGAGGGGAAATTGGCTTGTTGCAGCAGATACAAAAATATACATAAATAGACAGGACATTAAATAGACATTAAATAGGCAATAAATAGACAAAAAAAAAAAAAAAAAAAAAAACCAGTGTGCAGAAACAGAACAATAAATAGACTAAAAACAGTGTGCAAAACAAGACACTAAATAAAAAGTAAGTAGACAAAAACAGTGTGCAAAACCAGTAATAATAAAACTGTAATAATGTAATAAAGTGATAATGCGGCATTAACAGAAGGCAGTGGCAGAAGTAATAACAACAGAAAAGGGGGAGTTTATGTGCAACATGAGGGATGACTGATTACAACCAGATGTGGATGGGAGGATCATCCATCTATCCATCCATCCAGAATTAAAAAATAAAAAAAAATAAAAAGCCTACTTAAATGTTAAAGAAAAAGAATTACTATAGCTCCAACTCCTAAAAAAAGTTGGGATGATGTGTGAAACACAAATATAAAAACAGAATCCAATGATTTTTAAATCTCATAAACCCATATTTTATTCCCAATAGAACATAAAGAACATATCAGATGCTGAAACTGGGACACAGCTCAAAAAAGTTGGAGCAGGTTGATGTTTAACATTGTGTAACATCTCTTCTTCTTTTAACAACTGCCTGTAAACATCTGGGAAGTGAGGAGACCAGCTGCTGGAGTTTTAGGAGAAAAATGTTGTCCCATTGTTGTCTCAGAGACTTTTGAACTGTCTGCTGATAACAAGCTGGATGGTTTCTCTCCTCTTTAGTCTGCAGGACACAGTGTCCATGGTTTCTAAACAGAATTTCAAATTTTTGATTTATCTGACCACAGAATAGTTTTCTATTTCGCCTCAGACCATTTTAGATGAGTTTGGCCCCTGAGAAAATGGTGGTATTTCTGGATTGTCTTCACATGTGGCTTCTTCTTTTCATGATTCAGCTTTAACTTACATTTGTGGATTACAGTGAAAACTGTGTTCACAGTGATTTCCTGGAAGTGTTTCTGAGTTCCATGCAGTGATGTCCAGTAGAGAATCATGTCTGTTTTTAATGCAGTGATGTCTGAAGGCCTGAAGATCACACACATCCAGTTTTAACCATTTAACCTCATCCCATGCACACAAACACAATCTTTTGATGTTATCATGCACTGTAGATGGTGGATTCTTCAAAATCCTTGCAATTTTACTTTCAGGAACATTTTTTCTGAAATTGGTCCACTATGTTTAGATGCAGTTTGTCGAAGGTTGGTGAACCACTGGCCATCTGTTCATCTGACAGGCTCTGCCTCTCTGAAATGCTCCTTTTATATAGTCATGTTACAATTAAACTAATTAGCTGTCAAATGCTCCTCCATTTGTGTTTGATCTTCACTAATTACTTTTCTTTTATTTTTCCAACCTTTTGTTGCATCTGCTCCAACTTTTCTGAGCTGTGTTTCTGCCATCAAAGTCAAAATGAGCAAATATTTTCCATGAAATGGTTAAAATGTCTGTTTCAGCATCTCATGTTGATTTATGAGATTTGCAAACCACTGCATTCTGTTTTTATTGATGTTTTCACAGCATCTTAACTTATTTGGAATTGGGGTTTGCAGTTCAAAATTATACAAAACTGAAACCATGACACACATAAGAAATGAAATAAGAAGAAAGCGTTGCACCCTCACTATTTGCATTTCCACTTAAATGAAATTTTGGCTCCTGGGCTTTCTTCGACATCGGTTGTCATAAAACACAAAGGTGCTGTCACGCTCTTCCCGGTGCCGCACACTCATGAAAGGCCCGTCGTCTCGTGGACTGAATTTAAACCCAAAAATTTTAATTTAGAGCTGATGTTTGAACTTTTCCTCTGGATTAAAAATGCACTCAAATGATCTTCTTTTTCACTTTTTTTGGTGTATTTTTGTCTTAACCATCCATCCATCCATCATCCATGCCCGTTTAGTCCTGCGCAGGGTCACAGGGATCTTTTAGGGTGAAAGACAGGATTACACCCTGGACAGGTTATTTGTCTAAAATATTGCCAGTAAAAGATGTAACCCGTGACAACGTGTTACTTAATTTGAGATGAATTGATAGGTTGAACTTTTGTTTGACATTTGTCTTTACATTTTGACATGAAACATTCCCATTTCTAACAAGTTAGCACAAATTCCACAGGTCTGAAAGAAATGTCTCTTCAGACTGGACAACATAACTTACAGCTAAAACAGCTGTACGGTAACAGCTGTCCTGACTGCTCTGGTCACAACAGCTGGTTTTAGGTGGTGGTGTCAGTCACTAGGCGTTTACCGATTGTGCTAGTAAAAGTGGCATATTATGCTAGTGGCAGTGCTCGTTTTTTGCCCAAATTATGCTCGCTTTTCAAAATTATGCTACTTTATAAAAAAATTATTCCGTGCCCAAACTTCACAACTCACAAGACAAGTTTGAAAATGTATTTTATTAACCCTGGCCTGACGTTCTGGGCCTGGTTTGTTCAAAACCTGGGTAACTTTATCCGGTAGTTAGGCCTATACGGCGGATAAATCTGCTAACCAGCGAACTAAAATAGGTTGCACAAAGCCTGGATAGTGTGGTGGATAACTATCCGCGGATAGCTTGCTAACCATCGCGTGTAGCAGAGTGTGACACAGTTTGCGCAAGGTTTTGCACACAAATGGCCTCCAGTTACCATGGTAAAGTACGCAAATTTCGAGTAAACACTGGGAGGAAGACTAAGGAGTCTGGGACCGAGACACAGACTTCCGGTTCCGTTTCATCGAATTCCCGCGGTATCTCAACACAACTAAAAAGCAATCGCAAAATAGGAGTGGAACCAACTGTTAATAGTAATCTATCGTTTTTAGTAGCTGAGATCTTCGTTTTCTTGAATTATTCTAAAATTGTGCTATTAAGACAAGAAAATATACAGATTATGCTAGCAGTGCTACTTTTGGAAAAAGGGCAAAAATTATGCTCAATTCCTCAGATTATGCTGTAAAAACTGTCTCTCCGTGTTCTTTTATCTGGTACCTAAATGACAAATCTAGAAGCAAAGATCAATCAAGAATTTAATACAATCATGTATACAAAGAATTATTATGCCATGCAGAATATTTTAATCGGCCGATGGTACACCTCTTGACACCACCAAGGATGTCAGGAAATGCACCCAGAAATCAAATTCTGTCCCTCCTTTAAGGATCCCAAGAAGGCGGGTCCTGCTCTCCCGGGTTGTATGATCCTTTGTCTCCGAAAATCCAGATGGTCCAGCCCAAGCAAAGGTAGTGTGTTTGCTCCAGGAAAGGGGGTGTAACTAAATACGCTGACCTATGCCATCGCATAGTCCTTTGAAGACAACAGGTCAGGAGGTCAAGCAGCAACTCTGAGCAATCACCCTCATACAGCCAACCCCCAGAATTCTAAATCCTAACAATGCCAAAAATTATGCTAGCACACTCGGCAAGAGCCTATCAGTCACTAGCATACACGCCACCTCCTTCTTCTGCGAGGTGTCCCTCTTCAGAGATCGCTCATCTCCAGTAGCTTTGTGTTATCCACTTTGTCTCCACCCAGTTTCACATCATGCTACATTTGCTGGACTTTCAAAGACAGAGAAGCTGGATAATTCCTCCCTGATCTGGATCCGTGATGTCATAGTTTCCTGCAGGTCTGAACGGCTCGACAAGTGACATATTTTCAGACATAAAAGGCCCCTGAAACAGACTTAAATATAGAGTCTCCTGCACAGAGAAAAAACATTATTTTTTTTTTCTGTTGTGGTTCCCTTTAAATGCTGGCAGACTCTCTAAAATGTGATTACCTTTTTTCTTCCTCGTAGCATTGTAAGCAAAGAAGTGAAGCTTTTATAGAGAAAAATACCGACAAACGTGGACCTTCCAGTGTTTTTCTTTGTCCCAAGACGTATATCATCTGAAGAACGGTGCTCAGGTCTGGGTCACCAGGCTCTGGAGCCCCGCGGATGATGTGGAGAGATTGTTGAAACGATCCCATTCAGTCCTGGAACAGGTTTCGCCTTTTATTCACCCAAATGAACTTTATTTCCATGCTTTCATTTTCCATTGTTTAGCTTTCCAAACGGTTCGTCTTATCTCTGCGAGCTTTGAGTAGGTTGCCAGGCGCTCTCGCTCTGCAGGATGCCTCAGCATCCAATTCCCAACAGCGCCTGGCTCCTTTTTCAAGTGCCCCCATTGTCTCGTATCACAGTACACCTTTTTTTTTTTCTTTAAATCGTTGCCTGTGTCTTTTCATTCTGCCGCACTTAAACCCAAAAATGTGACAGCTGTCTCTTTGCTGATACTGCGTTAGCGAGCGAGCGCCCCATGGGGCGGATATTTGCATATTATTTCAGCTGTGACTGAGAATTTTCAGGAGGAGAATTATTACCGCTGATAGAAGTATGCCAACTCCTTCAGAGTGACTCTTTGGGTTGTTCATTTCATTCATTTTCACAATTGTTATTTTTTTTAAACAAAGCTTAATTTTGTCATTGAGATTAAGACTAAACATATAATGGAAAAGCCTGTGGAGGGTTGCTGTGTTCGCTTTTAGAAATGGAAGTCGAAATGTAAAAAATGAAATGAAATTTTTTTGTTGTTGTTGTTTTTATTTTGTTTGGTTCAGGTCTGCCTTCTGTTTTGTGTCCTTGAATGCTTTCAGTTAATATCACAATTTATAAAAAAAACCCTTTTACTCAAAGATCTACTGTATGTCCACATTTACGCCTCCTTATTTTGTGCCTGAAAAGCTGAAATTTTACACTTTACTAGCACTTTCCATCTGCAGTGTCTTTTCTCCAGAGTTTTGACTTATCTTTAGCATCATCTCGACGGCGTGTCATCAGCGGTGAGAGCACATGATCCCCGTTCATCTCTATGAATCTGACACCATCCAGCCTGATGTTCGAAGCAGACACAACAAAAAATTGTCACGAGTGGTTTGCAGGGATGAGCCTGGCTCTGCGGGTTTGATCCACATTATAATGATGTGCCCTGTTGCGTTCCTCTCAAGCTGCATTTCATCACCCGTGAAAAAAAAAAAAAAAACAACAAACAGTGCGGAGCGAGGATCAAAGTGTCATTTGAAATGCGGTCATCAAACAGAGCTGAAGGGACTGACAGCTCCTTCCAGCTCCAGCTGAGAAAAAGAGCCTTTGTTTTTTTTTTTTAAAGTCTGATGACCTGAGCATCAGCGGGGACGGAGGGGAAGGGGTCTGGTTTTACAGGCTCCTCCATTAAAACATTTCAAAGTGAAGAAAATAAATCACAATTAAAGCAGTTACTCGACTCTGAATGGGGTCATTAAAGGGGACAGAGTGCTCGTTTTCATCCATCTTTTCTGCTCTGTTAATTGCTGCTGGTTTAAAGGGGGTGCAGGTACTTGACGTCGCCTTGACTCTTTATTCCACAGGGAGTGCATTTTTTTTGAAAGTGGCATAAAATCTTTGAGCTACCCACTTCTAAGGTGCAGCAGATGCAGCAAAATGTAGAGTCAAAATAAGTGAGAAAAAGATGGGGGAGGCAAACTTTACATCTTGGGCAGTGTTGGAGCAATAAGTCTGTCCCAGAGGATCCAGGAACCCGAATCCTTAGCAACCGAAACCGTTCCCCCTGTGTGACAGCTGATGTATCAGCCATTTCTGCTCAGACAACTGAGCACACACCTTCACCTGTATTCCCCCATATATTCTGTTTTGAAAGCCCTTGGTGCCCAGAAACTGTCCCAAAAATGCTGAACTTCCACTTCTGTAACCCTTTAGGGGGATCAGGTACTGAATATTATGATTTATATCAGTGATTCCCAAAGTGTGTCCCTGGTGGGCCGTCGCGGTACTGCAGGTGGGCCGTGAGAGGTCATTATAAACAAATGTGTTTTAAATACTCGATTTTTAAAAAAAATGTTCTTTATTACTCTAAAATATTTATTACATAATATGAAGAATATTTAGAGATAATAAAACAAACCAATTGAGTGTTATTCTACTGTCATCTTAACTTTATATGACAAGTGTCACCTTATTTGTTGACCCCTTTTATATTGGAATGTAGCTTTTAGTCTTGTATGTTGATCGAAGTGGTGTTTAGAGGTTCGGATGGGCCGTAGAGATTTTTCACATTTCAAATTGGGCCTTGGTGTTGTGAAGTTTGGGGAATGGATGATTTAAATGATATCATGGCTCCACTAAAAACCCCTTCACCAATTCACCTGTGCAGGTGAGGCCTTTTCAATGATATATAGATAAATAGATCTGTATCTATCAAGTACATCATGAATAAAAGACAATGATCAGGCACACAATACGTTTGATGCTTATTTACAAGAATGTCCAGAGTCTTAGTATGTTTCGGTTGAGCTCTAGAAACAAATTTGTAGTCTGTACAGGCCTCCAGTTATTAAAAAAAAACCATGTCCCCCTGTTTTTGGCAGCAGAGGCAGAAACACCCATTGACAGGAAAAACAGAAAAAAGGACCCAGTTTTTAAGAATCTTATAAAAATCAGAACCAATAAAATTTCCAAAATGTCCACAGAAGTCGGTGAGGAGAGCACTGACTCCTGGTGCTCGTCCAGGTCCAGGAAGACCCTCAAAGACATTTTCAAAAGACGCAGATCATTTCCAAAGAAGCCCACTGCTCAGCTCTTAATCTCGTCCTGATTGGCAGCTATTCTTCCTCCTGGTAGTTTTAGACAGCTGCTCTTTATGCACAACAGATTTCTCTTGGTTAAAAAAAGAAGGACGTTGGAGCATCTGTGTCTTTTAACTGTTGGAAGGAAGTTCTAACAAGTGACGCCTTCACTTATTTGTGGAGGAAGAAGAGAACGCTGACCTCTTGCAGTAGGCGACCATCACTGAACTGTGATTTTTCTCAGTAACGCAGTGGGGTTTTTAAGTTATCGAATTACAGCTGTAGAATTTAAGATGTATTATTATGACGTTATATTATTATGAACTTGAGCTTTTGCATCCTCTTTCTGGCCCCCCACTGCTCCCAGAAGCATTTAAAGCTCTCACAACAGGTTTTATCTTCCAGAAGTTAGTCATGAAAATGGTTGTGGTGACTAATTTTTTCACCCAATAGAAAAAAAAAACATGAAACTGGTGCTTAGATGGTGGTGGTCCATGGACCCAACAGCACTTAGACATATTGCTTTAAATTAAGTTAGCCAGAGTTCACCACATTACCCCTGACTTTAACCTGTGTGATTTGCAGATAATTTCTTTTTATTTAACCCATGTATCAAGGTTCTGGGAAGATTGGGGATGAAGTTTCTCGTCTGTCCGATCAACTGTATTAATTGCAAAAATGTAAGGAACCGTTAAAATAATAAACAACAATGAGCTGGTCTTAATGGCAGTTTTACAATTTATTATAATTTTTTTAAAAACTCTGTCAGACCCTTGATTAAGACACAGACGTTGACAACGAGAACACCAAACTCCTGACTTTTCCTCTGACAAATAACACCCTGCCTTTAGTACCCTCCGATGCAACAACGGCTGTAGTTTTCTTTTTGAATTAAACATTTACTCCCACGTTAAGTCTGAACTACGGCTGAGGGCATCGTTTAAACTTCAGCGGTGTGAAACCCCAGCATGAGTCTCAGACCACAAACCCCAGTATACCTCATCTGCATAGTACAGGTTTCCTGCAAAAAATAATAAGTCAGCCTTTTTTTTTGAGCTGCATTTTCACTAATTAATGCTCTCTCATGTCCATCATTTCCTCCGCTGGTGTATAAAGACTCAACATTAGGAAGACGAGCAAAGAGACTGTAAAGAAAGAAAATCATGTGATACATGACAATGTAACTGCTTCGTTGCCAGGTCCTCACACTAATTTTTACTTTTAATAACTTTTCACAAGCTTCTGTGCTTTTTTTAGAACTACTTTCGCTCATCAAAGACGGAGATCAAAACTAACCATTTTTTCCAGTATGCTAGCAGAGTGAATAAACTGCTGTTACTGAAAGAGTCACTTACTTTAACTTCCTTTTTGTAAGTTTCATGAAGAAAGCTATTTATGTGTGAATGCATCTGTGATTTAGTTCAAGTATCTCCAGCAGATACAGATAGAGTTTCTGATTTAGAGTAGGCTCTTGCCGATTGTGCTAGCATAATTTTTGGCATAATCTGAGTAATTGAGCATAATTTTTGCCCTTTTTCCAAAAGTAGCACTGCTAGCATAATCCGTATATTTTCATGTCTTAATAGCACAATTTTAGAATAATTCACGAAAACGAAGATCTCAGCTACTAAAAACGACAGATTACTATTAACAGTTGGTTCCACTCCTATTTTGCGATTGCTTTTTAGTTGTGTTGAGATACCGCGGGAATTCGATGAAACGGAACCGGAAGTCTGTGTCTCGGTCCCAGACTCCTTAGTCTTCCTCCGAGTGCTCGTTTCAAAATGGCGGCCGCTATCCGCCGTATAGGCCTAACCACCGGATAAAGTTACCCAAGTTTTGAATAACCGGGCCCAGAACGTCAGGCCAGGGTTAATAAAATACATTTTCAAACTTGTCTTGTGAGTTGTGAAGTTTGTGCACAGAATAATTTTTTTTAAAAAGTATCATAATTTTGAAAAACGTGCATAATTTGAGCGAAAAACGAGCACTACCACTAGCATAATATGCCACTTTTACTAGCGGCGAATGCCTAATTTAGAGCCATCTCATTCAATCATCATTCACACCCAGAAATGTTACAATCTGAATTTAAAGTGGCGTCACTAACCACCAATATCACGCTGCAGGCGTCTGTACTGGGCTGGGCTGCTGGTATGAAGGGTAGCGTAGCCAGAAGCATGTCTGCAGGACCAGCCACAGGCTCTGGAGGTGGCCCAGATTCTGTTACGCCCCACTTGCTCACATGGCCGACGGTACTTCCTCCTCAGAAGTTCTGCTATCTGGTGGGATTATTCTTACCCTTTTGCTCAGTAGATGGAGATAGCAGCTCCAGTGATGCTATCCTCCAGTGAGCCACGCAAGCTAATACCAAAACTTACCTGGTCATGCATGTAGAAATCAGCAATTAGATTATTTTTGATTTAGTTGATTAGTTGATAAGTGTAATATATAATATATATATATATATATATATATTAAAAAAAAAAAAAAAATCATACCATAAGCAGACCAAAACTCATGGGTGACCCTGACACTGATGCTCACATCCACTGGAAATGAAGAGGAGACGAGTGGAGAAAGGGTTGCATAGTGAAAGCAGCAAAATTACATGAATATCTTGGACTGAACAAATAAGCTCCTGTAAAAGAGCTGCCAACTCTGTCCATACATCATATAACACTTTATTCCCAACCTATTAGATTATACAAATCTGTACCAGTCAGAAGTTGTTTTTAATCAAAGCTGCTCCGTGTGTCAAATCAGTGCAAATATGAGCCGACTTTTGGTCAGCCCTCTATATTAACCAGGTTTTTTTAGGTATACATCTCTTCACCTTTAATCTTGAGGTGGAATGATTCTTTTTAGCTCATGCGCTGTGGCCACAAAGGTTCCCGCTACCTTGTCCGAGCATTTCCCTCCTAAATCTGACGATATCTGAGTGCAGCTCTGTGGCAAGCTCAGCAACAGCTAAAGGTGTTTGTTAATCTTTTTCCTTTGTGCACAAAAATATGACAGGTTGTAGCACGGGCACGCCAGAATTAATCTTCAAGGTCTCCGTCGCGTATGAAAAGCGTCCCCCTGCTTTGAGAAAGAGCTGCAGTCACCGGTCTGAGTAGCGCGAACCTGATCCAGGTTGCAGTTTCATAAAATCAGCAGAAGATTTCCCTTTAATAGAAGGATTATGAAAGCTGCAGCAGTCGGACGCTACCCATTTATTTCTGCTTATATTTGATATATTTTCCTAGTTCTCACTTCACCCCCGACCCCACTGACTTGCCCTCTTCATCTCACTTCAGTCATGCACTTATAGTTCAAAGAGATGCATTTTTCATTACAGCCCATGAAATATTGAAATGCTTATGCAACATGTGCTCATCGATGCAGACAGAACAACCGTGTCAGGGCAGAAGGACAGATCTCACATTTCTGAGAGCTCGTGGTTTATTCGCAGCAGGATTAATATATTGGCCAACCCAAATGATAAAAAATAATAAAAAAAAGCCTTGCACTCTGCTGTCTTGTTGGGCCACTCTTAGTTTTGATTAAAGCACTTCTTCTTGTGCAGTGTCGCAGTGATTACTTCTGTCCAATGTTGGATTAATTTTTCATCGGGATGTGCTGAGAGTCGGACCACGCTGATATTTAAGGGGTTAATGTCTGAACTCTGATGGGCAAGCAATGTTTGAAAATGATGTCTCATGCTCCCTGAACCATCCATTAATTATCTATATCTGCTTAAATCCAGTTCAGGGTCACTGTGGTCCGCTGGACCCTAACGGGGCTGTCAAAGGACAAAAGGGAGGGGTATCCCCCAGTCAGGTTGCCAGTTCTGTGGACTGGCAACCTGACTGCCCAGAACAGCTGTGCATGCTCACGTTCACTCCTGGAGTCAGGTTCGGTTTCACCAATTTGCCTAAAAGGCAAATAGACTCCAGGGAGTCAGAATACCTGGAGAAAACCCACAAACTCCACACAGAAATGGCCCAGATGAGCTTTAAATTGGAACCATTCAACTGTGATTCGACAGTGGAAACCGAGCCACTGAGCTGCTCCTCTCTGGACCAGTCTTTCACAGTTTAAGCCCCATGAATCCTGGCATTGTCATCCTGGAATAAGCCCTGGCTGACCTCAGCTGACTTCATCTGCTGGTGTATAACGCTGCCGGACCTAAACCAGACCAAGACCATAACACTGCCTTCACGGGCTTTAATGGTGGGCACTGGGCATCGATGGGTGCATCACTTTATCTGCTGCTTTTCTTACCCTGTTACACCCGTCAATCATTGTCATCTTCATACCTTCTCTTTGTATTGAGCATGTGGAACCTCTTAAATCTTTGCTATTAAACATTGTAATGAATTCTACTGTTGACTAAGTGAAGAAAGCTACCCCCCCCCCCCCCCCCCCCCCCCCCCCCCCCCCCCCCCCCACCCAAACTGATGTTTTAACGTAACATTAAAGAACTCAATGTGGAGCATCAACTTGAACAGGAAAGTGTTTTGTTTAGCTCTTCCTGTGGGCAAAGTTTTTTATTATTAAGAATGAAAAGTACAGACTTGTGCAGAATTTTAGGCTTGTGTGTCAGCAGCTCTGAAACATTACAAATCTATCATTTCATTCTCTTATTGATACTATCACATAGTGCTGGGCGATATGACGATACATATCGTGGGGACGATATAAAAGTGTGTATCGTGCCATTTCTCTTCTATCGTTTCTATCGTTTCTAACCTAATTTTATCAATTTTTACAGGAAATATGTAATTAAATAACCTGCAATGATAAATTTGATAGAATCATATCTACTTCTACAAAGTAGCCTTTTATGTTTGCACTTTTATTCATGGTTAATGCCTTAAACAGAGTTCTCTTCAACCCTGATGTTTACTTTAGACACTTTATATTGGTTTGCAAACTTTGCACTACAAGGTTACAGATTTCAGAAAGTTGAAGAATAATTTGTGTTTATTTTTTATAGCTGAACTTCAGTGCAAAAATGTGTTTTTCCTCTCAGACACTGTTGTGCACTTTAAAAAAAATGTGAAAGCTACTGTACCTCTGTACCTACCTGTTTTTGCTGCACTAAAATGTATGTTTGTGACAGTTCAGCTAAATGTCCTTTCAAAATAAAGTTGGAAAGTAAGCAATTAAATTTTTGTCAAACTTTTCAGAGAATAACTGAAAACATACTTTATTATGGTATATCGTGATATATATCGTTATCGTGATATAAAACAGTCCATATCGTGATATATGATTTTTTCCATATCGCCCAGCACTACTATCACATCTCAAGACCTGAGCTTAGTAGATATTTTAACTTATGCCACTAATGCAGATGTTAAACATACAGTTTTAACATCTTACGTTGTTCGGGTCACGAAGTATAAACTGAGGTTTACAGAAACACAAATAGACCTGTCAGTGGTGTTTTATTGGGGCCCACCACCAAATACTAAGGACCTTCAAGACAAGCGTTCCTTCAGAGTAGCATTTCCAGGAGTTTACGATATGTTGTTGCTGCTCTGTCTGTAATCTCTTTCTAAATATAATATCTGAAAGTATGAAGTGGGGAATTAGTCTGAAATCTTACAGCCGTGTCCCGCTGTGTCCTTGTCAGTGCTCCAGTTCTTCCATTTTATTTGCCAGGAATCTCACGTCCCCATTGATGATCAAAGAGACAAATGGTTTCAAACTCATTCTTCCTTTCTCTCTTCCTGCTTTTCCCTTCATTTCAAACGTCTCTTCTTCAATCTGTCTGCTATTACAACCTTATTCGAGGTAATACTGCAAAGTACATGGATAAACACTGTGTTCTTGGTTTATTTCAACCAAACATATGGTCCATGGGAAAAAAAATATATATAAATGATCAGTAAATGTCCATGCTGAATAACAAATAATGGCTCATTTGGGATGTTTGGTTTAGTTTTGTCGCAGCTCAGTCGAAACATTGAACAGGATGCATTTTAGAGTAAGTAGAGAAGACTGGAAAGGGAAACCTGCAGTTAGACCAGGAAGAAAACTCAAAGCAGTCAACTTAAAATAGAAAATGCACAACAAAGGAAATGAAAAACTAAATGGAAAAACAAATGGGCAGGAACAGGAGTCAGAGTTTGTGTCAGAACTGTAAGCCAAAGGAAATGAGATTTACATACAGAACAGTAATATGTAAAACTTGATTAAGAAAACAAGGTTATACTGGTTTAAAGAGGAGCAGTCAGGACTGGATGAAGAGGGATATGCAGTAAGATATTAGTATTGAAGGTAAAGATGATTATGGAACTTTAGTGTTGTTTATATTCAATAAAATGTTGTATAAAGACGACTGCTTGAAGAAAACTAGTCAATTTTCTTACATTTTCACAGTCTAGATGGTACAGGGTTGTATGTTTGGTAAAGAACCAAGGGAGAAGGTAGATATTAAATCCACAGGTGTGAAAGTCATTTTTCAGAATTGGTGCCACAGAACAAAAAGCATCAAAACGTTACTTCAGAAAAAAAAAAAAAAAAAACCCCACAGACATGGCCAACGATTATTCTGGATCTCAATCCATTAGAAATATTTTGTTAGAAATTGAAAAAGATGGTCCGTGGCAGGGCTCCATCCTTCAAGCTCATCTGCCAACCGCTCCACGGTGAAAGCTGGAACCTGATTGATGAGGAATATTGGTTTTCATTAGTGGAGGAACGTGCCTCAAACGATTCAAGCTGTCATAAAAGCCAGAGGTGCAACAAAAGAGTAATTGGCATTTTTGTGGGTCATAACAGAGTGATTTCATCGTTTTTTTTCTCTGTATTTGATCTGAAAAAAAAAAACATATTTGTTTCTATGAGTTATGTTCAGATTATTAATAGGGCTGGGCAACAATTAAAATTTTTAATCGCGATTAATCGCATGATTTCCCTGATTAATCGCGATTAATCGCATTGTATACGCAAAATCAAATAATGAATTCAAAAGTAGTGTAAAATCCCCTTTTATTTAAATGTTCTGCTCCCATATGAACTAAAGTGCTATAACATTTGTTGTTCAAACACTTTTAACATCAGCACTTGTCAGTAACACATATTTAGTGTAAATATCTTCTTAAAAAATGTAAAATAAAATAAAGCTTATTGCCACTGCCGGGGCATTAATGTCATCCTGTTTTTATAAAAAATTAAAAAAAAGTCTACAAATAAAATCCAAAAAAAGGATTGTGTCTCAGCACAATCAGAACATTAAAACAGGTAATTTCTGAGGTAACAGCAGAAACTTTTAACTAAGTTCAACTTGTCAGTTGTTACAAATAACCTTGTTTCTGTTGAATCTTCCTTCTGGGAGAACTTTAAAATAAAAATGTCCATGTTAAAGTTCAGTAACTTTACAATCCGTGTATCATTCATTCTTTCCATTTTCAATTGTCAATCAAAAATTAAAAAAATTAAAAAGTGACATCTAAATATGTTTTTCGTTTTTTAATTTTATAAGAAAAAAAAAGGAAAAAATGCCTGTTTTTTTTTTAATATTTCAATTTTAGACTTGGATTAAAAATACGAAATGAAAAAAATGGTCCACAGGACTGAATTTGTTTTATAATCGAGGACTGGAGTTTCTGTTGTCGTTACACATCTGTGCCACTAGATGGAGCCGAACTGAAGTAACCAATAAGAGAACAGATCTGATGTAACATGGAGGAACGACGCGAAAGTTTTGTTGCAGTCCAGAATTTTCTTTTTCAGACAGAATTGTTAATATTGCTACCTGAGTCTGTACCCGAACGGTTAAGTATACAGATTTTTATCGTTTTTCATGTCTGTTCTAGGTTTTTTCGCATGTTTACCTGCCAATTGTCTTCCGGTTCCGGCCAGTAAGCGACCTTTCAAAACAAAAGCATATGAGCGAGTTAACGTGCGATAAAATAATTGTCGGCGTTATAATAACGATAATAACGCGTTAACTTGCCCAGCCCTAATTATTAACAAAACATATTTAGGAAAAAGATAATTCCATATACAGTATTTTAACAAGGTGTCCTTCCAATCTTCTGAACACCCTGCTGCTGCTCAGCTTTTAAGCGAGTTTGTCGTCTCCCTTATTAAAGTGATTGACCCTGGGAATTATTGATGAAGCAGGACACCGCGTTCATACAGCGGGAGTGTGCGCCGTATCCCGGGCGTGCGCCAGCACCGAACAGCTTAATGAACAAAAAGAGAGGGAGGTGGAACGACTGTACGCTTCCCTGCCCGTGTGGCGTGACTGATGTGAGGAGAAATGTTGGGTGGTGAAGAGTCTGAACCGATTCCCGGCGGAGCCTCATCAGTGGAAAAAACCCTTCCACGGCCCACCCCGACCGGACCAGAAGGCTAAGTGGTGTGAAGCAGGGAGCTCTCTGACAAGCTCCATTACTCCACCTCAGCCGATTCCCCCGACCCTGCCTGTCAGGGAAGAGGTGATGGGGCGGGTGTTGGGGAGTGGTAGGTCGATCAAAGAGGGTGGAATGGAAGCAGAGTTTCACTCATTTACCAGCTCCCTGATCAGCAATATACGCTTTTTTAGTAGCTTTGTAACGACGGCTCTAAGAGTGGTTAATTCTGCCTCATTAGCTGGACTTTTTAGTGCATTAAGAGGTCGGTTCGCTGTTGATCTTCTCCTGAGAGACAGATGAGTAGGAGGTAGGAACAGGCGGGCGGAACCATGTCTCGGCTAACTCGGACCTTGTTAGTATTGATCCTCATAGATCGAGCACCCTTTCATTTATAATTCATCTCCGTCTGATGGACACAGACGGATGTTGGAGGGTTTGTTTGAGCGTGTTTTCATTAGCACCCTGAGATGTTTTTGTTGTGAGTCACCGGAGGGTTGCGTGTGAGGGGTAGAGGCTAGGGATGCGCGCGATTAGTCGTCTAACCGATTAAACGTCCGCCCACTTTCTAGTCGGCACCAGAAATATTAGTCGTTTAAACCAATTTGTGTTTTATTCATGTACAAGGCCGTTTAACTGTCATACAGCCGCCCGCCACTAGTCGGGGCTACAGAACCATCAGACAGCAGCCTCCTCTCCGCTGCAATGCTCGAGTAGACTGGAGTTTTAAAACGTCACGGTGGGAAGATAGTCTCGCTAAACCAGCGCGGTTTGGCGGTTAATCTAGAAAATGAAAACAAGGTAGTATGTAGACTGTGTCAGAAACAACTGGCATACAATCACTCGACTGGAGCAATGCGCAACCACATTCGACTCAAGCATTTGGATGTTAATCTGCGCGAGACGACGGCTGCTGATGCTAGCGGTGCTGATGCTAGCGGTGCTAGCCACACTCAGGCTGATTTGACATTGTTTACCTGGAGACGTGTTCTCCCGTCCGGTCTGAGAGATTTTAGATGTTTGTTTAATTTTACACTCATATTGAACTGCGCATAGAGCTTAATAATTCAGCAGCAATTTATCTTTTTTAGATGTTACATTATTGTTAAGTTTAAGTGAGTTTTTGTCGGATGTGCAGGGTTTATATTCATACTGCACGGCGCAAAATGCTGCTCGTTTCGGTTGAAATTTAATTATAATTTAGATGTTTTATTAATTTGAAAGTGAATTAAAGCTATAATTTTTGTCGGATAATCTGCAAGATTCAACGTGTCAGAGGCAATTTATTTATTTTGGTGGTTAACGTTTGACTGAGTTGCCTTCATGTTCACATTCATTCATACTGCACGGTGCAAAGTGTCTCGTACTTCAGCAGCATTTAAAATCCGACATGGTTGTTGAACATTGTGATTAAAGGCTTAAAGAACTCTTGTTACACACAATATTTTTTGGGACAATGTTTCAAATTCTGTTTCGATGTTTCAATAAATTGTGCTAAATTTTCACTGTTTTCTTAGTATTTTCCTTTTTTTTTAGACTAGTCGACTAGTCTTAATTAAAATTTTCGTTTAGTCGACAGGGAAATTAGTCGCCAGGAACATCCCTAGTAGAGGCATAGACATATATAGAGATAGACGCCGCATTGGCTGTTTGGAACGAGAAATGCAGCCGCCATCTTGGACCGGTCCTTCTCTGGGATTATAACCGTAGTAGTATTACCGTACGTCGAGTCGCAGCACAAGTGAGAGAACATGCCTGAACATTGTGTGGGATATTCCTGCTCCAATCGGCGGACCATCAGAAGCAGGGCTCAGGGTTTTACTTTTCACAAGTAAGATGTAACATATTTTTCGGTCTAAAAGACGTCTAATAAATGTCTAATAAACGTCTAACGGTCCCTAGACGTCTGGGCTAAAATCGGTCTACCACTGGTCTAAATGAAAGTTTTAGACTAGCCGTTTCTAAATCTAAACTACATTGTACATTGATCAATGACTGTTAAAAATGTTTTAATCCAGCATTTGGCCACCATTTATACAATTTACTATTGTTTTATTTTGTATTTAATTATTAATGGATTAAATTGCACCGTATAGATTTGCGTTAATATAGACCGATTATAGACGGGCGAATTTCGTGTGTGAACTTAAACGAGATGTCTATTGCTCAGTGGGTTACTATAATATTGGTTGTATTTTGTTCATTGAATATTACCAGAGTTGAGAAGGAGCAAGGATCCTTTGTTACCGTAACGTTAATGAAACGACGCTAAGCTAATGGCAGTTAACAATGCTACAGTATGTTTATTGTTCACCCGGCTATGAACTGAGACTTGATAAGTCATATTCCATAACACTGACTTAGATTACAACTGACACAAGAATTGCTATTGTAGAAATATAATTATATTGCTATATGCAATATAATTATATTTATAATTATATTATATTATATAAATATATATATGAAAATCAGTTCGTTTCGTGAGGTATGATTAAATACATTGACGGCACACCTGCCAAACAAATAACACTGAGCGGAGTGGGTGACCTGGTCCAAGATGGCGGCCCCAAATCTCGTCAGCGCCAGTAGGGAGTAGCGTTCGCTGCGGCGTCTATCTCTATATATGTCTATGGGTAGAGGGGGGCCTCCGTACGGCTGTCCGTCTCCTGACTGGTCCCTGTTGTCCCGCTGCCAGCCTCTGGTTTGTTCCAGGAGGCAGCGACGTGGTCCACTTTAGCCTGAAAAAGGGAAGTACAGGGGATCACTGCCCATTAATATTTGAGGGGCTCTCGTCGCTGCAGCTGTTTACTTAACCGAACGTGCTCCGGGGCTCCCCGAAGAGAGGACCTGACAGTGTCACCCTGTCATTTACTCCCCTTGTTCTCCTCCCACCACTCGAGTCGCTCATAGGTGCTGTAATGCTACTCGCCCTCCTGCCGCTAGCACATTTCCACTTGTGCTGCTTCCTACCTGCCTTCCTCTGTAGTGACTGTCATCCTTCCTCATTCATGCAGTTATGCAAATGTGCACTCCATCTGTGAATGACTCATTTTTACCGTCTGCATCTCCCTTTCCATTTGCAAACATTTTTTACTGATGTTTCATTACACATTTGTTGTCACTTCTAAGCAGTTTAATTTAATACAGACCAGACTCTGTCTTTTTTTTTTTTCCTTCAGCACTTCAAAGATAATGACAAGCGTTCACCCGTGCAGACCTTCCTTCGTCCGGCCTCGTTCCCCTGATGTGCATATCGGCGCTCTGAAGTCAGACAGAGTTCAGGAGTTCATGCAGCTTTAATAACTGAGATTTCTTTCCCCCTAATTTATCGCTGCCTTGTCTTTTAAGATACACGGCCCAGTTACCAGAGTCAAATCTTTCCACTTTGCCTTCACAGAAACCAGCGGCACTCTTGGAGAAGTTCAGTGCAACTCCTCTTTTGTCATTAAAAGACCTATTTGTTCTTTTTTGGCTTTTGACTGCTTTTAATCCTCTTAGCAAATTAAGTTTCTTTTCGCCATTTTATCTCTTTTAGGAATGAATTGTTTAAATGAAAGGGAAAGAAGGCGGAACAGTACGGATGCAAAAAGGTGCAGGAGTTCATATACTTGGGCTTAACTTTGCAGAGACAAGGGGAGTCTAGATATTCTTTTTAATGTTGTCTCTATGTTTCAATGCTTTAAATTTGCTTTTAATTATCATTGCTCGTTATACGGTATTGTTGTAAATACACTTTATAAATAAGTGTTTTTTTTTAAACTTGACAATGGCAATAATTGCAATCAGCTCTTTATATTGTTTCTATCCATTGCTCTGCATCTATCATACTTTAAGAATACCGACTGTGTAATCATTTATCTAACTCCTCTAAAAATAAAATGAACATAAAAAAAAAAAAATCTGTATTAAGAAGACAAGGATGCAACAAGATGAGCTCATTAAAAAGGTGTCAACACCAGTTGTGTTACTGTGATTTTATGACTAACTGTGACAGGAATGTGAATAGACTGCATATGAATAATGGATGTAGATATTTGGTTTCAGAGATTAATCATGCCAGGAAAAATATTCTGAAGTGCTCTAACGTCTTCTACCAACATCATGTCTAAATATGGTCAAAAACGTGGCAAACTAAAGGCTTTAAAACAGCAGCGAACACAAATCCTGAGGAAGTTGTTTTGTTTAACTTAACCTAACCCTAACCCTAGACCCGAGCCACTTTTCTTACTTTCAAAAGTATTCAGGTTTGTCTAAAAGATCTCAGATTTTAGATTTTGAACATGTGACATATTTTAAAGCAACGTGTGCTGAGTTTCCAGACAAAAGACATTGTTATCACCTTAAACCCAAAATAAGTTTTGGACCTGAAGAGGAACAAACTCATGCAGCCATGTTTGTTTGTTTTCATGTCGTCATGCTGTTTCTCAAACCGCTGCTTTGGATTGTACGTACGGTTGGAAATGAGAAAAAGGAAGTGAACTCTGGAAACTGGGTGGAGATGTGACACTTCGTCCAACCGAGTTTTACTTTGCAGACAGTGATGCAGGAGGATTAGTTGTCTCTTGTTTGAAGATTAAGCTGCAGCTGCCAGTTATAAAGGTCTGCAAGACGTGAATTCTGGACAAAAAGAGCCACATTAGCAACAGAAACGCTTTAATTCAACATGTCATATGTTGTTAGTTTAATCCAAGCTTGTAAAAATGTGACTTGGTTTAATATTTACTTGGCTAGGCTAGCTGCGCGCCGCCTTTTCTCTGCAGATTTGCTGAAAAGCTAGCTAACTGCCATTTTGGCTCTGCATTTTCTACAAATTTGGGAAACGTGAAATATGAAAGGTCACCCTCCCTCATAACTAACTCGTGCCAAACTAGCTTTTTAAGCAAATCTCTGCCATTTCAGAGGCTTCACCACCGAGACATAGGGTGAGACATAATTTAAAATGGCCTTTTTACACTTTAGGGTCAACAGCTCTTTTTATGTCTGCCTCCCTTTCTTCTTCCTACTATCTGGAGGCTCCCGGCTCTCCTCAGTTGAGCAGGATTTGTCACAGGTGTTAGCCGGATGCTCTCTCTCCCGTTACACCGCGGAGTCTTTCTCTGTCCTGCTTTGAACCCCACTTCGTTTTCTGCAGTCTCAGTAACGAAGGCAGGCTCAACATGCGCAGCGAAATCGCTTAATCTCAACAGCCGAAGCCACATGGAGCTGCGAGGGGAGGCCGGTTTATTTGTGCGTGTGCGAAACGGCTCATTTAATCGAAGGAACAGGAGCTTTAGTTTCCCCGAGCTGCTGCAGACTTTCCTCTCATGTCAAGCTTTGTCCTTTGCAGCGTAATTTGCACACCTCGTGCCACGCTGTTGGCTCGTGCGCCCGTATGCTTAATTTTTGAGCAAAGCTGCACGGTGAGATCCACGTGGCAAATTTTAGAGTCCATCTGTGTGAAGATACTTGCACGTCAGGCACGAACTGTCTGGTGCTCACAGACAGTTTGTGGCTCATTTTTATGGATGCAATATAAAGCATTTCTTTGTAATGTGGTAAAATACGGATGAATGTGTTAATTTAAGAAGGAGCTGAGTGAAAGAGAAGACAAACGGAGGGTTTTTTACTGGATATCTGTTGGCAGAAATCCAATATTATATTCCTGACTACGTTTTAATTAGAGCAGAACTGTGTGAAAATGAGAAAGGTTATGTTTTACTTATCTTTGAATTGTCCATTAATATTTACAGCAGACGTGAGTCCTCTTCTGAGCACCATGTTGCACTGACACCACAGACGTTGCAACCAGTATAATTGAGGGTGACGGGCCCCCCCACGTTTCTGAATTATTCTTTTGGACCCCCCCACATTTACCATGTTAACATATCAGTCCACTGACCGCTGTTTCTATTGCTTCACCAGAAAAATCCATTCCACTTGGTTGATAAGAGTATTCATACCATTGAAAGTCAACTCCAGCGTCATGTAGAATTATTTACATGACGTTACATGACATTAAATTAATGTTACATTCAAATAAACGATGAAAAATTAGTAGGAAGCTTTACTTTGTTTACTTTAAGTTACAGCAGTATAGACTGAAAGGCTTTTTTTTGGGCTGATGATCAGTTGATTGTAATATCTGCTCCGTCCCCAGACACAGTGGACATAAGGAAGTTCTTTAAAAAGCCGTGAAAAGTACCGTATTGGCCCGAATATAGGATGATATTTTATTCTAGGAGTCATATTTTCAAAAATGGGGGTCGTCTTATAGTCGAGGACTAGACGTTTCCATTGTAATTACACACCTGCGCCACTAGATGGAGCCGCACCGAGGTAACCAGTAAGAATGGAGGAACCACGCGACCAACTCGAGTAAAGGGCTTTGAAAGTTTTGTTGGAGTCCTGAAGTAATTTTTTACGGACTAAATTATTTATATTGTTCTTGAATAAAACTCGACTTTAATAGTTATGCAGTTATTGAACTACATCGTTGTAGCTCATTCAGAGTCATAGTCTCAGAATTGAAGAGAACACATTTTTCTAAAATAGTACCATACTCTGATCTTAAATAACATGGAAATCTGACGTCAAAATACGGTGCCATATTTCCTAAAAAAAAGAAATCATTAAAATGTTTAACAATACAGCAGAACACTATCTCTGTGGGAGTTTTTTCTATAGTAATTTTACAATAAAAAATTGTTTTATGAAAAACCTTATTGCCTTCATCATATTCTTATTTTCCCAAAATGATATTTTAAAAAATAGGGGTCATCTTATAATCAGAGTCGTCATATATTTGGGCAAATACGGTAAATCACAGTTCCTCCACAGGGCGGTTTGTTTTCCTATTGAAGGGTTAGCGCAGTTAGCCGGCTAGTATTTGATTCAAATGATTACTTACAGGTAAAAGTAGGTGTCTGCCAACCTGTCAAGATGCAACCAGAATCCAGGAAATGGCATCTAGTCCCTAAAAAATTTTTTTGGGGGATGAACCCCCCCCCCCAGACTCCCTGTTACTCTGACCCCCTCCCCCCCAGGTGTTGTTGCTACCAACATTTCTGACGAAGCTCAGAACAGATGAGACAAACTTCATTCTGGATGCAGAGCGGGCTGCTATATTATAGCTTCTCACACACACTTGGAGGGGGAGGATGTGGCATGAGGGGATTCATTTGGTTGCCATCTGGACTTTTGCAAGCAGATTTCACAGAATTTAACATAGTGTATATTTAAACGACACAGGCTGAGAAGCCTGAAATCTTTATAATATGAGCAAAACATCAGTAAAGATGCATTTTGAGTTTGTCATATTTCTTCAAATGTCTCGTTCACCACCCAGCTAAAAATAAATTATTAAAACGGGTGTACAAAATTAGGTTTCAGAATCATGATAAGAATGATCAATGACCTCCGAGTCTGAGAGTGAACCAGGAAAAGCTCTTCTGAACCAAACAGAAATGCTGAGATGTAAAATCACAGACACAGACTGCACATATGAAACATTTCAGTTAAGTTTCAAACACTGCTGATCTTCGCCACCAACACGTTTATGACGTGGTCATCAGGGAGCCAAGATGGTCATGACACAAATACTAACACTTATTCCTTTAGCTTGGGTTCTCTCAGTGGGCCATATTTCCTTCCAAATCTCTGAATTTTTCTTTTAACATGCAATCAAAGCACTAATAAAAGAACTGGCTGAAAATGAAATGCAAAGGACTTATTTTTTTTACCTGATGAATCGAGTCTTTTATTTGAGTTTCATCATGCAGACTGTCCTGAATGCAGCGAGCATTGACAGTTTGATCACGGTGGGCAGCTACAGCACAGATATATAACGGTTTAGAGTCAGAAGCACACGGAAAACATAATCAAGTGTGCTCCAGCGCTGCTCTTGCGATGAAATGTCAACGCTCTTGGTCACGGAGTTTGTTAAGGTGGCCCTCACATGCAGGAAGAGCCGTCCAGACCCCCGACTAAACCTCTAGAGAGGTGTTGGGTTTAACCAAGACCTTTCAGAGCAAACTGTCGACAAGACCCAAGGGTGCGCTGGTGGCTGGATCTCATTACAACACGCCGATACGAGCGCGGATGTCCTCATGAGGTTACGAGGGTAAACTCTGGACAAAGGAACTGGGTTATTGATCATCTCAGGGGGAAATGGGCTCAGTAGCCGTAGACAGAGAGGTGAGCTGGTGATGAGGTGGCTGACTGGAAGCTAACCGATAAAAATGTTTTGAATCCTGAATCTTAATACCATCAGTTACGACTGATCATGTGACGGCGTGTGCTCCTAGAGAGGCTGGCCCAGTTAGTCCACCTGAGAAAAGCCACCATCTACGAGTGAATTCCAATTCCTCCCTTAACCCTCAATCTCAACCCTCAATCTCAAAAATGTGCATTCCCGCTAAGGGCAAGTGGTGTCCCAATTCTAAGGGACATCAAGTTGAGGGAAGAGTTTGAAGGCTGTATCGCCCTCGAAATTAAGATTTTCCGACACCACCCTTGGAAGTAAGGGCTATCCAGAAGCTAGCTATAAACGTAAGTATCTTCGTATATCTTAAAGATATAAATGTTATGAAACCAATTTATTGTGTTTGTTTGAGATTTTTTTTCATGGATTAACATCGTTGTTGCGTAACATTTATTTTTTTACTTTACGATGTTTGCTGCTGGACCGGCAGTCCCGTCGGCTTCACGTTGTACTCGTAGGTGGTCCCGGTACATTATTCAGTCCTCCGTCGCTACACAACAAAGTAACGTGAAGCCGACCCGGACCGCCGACGGGACCGGTCCGCCGTCCGTGGTCCCGTCAGCGGTCCAGGTCGGCTTCACGTTACTTGTACTCGTCGGTGGTCCCGTTCCGCCGTCCTGGTCCCGTCGGCGGTCCCAGGCGGCTTCACGTTACTTGTATACCTTGTTGTGTAGTGACGGAGGACTGAATAATGTATCCTCTATTGTGTTATTTGCTAATATTATTTAGAGAATATACGGCGCTCTTTTCAATGTTATTCCTGTGTCATTTCAGGAAATACAGAGACAACACGGCTCTGATACATTTCAGTCTAAAGACGTAACTGCACTCGAGGGGTGTCCCATTTCTAAGACACAAGATAGCCCTTACACTTACTTTCGAGGGTTAAGATTGAGGGCCAAAAATTGAGGGTTAAGGGCGAGGGTTGAGGGTTAAGAGAGGAATTGGAATTGGCCCTTAGTCTGTATTTCACTGCAGCCCCAAAGAGCTTTTAATTGAGCTCTTTACTCTGTTTCCAACCCGGGAGAAACATGTCAACTTTGTTCCAAACAGCCTCAGATCGACTCGCCTCTGCTACAGCCAACATCAGACAAATCCTGGGCCAACCGACAGAGAAAGTGACAGTGAAATTAAAGGTTTACCGCAAAAAAATATGAAGTATTTGTCTGCAAAATGTTTTGATGTGATAAAAAAAATTCTTCTCTACTGATTCAAGCTGACGGTATTTCAAATATTCTCTTTTCCACAATGATCGGGGAGTCTAACTGGTTATGATACAAACTGAGACAGAGGTGGGAACCAGGGAGACTAACACATTTTTTAAGGTTTTGTGGCACTAGTGGTCTAGATATAGGGTGTTTCGGGTCTTGCTACATTATACACCGTCGCCCAGGCGACCCAGCCGCGATTGGTCGATCCACGGCTTGTGTTCAAGCATGAAACAACTTCAGTTACTGTTTGGTGAAACATGTATATTACAGTCTGTCTGTGTTATTCTGCCGTTAATCATCAGGTTTTAATGAGCCATGAAGAGTTTAATTCATTCAGTTTTATTTTGCTTTTTCACATTATTTGTACATTATTTGTATTATTTTCATTTGAGCTACATGCTATAGATATAGATATCCACATAGTTATCATGAAGGAAGAAAATATATATTTGAACGCTTCAAAAACCAGAAGCAGCAAAGAAGTCAAGTCATTTCACCAACGTTAGAGAGGAAATATTAGCACTTGAACACACTGCGAAGATGATGTCATACTGCCAAATAAACCTCAGATCTGCTAAATATCCAGTCAGAATAATCTCTCTCACCAAAAAAGACCCAAAGCTTATTCAACCTGTGGAATCAGCTGAAAATAAATGTTGACGTCATCCACCAGTGTGTTACAAGACAAATGAGAGAGACGTTCACAGACACTCCCAGTCTTCCCAGCAGCTGATTTTTTTTTTCTGCATTTACATATACAGCTTTAAATGGAGCCAAGCTACTAATTTTGTTCTGCTCTGCGTCTTTGATTTCACTCTTTTTATGTATTTGACAAAAATCCTGAGGAAATGTGCTGTACTCCTCAGGGTGCTGTGAACCGCCTACATATCTGTTCTCACAGGTGCTCTAAGAAGTCTTTTTGAACCTGTGAAGCTGATCCGTAATTCAAGTGAAAGTTGTAAAAGTGACCCATCCTCTGTAGAAGAGCCCGTAACATAATCAATAATTCTGCCATGTCTGTGATATTTATAATATCTCCATTCACATTCTCCAGATGTTCACTTTCTACCAGAAGAAAAACAGGATTTGGTGGCGGTTGAGGTGGCGGGAGGGGACAAAGACTTCAGGATCAGGAAACTGATTTTTTTTAACGCTGGGTCGATTTTCATTCTTTCTTTTTTTCTTCTCTCTCAATAGGATAAAAAAGAAAAAAAAACACAATTAAGGACATTATAGAAATCAGGTTGCACTGCCATCACTGCACGTGAGCTACAGCCTGCAAACGCTGGATATACAATACAGCTAATACTGCAAATATAACAAATACTGCAAATACAGCAAATACTGCAAATACAGCAAATACTGCAAATATAGCAAATGCAGCAAATACAGAAATGCAGCAAATACTGCAAATACTGCAAATACAGCAAATATAGCAAATGCAGCAAATACAGAAATGCAGCAAATACAGCAAATACTGCAAATACAGCAAATGCAGCAAATATAACAAATACAGCAAATATAACAAATACAGCAAATACAGCAAATACTGCAAATACAGCAAATACTGCAAATATAACAAATACAGCAAACGCAGCAAATGCAGCAAATACAGCAAATGCAGCAAATGCAGAAAACGCAGCACATGCAGCAAATATAACAAATACAGCAAATGCAGCAAATACTGCAAATATAACAAATACAGCAAATGCAGCAAATACAGCAAATACAGCAAATACTGCAAATACAGCAAATACTGCAAATACAGCAAATATAGCAAATATAACAAATACAGCAAATACAGCAAATACAACAAATACTGCAAATATAACAAATGCAGCAAATGCAGCAAATACAGCAAATACTGCAAATATAACAAATACAGCAAATGCAGCAAATACAGCAAATACTGCAAATACAGCAAATACTGCAAATACAGCAAATACTGCAAATACAGGAAATATAGCAAATATAACAAATACAGCAAATACAGCAAATACAGCAAATGCAGCAAATACAGCAAATGCAGCAAACGCAGCAAATGCAGCATATATAGCAAATATAGCACATGCAGCACATGCAGCAAATACAGCAAATGCAGCAAATATAGCAAATATAGCAAATGCAGCACATGCAGCAAATATAGCAAATATAGCAAATATAGCAGCAAATATAGCAAATATAGCAAATGCAGCAAATCAGCAATGCAGCAAATAGCAAATGCAAATATAGCAAATGCAGCAAATATAGCAGCAAATATGCAAATATAGCAAATATAGCAAATGCAACAAATGCAGCAAATATAGCAAATATAGCAAATGCAGCAAATATAGCAAATGCAGCAAATATAGCAAATGCAGCAAATATAGCAAATGCAGCAAATATAGCAGCAAATATAGCAAATGCATAGCAAATGCAGCAAATATAGCAAATATAGCAAATGCAGCAAATGCAGCAAATATAGCAGCAAATATAGCAAATATAGCAAATATAGCAGCAAAAATATAGCAAATATAGCAAATGCAGCAAATATAGCAAATGCAGCAAATATAGCAGCAAATATAGTAGCAAATATAGCAAATATAGCAAATGCAAATATAGCAAATGCAGCAAATGCAGCAAATATAGCAAATGCAGCAAATGCAGCAAATATAGCAAATGCAGCAAATGCAATATAGCAAATATAGCAAATATAGCAAATGCAGCAAATATAGCAAATATAGCAAATGCAGCAAATATAGCAAATGCAGCAAATATAGCAAATAGCAAATGCAGCAAATGCAGCAAATATAGCAAATGCAGCAAATATAGCAGCAAATATAGCAAATGCAGCAAATATAACAAATGCAGCAAATATAGCAAATATAGCAAATGCAGCAAATGCAGCACACTTATTGCATTTTATCGACCATTTTTAGTTTAACAAATTACACATATTAGGCTTTAAATATAAGAATTTGAATGACACAGCCATAGAGCTGTAGAGAGACATCTCGTCTCACCAGCTGATTAATGCACATTTCTGTCATCAAAACCCTCAAGTGATTATTAAGATTATTATAACTTCCTCTCTCAAAACAGCGATGCTGATCACAATCGCTCCAACCCGTGGTGGCCTGTTGCATTCTGGGACATAGTATGCGAGGTAGACCGGTCAGTAGCACAGAGGAAATTTTCCCAGAAGTAGCAAAGCGTCCTGGTGTTTCTTGCATACTGCAGTTTGCTGTCATCCATTGTTCTGTATGTGCTGCTGATAAAGTATTCAGTTTTAGAAATACCTGTGGACACTGTGGGACAGACAGAGAACAGCGGAGAGCAACCAGTTTCTAAATTCAACTGGAAGCCAAGCACAACACAAAACAGGAGTCCGAAAGCAGCAGAGCATTAATAAATCCCAACAAGTAAAAGCCAGACCCAGACCCAGACCCAGACTCTAAATCAGAACCATGACAGCAGCCTGCGTTCGCCGTGACGCCGTTGGGTCATACCTTTTTCATCTTCTCTCTGCTGACAGCCCCCAGCCCTGCTTTCTGTTAGTCTCTGATTGTGTATGCTTAAATTTATCTCTAAATAATAAATTAGTTTTCCTTTAATCAATTCCAGCCGGTTTAGCGCTGCCTCCCCTTCGCCTGGCTGAACTGGGTCACGACAGCGTTGATTTGAAACAGAAGAGCCCAGTGACGGTTGAAGTAAAACAAAACAAACAAAAAAAGAGGGTATTTACAATGATAGAAAAGACTTTCTGTTAAAACAGTAAGTTTTCGTTATCAGGCACGGTTCCACCTTCACGGTACTCAACATAAGTTATTGCTATGGCAACAACTACCGCTATAAATTCAGTGATTAGCTATTATTATGCTTTGAATTTATTTTATTATTTCGTGCCAAAGATAGTTACTGAATCAAGTGACACAGTTAGACCATAAAGAAAAATGTGCTTCGTAATTGTCCTAGATACGCAAGTTTACACAACAAATAAAAAAAAGACTTAAGCAGATCGAAATAAATGATCATAAACAGAATTAAAGAGCTGGCAGATAAAGGTTGATCTTTTGGAAGTTATAAAGAAGTGTTCTCTGCTTTTCTCTTGACATTTCTGCAGATGAATTTATCATTTTCCACAGAAAAGCTTCACATTTCAGAAGAGCTTTGTGTTGTTTGCCACTGAAAGCAAGGTTTTTCTTTCCATCTTTCTTTGGTTCATCCAGCAGAAAGTTTCACTGCTCTTTAAAAAGTAGTCGGGGGGCCTTGGGAATGTACTGAAATGAAAGAGCAAGACAAAACGTGTCAGGAAATTACTTTCTCTCTAAATTATCACTTTTATTTCTTTTTATTGAACACTTTTCTTCTCTAAAGCAGCGTCTCCTCTCATGGTCCTGTTTTACGTTTGTGTCTCCTTGTGTTGAATGCAGCATTAAAAAGAGGAAAAGAGCAAAAAAGAACAAAAAGAACAAACAGAAGCTGAATTAAAATTGAATGCAGTGTGTGGCGTGACGGAGAAAGCATACTCAGCTACTGCAACTGTCGTTCCTGCAGCAGGAGAGATTTCGTCTGTCAGTGTCGTTTAAAAGTGTGTGCGGTTTGAGTTGTTAGGGGAGACGCAGCTGCTTTGAGCCTCACAGCGAGATACTGAAGCGAGGAACACGGAGAAATGAAACCTACGACACGTAGCTGCAGTCTGACAGACGACTGTCACTTCGCCTTTGGCTCTGCTTTAACCGGAGCGACGCTGCTCTTCGACTGCCACAGAAGGTCCAACTCTACTTATGAACGTGAGAGAACGAGAGAAAGGATTCCCTCCTTTGTAGACTTTATTGGAAACGAATGCATGAAGAGCACAGGTGTGTGTATGTGTGTGTGTGTCCTGACTCCTGTGGCTGTGGGTCTCATTATCAGGCCTCAGACAGGAGCCGGAGGCCAACAGGTGTCGAGAAGAGACTCCTCTGGATCAAAGCCAGAGAAAATAATTACACAACCCAACCTCCACCTCCCTGAGATAAGACCAACCGCCTGCCACCTTGCATTCGGACACTGTCAAACCGCAGACCGCATATCCGCAGCAGAGTTCTGCTCCGTCGAGGTCCACACATGACGGACGGATGGACACCCACGGGCGCCGTGTTTGTGCACACATTTGTCTGGGCAGGCCTAAGGCGGCGAGCGCAGGCAGACAGATGCAGAGCGACGCCACTTGGTTAAATATTTTATCTCCTCATCATTAACACGCTGCCAGGAAGCCGGGATCAGACTTTAAAGGACAGACACCCTCCACCAGCGCTTTGGCATTTTCATGGCCTCATTTCAAAGTGCCGCTTTGAAGTCTCTTAACTAACTATATCCGAGCCACAATTATCTAAAACTACAGCAGCGCCATGATAAAAACCGATCAGTTCATCAAAAGAACGGCTTGATTCACGCCACTGGACTCACCCCGTGGTGACGAGACTAACCTTGACTGAGTTTGATGAGAATTTCCCGTCAAAAAAGAGATGAAAGATTTCCAGCTGCGAGCAGAAAATAGCATGAGAAAGTCCTGGAATATGCAATTACCGAAACACGACAATGTAATGTCGAAAAATGATGTTGTTACACTGTGAAGGATGAAACTTAAATTGCTTCTTTTTTTTTTATCACAAGCAGCCACAATAGTGTGCGAACAAATGCACCTGCATCCTCATGATATCACACACAAACGTTTAGGCATCTCTGATCTAAAGCTGCAAGACTCCAGCTAGATCAAGAATTTATTTTAAAAGTTAGATTCATTTTTTGATAAGAAAAAATATATAAATAAAAAGAAAGGCCTTGGAAAAATATTCCATTTAGAGTTAAAACAACTCGTTAAAACAACCCGAGGTTGTTTCAGAGGTGGTGAGGAGGGTACATTTCTCTTTGGGAGCAAAATAATGTGAATTAAAGTAATTTTGAATGAGAACAGAACCGGTGTTTGTAACTGACCCATCGGCAAGTCCCGTCTCCCTGGGTTACGGTTGTTAACGCCTGCGTTGTTTACCATTTTCACTGCCCGTGTGGAAACGTCTCACAATGTTTTCACACAAATTTTGGACACATTCAAGTCCCTTTCATTCTAAAGGGACTTGAATGTGCCATGGAGAGATAAACACAAATTCCAATTCCTCCTTTAACCCTCAATCTTAACCCTCCAAAGTAAGTGTAACGGTTATCTTGTGACTTAGAAATGGGACACCCCTCGAGTGCAGTTACGTCTTCAGACTGAAATGTATCAGAGCCGTGTTGACTCTGTATTCCCTGAAATTACACAAAAATAACATTGAAAAGAGCGCTGTATATTCTCTAAATAATATTAGCAAATAACACAATAGAGGATACATTATTCAGTCCTCCGTCGCTACACAACAAGGTATACAAGTAACGCGAAGCCGGCCTGGACCGCCAGTCCGGCAGCAAACATCGTGACATAAAAAGATAAATGTTACGCAACAACGATGTTAATCCATGAAAAATCTCAAACAATCTAACCTAAGATGGTTTCGTATTTACATCTTGTTTTGAGAGTAATATACTATGCAAGCACAGAATAAGATTACTATTTGTAGTTAGTTTTTTTTGGCTTATTTCAAGAATCTCTTTTCTAAGATGTGATTATCTCACTGCACTGGCAGAATTTCACTTACTTTTAGTCTGTATCTGCTCAAACCAAGTATTTTTCTAAATTTACCCAATGACATTCATTTTTGCAGTGTTCTGGGTAGCTCTTACTCCCAAGGGTGGTACCGGAGAATCTCAATATTGAGGAGCCATACAGCCCTTAAATTTGTCCCTCAACTTGACTTTATTAGAATCGGGACAGCACTTGCACTTCACGAGAGCGTGCATTTTTGAGATTAAGGGTTAAGGGAGGAATTGGAATTCACTCAAAATCTTAAAACAGATATGGTTGGTAAAAAGCTTAAATTAGAAGCAAGGGTTTATAGAGCACAATAAGTTTTATTTGTATAGGCATAACTATAGATCGACTGCACTACAAAACTAAATATGTAGAGCTACATAGCAAGTTGTGGATTTGAAGTTATAGCACGACATAACTTATGGAGATATAATACTGCTAGATACCTAAAAGTTAGATTTGAGGGAGTTCATATCATTTAAAAGCTGCCTGATGTTTTGACTTGCTCTTTAGCTCTGTTATCTGATAACGTTAGTGGCGATTAACTTTAGCAAATGTTAGCACTCGCTAGCTCACTTATCCAAGACAAAGGCTGTGGGATGACAGTAGGTAATGTTAGAGTTAAAAGCACTGCTGCTGTGGTTTACCTCAGAACAAATGGAGGTGGCAGCTTAATCCACAGAAGACATTTAGCTCTGTCTCGTTCGCTTTTGTTTCTAAATAAACTGCTATTTTAAGCCGCTGACGACACTCAAGAATGTTATTCCACTTCAGTAATAGTGTGGACAGTTGGGGTCTCTACAGATGTACTGAGGTCATTTTATCTTTGTATGCGTTTTATAAAAAGGACTGTTTGTACAGGAATCACTGTCCGGTCACTTCCACCTCGTTATAAGTTCATACAAGACACCATGAATTCCTCTTCTTTTGCGTCTATGCACAGTAGTTTGCCGGATATTTAACAGTTGACTTGAATAAGCTTAGACAGCAAATGGAAGAAGATTCCTGTACAAAGGTAACCCTCAATCTTTGGCCCTCAATCTTAACCCTCCAAAGTAAGTGTAAGGGCTAACTTGTGACTTAGAAATGGGAGTGCAGTTACGTCTTCAGACTGTTGGGAGCAATCTTACGCCAAAGCTACGTCCAGTCTGTCAAGAAAACGACAACAGCGAAGAAGGAGAAGAAGTAGTAGTAGAAGAAGAAGAAGAAGATAATATATTTATATATATATGACAAAGACAATAAAATAGTTTCATAACATTTATATCTTAATTAACAATGAAAATACTTACATTCCTAGCTCGCTTTTTTCTGCGCCATCTTTTTCAAAGATGTTTTGGCGAAAATATGCAATGCCTTCTGGGTAGCCCTTACTCCCAAGGGTGGTGCTGGAGAATCTCAATATTGAGGGCGATACAGTCCTTAAACTTGTCCCTCAACTTGACTTTCTAATGATCGGGACAACACTTGAACTTCACGGGAACGCGCATTTTTGAGATTGAAGGTTATGATTAAGGTTTAAGGGAGGAATTGGAATTCACTCTAACACTCATTTTTTATACACTTTCTGTACACATACAAAGTAAAAATTATTTCAGTTTATCAGGGACCCTATACAAACTGTTACTAATGTGAAATTACATTTTTAAGTCTCATCAGAGGCGTAATATAGTCATTCAATTTGCCATCGGTCCATTGCCCCCCCGTGCTAACGTCAACCGCCATTTTGCTACAAACACATTTTCCATTGTAACTGAAAACCTCTTTGATTCATGTCGCTTTGGTTTCTAATAAAAGTTAGTACAGTCCTTACCATCTGAATATAGACCTAGTGTTATTTTATCAGCATATTTTTACTTTAATAACACATGTTTTAGTATGTATCATACTGCAGAGTTCCTGGGCAATCATGCGTGTGCTTTTGAGACCTGCTGGCATATTTTTTTCATTTTATTTAGAATCAGAATCAAATTCAGATTTATTTTCGTCACTGAGCCAGCGTTATTTACGTGGGAAGATCTGAAGTTCATCACCAAACCATCATCTTGACGTAATTCATTGTGGACTTTAATACATGATTGGATCATTATTCTGTTATGGTGACTTTCTTTTATTTTGTGGCGAGAAAGCAGTGAAAAGGTTTCTTCTGATGACTGCACAACAGCGCCAAAGTGGTTTTTAACATTTATGTCCAAAAGTATCATTAGTTAAAATTCCACCCGATACGACTACTATATTCAATTAAACTTGTTTTTTGTTGTGATGTTGCCTCATTCTTATTTTGATTGCTGTCCTTGCAAAAATGAAATCCCCACTCTACATTTTTCTTCCTTATTTTTATGCAGATTTTACATTTATGTCTTATGCATCAAAGAAAAAGTCTCTTTAATCTGCAGTGTGTGTGGCGTACATACAGGGCCTTAATCTGTGACTAACATAACAAGATTACACTCCTGATATCCCTCCTCTGTTCCTCCTACAAGTGAAATCTGTGCTTTTTCCTCTGACAGGAGTCAAATCAGTCAGGGGCTGAAAACAGTGATAATATCTGCCACCGCTTTGTTCTGAACAAAAATACACCGCAGCCTTTCTGATGCGCTCGCTCTCGCTGTGAAATGAGGCAGCGATCATTGTCGCTGTTATTGTGGTGTAACATATCCAGATGTCATCAGGGTGCTCTTAAAACTGCTAAGAACCCTGACTGTGAAATAAGAAAAAAAACATGGAAATGTAAAACAAACATAAAATGAAGCGATTGTTATTTTTACTTTCACTTTCACTTCATTGTTGATGCTATGAACCCAATATATTTCGTGATTTGTCTCACCAGGATCCTTTTATTAGTTAATATTCTTCCATTCCTGCGTTTGAAGACACATTTGAGTCGACTTGTTTGACGGCATCTGAGATCAAACAAATCAAACAGTAGAAACGTCTATCGTGCTCTTACAAATCAATCCTCTACATCAGTGGCAATTTTAAAATATAGCCTTATATGCCTTCTCAATTAGCTTTAAACTAGGGCTGGGAATTGATTAAAAAAAATTAACTAATTAACTGCATTCTTTTTAAAAATTAATCGCGATTAATTGCAGTTAATTCTTTTAATCGCGATTAAAAATTATGTGATTATAAAGTATAATGAACAGACAAAAAATTGGAATAATAGCGTTTATTTTTCACAAAATGTTGCATTGAAAGTGCATTTGTAACATATTTAAGAAAGTCTTCAAAAAATAAAGCTTTTAAAAGTGCAGTTATATTTCAAAACATTGAAGAACTGTTCCTTAATGTAAACAATGGAGACTAACTTTAGCTGTAAAGCTGCGACAAATAGCTTATTCGCTTATTCATAGCATTTATGTGTGTGCTTGATGTGAAAAAGTGCTATAATTGATTATAATTCTGTTTGTTTGTTGTCATACAACTCCTCGATCCGGGACATTATAGTTTTTCGAGCTGGTAACTTGTATGTCGTGTCTCCCGAAGCAGTTTTAATAACTTCACATAATCCGGCGTCTTCAACTATGTTGACAGGTCGGCAGTTTGTCGCTATCCAACAGGCAATTGCATTAGTAATCTTATCATTTGTCTGTTTAGAGTTTACCCCACCTCTCGCACTGTACTGCTCCAAAGTTGTTTGCCGTGGATGTTTTGCTTTTAGGTGATAAAGCAACGAGGAATTACTGCGGTGGTATTGTAATTCCCCTTTGCAATGAATACAGGTAACCTTTGTCTTGTCCAAAGCTCCATCCGGCAATATTTTGAACCGAAATTGTCCATTTAAAAGTGTTTATTTGTTCTTTTCCGTCGCTAGCTCAAGTTTGTTTTCATGTTAGCCTCATAGCGGAAGTGACTCTTCTTCGTCTGTACTAACCGCGCACTGTTACATTTATGGCGCGCTGTCGCCCACTTGTTGTCTTGGATGTGGTCGTATGTAATTTTAATCAATGCGTCAAATATTTTTAATGCGTTAAAATGAAAAAAAAAACGCAAATCGTTAACGCGATAATTTTCCCAGCCCTACTTTAAACACACAGGAGAGATGTTTATTCCTTGTTGTGGTTATTTATTGTTACCTGAATTTCATTTGAAACGTTGTATTTATAATGCATTGTCATGCATTGACGAGTCATGGCGTACCACAGTTTGCGCACCACTGCTCTAGAAAAGGGTGCTGCATCCTAAAGCCAGCGTCTGTGATGGTATGGGGTTGCATTAGTGCCCTTCCTGAACCTCATTCACGCTTATGTGGTGGAAACATGAACGCAGAACCGTAAATCGAGATTTTACTACTCAAGCTGCCGTCAGAGCTACGTTTTCCGGGAACGCTCATGGATTTTTCAGCACGGCGGTTCAAAACTGCACATCCCGCACACATTAAAAAGGCTTAGCTGAAGAACATATTAAGACCCGTTTGAATCATAAAAACTTTACTATCCCAACATTTTTTTAATTTGTATGGGCATGAAAAAAAACAAAACAAAAACAACACCACCCTGGTGAAATTCAGCGACCAACGAAAATGACACGTGCATTGTGGGGGTGAATTCAGACGTCATCAGAAGTATTTCCTGTCACACTGCCCGTGGCTTATTGACTTAAGTACAGGTTGCATGCTGTTCTGGCTGCCTGGAGTAATAGTTGACCCGACCATAACAGATTCCTGTAGTAGTTTACTGCTGTTACAGCAGTGGGACAGTTTGAAATCAGTTACTTTGAATGAACGTGTTTTCATTCACTGTTTAAATCGCTCCTTAGGTCACTTGTGTTTGTGTTCGTTTCATCTTCGGATATAAACCCGTTTGTACGAAGGTTTAAGAAGCTAACTGAGAGTGGTGCTGGTGAACGCCGGCAGCCTGGATGGGCTTAAACTGGAACAATGTCACTGTAGCGTCACAGTTGTGATTTCACAGAGCGGCAGGGACATGTCATGGCCAGATCGGGAATCGCTTGAGGCTTGAACTCAGCGGCCTGATCCACCCGCGCGCTACAATCTCTCTCTGGAGTCCGTCTGCCAAGGCTCAGCGCTGACTGCCTGACAGACAAACCGCCGACTACAGCAGCCCACAGCGGACCTGAGCGAGAGAGGAACAGCAGAAGAGCGAGTGAGCATGACTGTGTCTATATCTGTGATCCAGGCTCTGCCTGAGCTACTTAATACAGGCAGAGAAGTGACGGGGCCCCCCCCAGTGAGACCTGAACTTCGGTTCTCACGGCGCTGGCCTGAGGGCTGTGGAGGCTTCTCTAAAGTTTCTCTGCTCTGTGAATGAGCGATTTCTGCAATGTTCTTCTCAGGGAGAAAAGATATTGCTTCTGAAGATTTTCCAGCTGGATGTAAAAAGCTGTTCAAACTATTTCAAGACAAGTTATAGGGTGGCAGTTTTTAAAAATGGTTTATCTTGCTGGTATATATGTGTGTGTGTGTGTATGTATATATATATATATATATATATAGTATATATATATATATATATATATATATATATATATATATATATCTTCATTTCTTGTTCATTTTATGCCTGTATAAAGGTACATTTGTAACGATAACCGTTGTTAAGAGTGTATATACCATATTTCCATGGTTTTCTTGATTATAACCTAAATCACTTAAAGGTGGGTGTGTGTTGTATTTTGCAACACTTTTCTGCCTGAAAACCTTTTCAATATAATATAAAACTAATATATATATCTATATATAATCATATCTGATCTATGTCATCTCTATATATATGCCTATATATATAATATATCCCTCCACCTATATTCATCAGTCGTATCATAATGTTAGGGTGAGCTGAATATTTGTGTGTGTGTGGAGTGTATACATATCTCATGAGTATGTATGTATGTCAAACATACTCCACCTTTAGTTATCATAGCTATGTGTGTGTTTGTGTGTGTGTGTATACATATATGTTATCTATAGTTGTGTGTGTAGTAATGTACCACCAGGATGTATAATATATATCTATATAATATATATTATATATATATATATATATATATATATATTATTTATATATATAATGTATAGTATATAAAAAATGTGATAGTGTGTGTATGACCCACACATTCAAAGGTTGAATGGCTCCCTGCTGACACTTCAAAGACCTGTACTAAACAGGAACGTTCAGTTAAAGAACAGTGAAATGATTAGTACAGTATGTTGCATTTCTGCCAATTAAATATCTCTTTACATACACTGCCTGGCCAAAAAAAAAGTCACCACCTGGATTTAACTAAGCAAATAGGTACGAGCCTCCTATTAGATAATTACTGCATGGATGATTATCTTTCAGCTGGCAACAAGTTATTTAAACCCCAAATGGTGCAATGAGTTGCTTCTTATTTCCTAAACAACCACGTCAAAGACACATCCCAAGGTCGTGGAAAAGATGTTAGTCTGTTTGAGAAGGGTCAAATCATTGGCATCAAGCAGAGAAAACATCTAAAGAGATTGCAGCAACTGCTAAAACTGGGTTAAGAACTGTCCAACGCATTGTTAAAAACTGGAAGGATAGTGGGGGCCCATCGTCTTCAAGGAGGAAATGTGGCCGGAAAAAAATCCTCAATGATTGTGATCGGCGATCACTTAAACGTTTGGTGAGATCAAATCGAAGAAAAACAACAGTAGAACTCAGGGCTGTTTAATAGTGAAAGTAAGAACATTTCCACATGAACAATGCAAAGGGAACTCAAGGGATTGGGACTGAACAGCTGTGTAGCCTTAAGAAAACCACTAATCAGTGATGCTAACTGGAAAAAAAAGGCTTCAGTTTGCTAGGGAGCATAGAGATTGGACTCTGGATCAATGGAAGAAGGTCATGCGTTCTGATGAGTCCAGATTGATCCCTGTTCCAGAGTGATGGGAGCATCAGGGTAAGAAGTGATGCTCCCATCATGCCTAGCGCCTACTGTACCAGCCTGTGGGGGCAGTGTTCTGATCTGGGGTTGCTGCAGTTGGTCAGGTCCAGGTTCAGCAACAGTATGAGCTCAAAGAATGAGGTCAGCTGACTACCTGGATATACTGAATGACCAGGTTATTACATCTATGGATTTGTTCTTCCCTGATGGCACGGCCATATTCCAAGATGACGATGCCAGGATTCATCAGGCTCGAACTTGTAAAAGACTGGTTCAGGGAGCAGGAGACATCATTTTCACACATGGATTGGCCACCACAGAGTCCAGACCTGAACCCCATTGAGAATCTTTGGGATGTGCTGGAGATTCAGACTCTACCATCATCAATGATAGATCTTGGTGAAAAATTAATGCAACACTGGATGGAAATAAATCTGGTGACATTGCAGAAGCTTTTCGAAAACAATGACACAGTGAATGTGTGTCGTAATCAAAGCTAAAGGGGGTTCAACGAAATATTAGTGTATGACCTTTTTTTTGGCCAGGCAGTGTATATATATTTTCTGTGTTTGGAAGCATTTATTTTGGTGTTTGACTCCACAACCCTCTGAAAAACCCAAACATAATGAAATCCTCCTACTTATTTGGGGATGACCTTGACCTGTAACTTGGTCTTTGAATGAGCCACTGAGTTTTTCAGGTTAGTGTGACATCACAGACCCGGACCAGAGCAGGAGTCATCTCCACATCCTTCTCTTTATCTGAACAACTCTATGTTTCCGTTACTTGGCTTGGATCGGATGAATCCGGCTCCACGGTGTCATCAGGAGGTGGTGGTCACAGACAAATTAGCTTCAATAAACAGGAGAAGAAGATACAAACCCTGGAAAAATAAACACTTCCTGTCTCCTTCGCTCAAACACAAGAGAAAAGAGAATTATTGCTTTTTTTCTGTATTTTATTTGTTGAGAAAACGTTGCATCATGTCAGTGAGAAGTGAACATGCTTTCTGGATTTTTTTTTTTCAAACTTGGGATTGACTTTTTTAGCTACATTATTTCAAAACGAGCAGTGGGTATTTTGACAAGAACCGAGCAACAGTTTAACACATTAAGGACGGATGTTTAGTTACCACAGCAACGACGAGTTGCCTCGTGGCACCACTGGTTTGTAAAACTATTGGAACATGATGTTCTGTATTCTGATCATCAGAGTTGTTGCTGAGCTGAAAACTCACTTGTTTTCTTCTGAAGGTGAAATATTTATCAGGAAGCTCCAACCTGTGCTGTTTTTCTTGAAATCAGTCTTTCAGTTTTTCCATCTTGTGATGTCACTTCTTCCACTGATACCTAACTCAGCCTCGGTAGACGGATCTCAGGTTGCTCCTGTTTTCACTGTTTAGGATCTTTTTGTGAAGTTTTCCTCTTCTTCTGCATTAAGGCTCTAAAAGGGCTGGTGTCATATTCTGGCCAATCAAATGACTGAATGATCTATTGATCTATCTAGATTCATTTCTGAAGAGTTTTTGAATATTGTTAAGTAGTGCTGGGCAATATGACGATACATATCGTGGGGACGATATAAAAGTGTGTATCGTGCCATTTCTCTTCTATCGTTTCTAACCTAATTTTATCAATTATTACAGCAATATGTAATTAAAACCCTGCAACAATTTTGATAGAATCATATCTACTTCTACATTACCCTTTTATGTTTGCACTTTTATTCATGGTTAATGCCTTAAACAGAGTTCTCTTCAACCCTGATGTTTACTTTAGACACTTTATATTGGTTTGGAAACTTTGCACTACAAGGTTACAGATTTCAGAAAGTTGAAAAATAATTTGTGTTTATTTTTTATAGCTGAACTTCAGTGCAAAAATGTGTTTTTCCTCTCAGAAACTGTTGTGCACTTTAAAAAAATGTGAAAGCTACTGTACCTCTGTACCTACCTGTTTTTGCTGCACTAAAATGTATGTTTGTGACAGTTCAGCTAAATGTCCTTTCAAAATAAAGTTGAAAAGTAAGCAATGAAATTTTTGTCAAACTTTTCAGAGAATAACTGAAAACATACTTTATTATGGTATATCGTGATATATATTGTTATCGTGATATAAAATAGTCCATATCGTGATATATGATTTTTTCCATATTGCCCAGCACTATTGTTAAGTAATATTTAAAGATATTTGCCTTTTTTTAATTCTTAATTTTCTATTCCAGGTATTGCTTGAATTTTAACCTGCAGTCCTGCATCACAACATCAGACCAGATCCAGAAAGATAATATAAAAATGTTCAGCACAGATGTAGATCGTATGTTTGAACTGCAAACTATCAGACCAGATGATGAAACTCCATTAGTCAACGTGTCGCTAATTAACGGAGCAGATTTTGGTCCCACTGTGCTCCTCATTTATGCTCTTTCCTTTGATGACTCCCTAAAGGTCATTTGATTGGTGTGTTATAACTGAGATCATACATTTACAAGACTGAATCTGCTCCGAATGTGTTTCCAAAGATGCTTTTGCTTCACTCCTTTTGCATTTTTAACATCGCCACTTACCATTTCATGACGTTAATTGTTGGCCAACCTCACGTTGTTATTCATCAGTTCCCACGTGATGTGGCTGTATTTATTGGGGGCCAGATTTTCTCTTTGACATCGAGGAACAGATGGGAGCGCTCGTACTGATCAGGTGGAGTGACACTAATTGAATTCATCACCTCATCCCCCCCCGGCTGTGATATTGGGAGTGAAGTTTTTATTTTGATATGTTAGCGCTTGTTCGGCTAATCACAATCACAGCCCTAATTGAGCAGGTTTTTATTGAGCTAAACGGCAGCAAGAGCAACACCAAGAGCTCTCGCAGGTTTGTTGACGTGGTCGAAGTGGAATTGTCATATCGGAGTCACGTTTATTCCAGAAATCACATTTTCTTCTGACTGAAGTAAGAGGGTGACATTTACTTCACCTGTAAATAATTACACTGCTCATAAAGGGCCAGTGTCTCCCCTGCTTATGTCCAACATCAAGCCAAGCTAAGTATCTCTACAGCCACTAGAGGAGCGTCAATCTAACTTTAACTTGCAACAAAATCAGTCATTTTATCAGTCCATCACTTTAACATTTGAGAATCAATGTGCCAGTTTACACGGACCTTTCAGCTCACAGCGGTTTAGGCGTCAAAGTGCCTTGGATTTCTGTTCACGGCTTCATCGCTGAAATATTTGAGACACTTATTTAATCATTTTCACGTTCGTGTCATCCTGCTGCTCTCAGGCATGCTGATCACGGCCGCGTGCATGAGGAGCGATAGCTGCCATACGTGGCAGTTCGTCTGCACATTTGGCTCTTTAGCAGTAAATAATGCATGCGGTCCGATACACGAGGACCACGAAGGGAACCGGCTGGCTGTCATCAATGTATATACGGTTCTTTAATTTTATCTGAATAACTCTGCTGGGGTGTTGGAGTCTCAGGTTTTAGTGACAAGATTTGTTTAAGTCAGACATTCCCAAACTTCAGAATACCAAGGCCCAATTTGAAATGTGAAAAATCTCCGCGGCCCACCTGAACCTTTAGTCACAACTGTGGTCAACATACAGGACTAGAAGCAGCGTTGCCAGGTGGGAAATGTAGGATTATCGTACCAGAGACTCAAAATTATCGTATTTTGGGGGAAATTATCGATTATTAACAAGCCCAATGATGCGCTCTAGTCAAATTTAATCACTCTAGTGTTAAATAGCCTATGCTAGTTGTTCTGAGACAAACATTCGTATCTCACGCTCAACAAAGCACGATTGGCTGAAAACATGTCACATGGGAACAGATGCCTTTGGGGTTCACGAAAAAAAAAAAAAAAAAAAAAAAACCTCCGCTAGACAATAATGTGAAATAGTCAAATTATCGTACATTTGGCCTTTTTTAAGGGGGATTATTGATCGTACAGAGCGCCAAATTATCGGTACAAATACGATAATTATCGTACACCTGGCAACGCTGACTAGAAGCGATGTTCTGATATTAATGTAAGGGGTCAACAACTAAGGTGACACTTGTCATATTGAATTAAGTTGACAGTAAGTTTGTTTTATTACATCTTAATGTTGTTTTTTTTATCATTTCATTGTTTTTTTCCAGTAAAACATTTATAAAAGATCGAGGATATAAAACACATTTGTTTAACTTTAATGACGTCTCACGGCTCACCTGCAGTACCACGACGGCCCACCAGGGGGCCACACTTTGGGAATGGCTGGTTTAAGTGAAACCATCACGAGTGCTTTGACCGAATCCTTCGGTTTCCCTCTGAGCCCGCCAGTCTTTTTCTCTGTAACATCACGTTAAACACAGATTGTAAAGAGAGGAAACACTTAAAACAGAATCCACACATCTTTCATAACCTCCGATTCCTAAAGTCCTTGTTGGTAAAACAATTTTAATTCTACGTGGTAAAGAAATAGAGATCTATTGCCAGTGATTTGTAGATTTAAGCTAAATGCAGACAACCAGTGATGAACATTCACTGTGAATGTGAACGGAGGCCATCTTGTAAAGATTTCAGAGTGAGCAGATGTTGGACGACTACAAACGCACCAAATTACATTTAAACTGATGTGTTCAGCTTTTCAAGGCTTCAACCTTTCTGTATCTCCCTCATCTTCGTGTTGTAATTATTCTTTCTTTGTCGTGGACTTTCTTCAGTGTTTGATCCTTTAGAAATTACTCTGAGTGTGACACAAAGGAGTGTGACACTGAAAATATTCCTCAGTTGAAAACTGATGACCTCTAACGTAGAAGTTTTATCAAATAAAGTAACTATGCAATCACTTTTTATTTGGTTCAGTGTCAAGCCTGACAACTTTCCAGCTACATTGATTTAAAAAAATATATAGATCCTTTTTTCTTTCATGTATGATTTTTCACTTGGTCGTAGCATTTATTCACTACTTTCTCTTTTTTCCTCTAACGTCAGATCCTCTGCTTCTTTTTAGAGGCTACTGAAGAAAAAAACTGCTTCTAATTAAATTTAGTC
>JAGFBZ010002092.1:1120000-1191106 GCA_018398805.1 Hirundichthys speculiger
GATATATATCTTATATCTTAATCTTTTCCTGGTGTGTTTGTTTCACTTCTCAGTCTCATTTTGTCTCAGCATGAAGACAAAGTTCCCGTCAGGCCGCCCGAACACATGAGCTATCACTGGAAAGGCCACGTTGCTCTCAGTTTAGCACATCGTCACACATCAGAGTTAGTACGGGAGCTGAAAACGAGTCTAAAGATATCGACCAAAAACATATGTCCACTCTATAAATGAACAGGCTGAGTCTCAGGAGGATGTGGTCGCTGAATTTAAGTCCCAACGCACCGAGACAGATGTCTGCTTTGTTTTTAACTGACAGATAACCTTACAGGAAGTCTAAAGCTGCAGCACCTTTTAAAGACAAAAAAAAAAATAAATAAAAATGGGCAGTGACAGAAAATCATGAGCTAGTCAGTAAAGTCATTGGTCTCCCCATCAAACTGTCAAAAGGCAGATTGATTCAGGTTCCCTGGACTCTCATGACATCACTCACGTGTGTGCGGCTATTTTTTTGTTCTTGTCTGCAACTGCAAGTGATGAATTTTCAACAAGAATAACATAGTTGCCTGTGAGGACGTCTCATTACGCTGCTGATACTTGACACAAATGTGGAGCCAAGTTGCTGACGTTGCTTTACCGCCCAAAAAACAACCTGCATGATTATTCCCTGCAGAAGCTTCGACTGGTCATCGTTGCACTTTTTGATTCCCTCCGTACCTACTGTGCTCCAACATGAATGAAAATAGACAATATAGATGAATAATCAACATCTGGGAAGGACTACTTTTCCTTGCTCACATTTACAAAGCGCCTCTCTGTCATCTCAGCTATACGGCATCTTTAAATTTTCTACAACAACATACTGTGCATTTCTTTGTATTCTGGTGATGATTTAAGTTTGGCTTTGATTCCTTTATATTGCACCTTTAAGTGCAATCCATAAGATTATTTAAGTGCCGGTGACTAGAGTTTATCTTCTGAAATCAGTCAATCCAACAGCAGAGAAAATTGTTTATTGATCCACAAAGAGAAATTAAATAAAAAAAGTGTCTGACAAACACTTCCAGCAGGACACTGTTCCATTATTTATTTCACAATAATGAAGCTGAAAAACAACAACAACAACAGCAAAAAAACATATCCTAAGTCACCCCGTGATTAAATACTTTATAGTTCCACTTTTAACAGCATTAACTTGAAGTGATTATTTTCTGTATATACAGTCATGGAAAAAATTATTAGACCACCATTTTTTCTTCACTTTCTTGTTCATTTTATCCTGTACCATAACGTCATCATGTGACTAAACCAGACACAAAGACACAAAACACAAAGAAAAGGTGTACAAGCCATTATTGTGTAAAAACTTAAGTGATTTAGGTTAAATCTTATCAAAATAAAACTCTTGTGAGCAATATTGTTGTACCAGGCATTAAAATAACAAGAAACTGAAAAAACAAGTGGTCTAATAATTTTTTCCAAAATTTTTCTGTATATTCATGGAATGGTTGGAAATCTGTGAGCATATTTGAACATAAATCACCAAATTACTAAAAACCTACCCCGGATTCATGAACCTGCCGTTATAAGAGCAAGCTGGCAGTTCGCTGACGAAGCTCGTTAATTAGCTTAAACCCTAGCAGGGACCACCACATATGGAGGTGTAAAGGAGCAGACGCTGGCCAACAAAACTCTTGTTGTCGTGCCACCAAATCAATCTACAGACAAATTACTGATTTTTTTTCTTTCTTTTTTTTTTTTTTTTGTGCAAGGACAAACTTCAACTTTAACTTTAGAAATTATTTCAGCGTTTAACGGGCCTGTCAGTGCTGGTCGAACGAAACCAGTCAGGCTCCTGTAGAAACTCTGAATAAGTTGCTGCTGTGTAACTTCAGGGATCTCTGACACAGGAAGCTCTCATTTATGGTCATGCTGTGTAGTAGTGCTGGGCGGTATGGCCAAAAATTTATATCACGGTAATTTTCAAAATTATATCAGTTTCACGGTATATCACTGTATTTTTTTTTTGAAGGCACAACTGAGTGTTAACCACATTTTCTAATCATTTAGAGGAATTGCTGCAGTAAATTGGCTTAAAATGACCTATTTTACTGTCACGAGGAGTGAATATTGTAGAAAAACATTCATATCAACACTAGTATTAATACAGGTTTGCATGGCCTCACAAAATGATACTATTTATAAAGAGGTGGCACTCGTGATTCTGATTTAGTGAAGGAATCAGAATTCATGATAGTTGCAGTTAAAATACAGAACCTTTTATTTTTCACATTTTGCAAACTACTTGAAAAAACATATTTTGCATTAAAAAAAAAAAAAAACACAATGTAAACAATGTTCTAAAGTTGTAGCCGCGGGAGGCAACACCAGCCTGGTGTAGCCTCCCGCGGCTACAACTTTAGCTCGGCAACATTTGCAGATTATTGTAGCTTGTTGGACGTCGTCTTTTTTAAATCCACGGCTCATGTCGGCTCATGTTGCCGTTCTGGAGCTTCCACTTCAGGACTTTCTCTGTTTGCAGCCATCACCGTTTAACCATAAACTAGTAGCGTGTTGCGCCTCCAGTGCAACTGCTAAACGGTCCCCTGTCAAACAATGTTCTGCGGCACTTACGTTCCGCCGCGCTGCGTTCCCAACATTGTGTACGCTACAGTACATACTCACCGGTATTACGGTAGATGAAAAATTCATATCATAAGAAAAATAAACACCGGTATTCGGTATGAACCAGTTTACCACCCAGCAGTACTGTGCAGGACACAACAGGCCGATATTTTGTTAGCAGGCTTTCTTGGGTTTAATCAAAAGCACAACCACAACATCATTGGCGAGCTGCTCTACAACGGTCCAAGCTGCTGCCTGGGTGTCTGTCAGTATTTTATTTTTATTTTTCTCACAGCTGTCTGCATATACATCAATGTTTAGTGCGAAAACCTGTCAAAACCTGGATATATATGGAATTTAATCTTGAAGAAGATGTTAGTTTTCTTTTGCATCAGTGTGAGCGATAGTGAGTGTGTCCTTCACCAGCCCTCTTTGACAGTCTAATCTAACATCCTTTAACTCCTAAAACCCTGATCTTGTCAGAGATGACTAAAATCACCGACAGTGGAGCACAGAAGTACATGACAGATAAAAACACTAAGCAGAAGACACAATAAAAGACAGTGATGATGTGGTGCTTGTAGTTCTGGGTTTGTGTGGTGCACGGTGGTGCAGATAGATGGATGTGTTGTGATCCATACCAGAGCAACAGCAGTCCAGACACATCAACCAGTGACCACAACTACAGGCTGATCACAGTTGGACCAGTGTCACCCAGACCTCCACCAGTGGAGCAGACCAGGGGGATGCTGGGGGGAGAACCAGTAGATGGAACAAAAACCAGGGGCATCTCTGGACCCTCACTGGGCAGGACCACACCACTGTTGCCTCGATACCCAAAGCAATAACCTGTGGTGCATGTGAAGGTGAAGTTTTAGGCTGTTTTCTAACTCCTCATTTAGACAACAATGTGTGCCACCAAACACATCTGCTCAGTTTACACACAAATCTGTTCTGCTTTTATGAATGAGGCACAATGACTGCAGGGTCTCTTCAGGTCCGGTGGCAGCAACACAACTCCAAATCACCCCTCTTCTGCCGTACTTGACATTGAGGTTCCAAATCTGGAGCTTTACTTTAAGTCTAATCTGACCACAGTACTTTGTACTGGAAGTCTTTTTTCAGATGGAGTTCTGTGAACCTCAGTCATGCTTCCATGGTCTTATTTGTCAAGAGAAAACTTGGCAGCCCTTTAAAATCAGCCATATTCATTCAGCCTTCTTCTAACTGTGCTGTCTTGGACTTTAGAGTCCCATATTATGTCTTTTCTGACTTTCAGTGGTTTTAAGATTTATTTAAACTGTAATTTATCCCAGTCTAGCTATCATCTTAAGAAGAACATGATTGATTAAGCAGTGAAATAAATGTTTTCAATAGTGCAGACCACACAGCTCATGCGTCTCTCAAAAGGCTGCTCACAGAGCACACAGAAAAAGACAAGAATCTGACTACGCAATCTTTTTAGACTAAAAGACTAAAAGAACGTTCATTGTGATGCTTGATTGATATGAACAGGAATCGAAATTAGGGACCTTTAACATTTAGCATGCTCAGTGAGCCATAAATGATCTGAGATGGAGCTTTTTTATTTTCCTTTTTTTCCTTTTGTTGATTTACTTCCATTTCTCTTCACGGTCTAAACCTTGGGGTATACTTCGCTGGCATGAACCCTCCTGAAGAGGTTGGAAACTCCTCTGAATGCTTTTCATTCGTGCATTTTTCACCATTTAATGTTGAACTCTAAAGATTCTCTGGAAATGGTTTTATGAACTCTCTCCTGGTTCATGTACAGCACCAGCTGTTTCTCCAGGACCACAGCTTGTGTTCTTTCTGTCTTGCCTTTATGTTAGCGCACGTCAGAATAACTTAAATGAGCAAATTACTAAAAAGTTAGCTTTTATAGATGTCTGAGCCTTCGTCGATGATTAGTTCATTAAGAAATGATGATTAACTGGACTGTTTGGGTACTCAGGGGTACTTAGTAGTGTCCACTAGTGCTGGGCGATATGGAAAAAAATCATATATCACGATATGGACTATTTTATATCACGATAACGATATATATCACGATATACCATAGTAAAGTATGTTTTCAGTTATTCTCTGAAAAGTTTGACAAAAATTTCATTGCTTACTTTTCAACTTTATTTTGAAAGGACATTTAGCTGAACTGTCACAAACATACATTTTAGTGCAGCAAAAACAGGTAGGTACAGAGGTACAGTAGCTTTCACATTTTTTTTTTAAAGTGCACAACAGTTTCTGAGAGGAAAAACACATTTTTGCACTGAAGTTCAGCTATAAAAAATAAACACAAATTATTTTTCAACTTTCTGAAATCTGTAACCTTGTAGTGCAAAGTTTGCAAACCAATATAAAGTGTCTAAAGTAAACATCAGGGTTGAAGAGAACTCTGTTTAAGGCATTAACCATGAATAAAAGTGCAAACATAAAAGGCTACTTTGTAGAAGTAGATATGATTCTATCAAATTTATCGTTGCAGGTTATTTAATTACATATTTGCTGTAATAATTGATAAAATTAGGTTAGAAACGATAGAAACGATAGAAGAGAAATGGCACGATACAGACTTTTATATCGTCCCCACGATGTGTATTGTCATATTGCCCAGCACTAATGTCCACACATTTATTTTCTCTTTTTGGATTTATTTCCTGGTCAATAATAATGTTGTATTTGTACAGTGATCCCTTATTTTCTGCGGTCCCCCCCCCCTCGAAAATCAAAATCTGCGAACTGTAGCCGGAGCCCCCCGAGTCTAAAAAATGTGTTTAAAATATGTTTAAAAACTGCAGCGAAACAAGACAAAGGCTCAACTGTGGTCTTTCTGTTACCTTCACAGCCTCTGGTCTCTGAACTGTAGTAAAGAAACCACTGGTATTGTGCTATTTTTGGCTCATAATTAGCGGCTAACACGCTAACAACAACAAAACAAAAAGTCTGGTTTTCTCTGCATGGAACGGGCACTTTATTCTGGCACTGCAGGAACTTGTAACATCACACAGGTTGTATTGTTGGGCTCATTTTTTATCATGTTTTTATCATTAAAAACAACATTAACAGAGGCGGTGCTGACTTTTGCACATAACTGTATAAAGCATATCTATGTTTTCACAAGACCTTGTGACCTCCTCCTCGTTTGTCAGAGGGAGGTTTCATCGAGCGAAACGAGACAGTTGCCCCGAATACAGGTGGAAAGCAGTGTCACAGTGCCGTCTGTGGAACCTGACCCATTTTTCCAAGGAGGAGGACCAATCAGCAGCAGAGCCGAGGGGGAGCTAACGCAGTCCCAGAGGAAGGACAGCTATTACCGCACAGGAAACACAATCATCTACTGGCCTCAGGCTAAATGTAAGATTCAGCAGTGCAGCAGAAGAGTTAAGTCATTTTAACGTGCAACCAGTAACCTCCCATCCCCCCCCCGCTCGTGTCTAAATGTGTTTGAGCTGCTTGAAAATTTGATCAAAGATACTTTCTCACCTATTGATGCGTTGCGCTCCGTTATATTTTCGGAAAGCCATTATAAAGTTTTCTCTATGGGTTTAGACGGTTCTTTTTTTTTTATCTAATCAGGGATTACCAGATTTTAATGAAACAATCGCTGGTTTCCAGTAAGGCGAGATGAGGGGATGAAATGGAGAGACCGGATGAAAGAGGAGAGGTGTTCTGGGACGAATGGAGATGAGAGGTCACAGTGGAGGGGGAGAGCCGACTGACAGATATGGAAATGAAGTCAAGAGGGAGTCGGAGATACAAACTTCTTCTCTCCTCTCTCCTCTTCAAACTTCTATCACTTCCTCTTTGTATTTACCCTTCAGAAAAAGAGAGAGAGATAGAGAGAGAGAGTTCTTATAAAACATTCATCATTCCAGGAAAGTACTCTAATGTTGATAACATTAAAAGGTTGGGGGGGTGCAAAGTGAACAGGAGTCGGGGGGGAGGGATGCACATCTCAGAGTGGATGTTGGTGAAAAAGTGAAGAAGTGACAGGAATCCAGGAGGCTGGAAATCAGATGCACAGGTGTCAAAGGAAGTGAGTGAAAGGTGAGAGCAGAAGCTGAAAGGATTGAATCACTGAGACTGAAGGTGATGCTCAAAAGTACAGATAAAAAAAAATGTTTGCTTTTTTTATTGTACTGCCTCACGGTTTGGCTACAACGTCTGGAGACTCTTAAAATTGTTTTTAATTCTTTTGATCTTTAAATGGCGGCACGTAACTTTTTCAGGACTAATTTGCTGGCGGCTATGCGCCGCGCAACAGATGAAAGGCTGAAACTGAAGCCTCCGAGCGTCGGTTCCTCTCTCCTCAGAGGACCTCGCTGTCTTCTTCTTTGCGTGCTCACACATCCTCCCTTCGTTTATCACGTTTGCTGCAACATCCAATTTTTTTTTCAGCTCTTCCTCGACGGTTGACATATTTCTTTTTCCGCTTCATTTGTGCCGTAATTGTGCCGGCATCGCCCATTAATACCCCCGAAGACCACACGCTCAGAGCAGCTTTACAGCACCGAAGCCATTTTGTCTTTTCCCTTCAGTTATCTTATTAGGCTACAGGAGACATATGAGTGGTACGCTAGCAAGGCCGCGGCTAATGATGCATGGGGCCGCAGCCTCTGGTTAGACGTCATGGACCAGAGGAAACCAGCCGGGCTCCCGTGTACGGCGCGCCACGCTAAACTAATCGGTCTTCCCCCAAAACATTAAGCACGTCAACGTGGGTAATATATCGGCCTAATTAGCATCCAGCTTTGATGGAGACCACACCTGCTCATATGTCTTTCCTTTCCCTCACAGTTGAACTGGGAGACTCTTTTATCAAGGTGAAGGCGATTTAATTTGGAGTCTAAGTCCTCTTAACAATTAGAGTTAAGTGATTGTTCTGAGTAATGACGCGGACATTGGATTTACTCAGACAAAGGAGCTAAAATAACGGCTCACACCCTTCCACAAGCTTAAAAAGGCTCTCCTCAGCCTCCTCTTCGACATCCTCGCCGCTGCTGGATTTCAGAATTGGATGCGGTGTGTGTGTTCGCGGGGTTTGACCCTGCGGTTCAAGGACAGTCTTGTTCGTAGCGCCTCTGGCTGCCCCTGGATGTAGCCAGGCGGTGTTTATTTAAGGAGCTCATCTACCCACACAATCACACCAGAGCCTAACCTTGTGCTCCGAAACAGATCACCCCTCCAGTTTAATGCAGATAGAAAAAAAAAATATTCTGTTTCCAATAATGTTACCTAAAAACACACACACACATGCTCGTACACGCACACACAGAACGTCCTGCAACCTCCCGTCCTGCTGGATTAATTACTCTCCTCTGCGTCTGTGATCCCTGAGAGCCGCTGAGCTAACGTAGCAGGCCGCCGCCTCTCGCTGGTGGGCACCGAGACGCCGGCGCTCAGCCATTCATCACCTTGACTTTGGGAAGAGAGAGACACACAGGGGACGGGGGGGGCGCGTGGGCGAATGGAAATAAAGAAAAGGCTGGGGCAGAAGTGAAGGTGAGAGGGAGAGCGGAGAGAAAGCCGGCTCCCCTCTGACCCGGGCCCTGATTAAAAATTAAAAGTGTTGCCGTTTTGCTGGTTCTACCGGTTCAGATTTTAATGATGTGATTGTGATTGCTGATGTGATTCTCGAAGGGAGAGGAAGAGGAGGGGGGTGGGGGAGAGATGCAGGACCGCCGGGGCACTGGGAGTACTGGGAAAAAGATAACCTACCGTTAACAGTGCAGGGACCGTCCTCATTGTTTACGGCCCAAAAAAAGATTGTCACATTCATTTTTTTTTATCCCGGTGGCTCTCTTTCGCTGCAGATGGATGAAGGCCAGGGTGGGAGGGATGAGAAGGGGTCATGGGGTGTCCAGGTTGGGAGGAGGCTAGCACCGACAGGTAGAGAAGCTCTAATTAATGGAGGCTAAAGTAAAGTAAAGACAGATAGAGGAGAATCGTGGATGTGTGTGTGTGTGCGCCTTTGATCCAAACGCTTGTCAGGCTGCTCTTGAGTGTTTTCGAGCCCCTCTTGTGTGTCCCATTTGTGCGTTTGACGGCTGACGCACACACTGCGCAAAACTGGCATCAACTTTAACAAGTGTGCGTGTCGAGGCGCAAACAAGGGAGTCCCGTTCTGCTGGAGGGATGAGAGCGATGAGTGAGAGGAGGCAGCGAAGGAGAGGAGGAGGAGGTTTTGGAGGGGGCTTCTCAGCCATTCGGGCCACGTAGGTGTATGTCTTTCATCTCCTCTCACACACAGACAACAAAGAAGTTGTGAGAGGTTTTTTTTTTTTTTTCCTCTCCCTCTATCAAGCACAATACCTTTTCCAAACCCTCGTCTATTTATAGCTGCATGACTCGAGAAGTACCACAGAATTTTCCAGCAATCACTAATTAAGCACTTGTTTACACATAAACATAGCAAATAAGAGACTCGGCTGTAATGTAGTGATCTGAGTGGAGAGGAAGAGCGAAAGCAAGAAGTGGGTTCTCGTACGGCGAGCAGAAAGTAGAAATGGAAAAAAAAAGATCATTATTGATGTTTGTGGGATGCCTCTATTGTACAACCCTTCCACATTACAAACAAAAAGAAATAATATATGTATAAATCAAGCCCAGCTTGGAGACTCAGCAGCTGATGGTGAAATTACGTGATTTTTGACTGGTTTATTATTTAGTTTGCAGTGCAGTTTTTTTGTCGTTTTTTAACAATCTGGGCCAGTTCAAAGCTTGACTCAACACAGGATTGCATCTAAAAGATGTTTCAGTTCCAACTATCCACAGCTGAACTCAAAACAAGCCAACAAAAACGTCCCACTAAAAGTGTCTTTTCCTGTTTGGTTCTGGTTCTCACTTTGGCGTGTGCTGATGTGAACTCTCACTCTTGAGACTGCACACTCTCAGATAAAGGAAAAGTGTGACTTCTATGGTTGTTGGGTGTCATTTGTGTCCAGATGTGCATTTGTATGCTTGGTCAAAGCTAGCACAGCTCTCTCTCACAAAGCACAGACGTTCATAAAGACATTAGGAAATAATGTTAACTTGTAAACTTGATGTCTCTCATAATTACAACGAATGAAGTTGAGTCTTGCACCGTTTAATTGGATGTGATATCCCGTTAAATGGGATAAAATGTCTGTGTAATGTGTCAACTGTTGTACAGGGTAAAAAGTCTTTTTTTTTTATCATTCGTTGAGCATCAGTGTTTCATTTCTTGGGTTGGTCTGAGGTCAGCTTTTGTCTTCTATTCTTTATTCTCTTTGCTGTGCTTAGATTTAAAATTGTGTTTCTTCAAATAAAATCCTCTGTTGGATTTAAAGATAATGTCACTCACAACTGTGGAAATATTAAGGAGATGCAATGTTGAGGCAAATAAACCACATCTGAACGACCCCTGAAAAGGATTTAGATAGCTTGTGATGTGTGCTGGTTTAAATTATGTTTGGGCTTCACAAGTGGTGCATTATTTTTCAGATATTCTCTCTTCTTTCCTTTTGCTCAGTGGTATCGGTGCCAGTCGGTTTCACAACACACTGATGAGACACAATCCCAGATCTCAGCCCATCTGGTGTGCTCATTGAAGGAGACTCCAGGAGTGTTGTTAATCTCATTTATTGGGGTGTAAACCATCCATCTATCCGTTTTCTATACCTGCTTCATCATATTCAGGGTCGGGGGGGGGGGGTGGCTGGACTGGTGACCATCCTAGCTGCCTGCAGGTGAGCGCACCCTGAGAGCGCACCCCTGGATGGGCTCATCACAGAGACAAACCAGAAAAACAACAGTGCTCACTGTGCTGTGAAACGGTAATTGAAAATAATTACTCTGCGGCGTCGTGTCCAACAGCATGCCACTGGCAACCGGTGCCAGGTTTGTGGTGATAACGGCGAAGAAGACCCCCTTCAGTGTGTGGACTGCCTTCATTAAGCTGCTGTAATGAAGCTGATTCTAGTTTCAGATGACTTTGATGAATTAATCCCTCTGGTCATTGGAGTGAGAGTATAAAACTCTAAAAAGTTTTTTTTGTGTGTGTGTGTGATTTAAGGATTTTAGGACTCCCTCGAGTTAATATGATTCTAAATGGTGTGACCGGGGTTTTAATAAAACTTGATTTCTTGTAAAGGGTTTATTGTCACCTGCATGTCGTATCTTGAGCGACGAGAGATTGTTGGATCATTGTTTTTTGTTGAGGAGGAAGCACATCCATCCAAGAAAACATACAAAAAAACAAACAAAACAAACAAACAGCATAGGACATGGGTCGACGGTGCGCAGAGGCTGCGGCCAGTTGCCTTTATTCATTAGATAAGGAAATGGGGTGACACAAGGAGAGAGGACAGGAAAAAAGTCTCCTGTGGGGAGGAGACAGTGTGAGATTGTGAAAAAATAAAACACCTCAGCACAACATAGCACAGCAATCTCAGACAACATCATACCAAAAACTCGAGAGACTAACATACGTGGATGGTGTGGGGTGGGGATGGGGGTGGGGTTCCAACCACAGCAGCCCAAGTGAGTGCGTGCAGCCTGACCTGGCGGTACCGCTTCCAACTCAGGCTGCTATACTTGGGGGTGTAATGAGAGGGGGGGGGGGGCAGCAAGAAGATGATGAGTCAAGAGGGTGTGTTTATAGCATGTGTGTGTGTGTGTGTGTGTGGTGTGTGTGTGTGTGGTGGTCCCCAGGAGGCAGCACTATGTCCACTGTCCCCACCAGGCCAGATAAACGAGTATGTGTGTGTGTGTGTGTAAGTAAGCCTGAACTTCTCCCCCAGTTAGTCCCCAGACATAGTTCACACAGTTCTTGTGATGAGATGCTGTTCAGCCTTGGTTGAGTACTGATGCATGGTCCACTGGTCTCATGGGGGAGGGGGAGGGGTAGTGGGGGGGGGCATCAGCTGGCTGAACATTCAGATTGAGATAACCTGGTGCTTTTGTTTGAATCTGTGGAGGGACACTGCTCTGGTTTGCATGATATAAAGAAACCTAACTACTGAATTACATTTTAAGGGGACTTCATATTCATTTTTTAAGTTCACGGTGCTCCGCTTCAAAGAAAAATATAGAATGAAGGCCAAGCAGCTGTCTGTTTTAGTTAACTACAGTTTAGGCTTGACGGAAAATCCCAGTAAACTGTCAAGCAAAGGATAAGTTGATGAACGGGACATTCTTCTCGTCTGCTCACAGCGGTGCAAGGAACTAAATGTGCAACAATACAATAAGAGGTTTTATAAGACTGGCTACAGACTCTGTCAGTGTTGGAACATGGCTGTAAATTGGAGCTTGGAACAATCCTGTTGTCAGATTTTCTTTCCATCCATCCTCTAGCTCTTTTACTTTCAAGGTTTGCTGCAACTTACTAACAAAAGCCAAACAAAAGCCTGGCTCTCTGATTTTAAGTTGCCTGTTGCGTTCAGGTAACCCTGTGAATTCAGCAATTCAGCCTTTCTTTGGTCAGTGTTACATTTCAAACAGACATAACTCGTTTAATGATTACCTCCAGCACTAAAATGAATACATAAGCCCTTTAAAGCCCTCTTTAAAATTCTTTTGCTTGCAAGTGCTAATGATCTCTTCTTCTTTACTGCAGTTTTGTTCAGGTTTGTTGTCAATATCCTTTATTTGCAGTTTGATCACGGTCCAAAGGGACCGCGAACAAACAGCATTTCAAAGTCTTACCGTGTTGTTTTTCTGGAACAGTTTGCTGCAACACCTTCTCTGCTATTTCACAGTTATGTGAGTTCTTCCTTCATCCATCCATCCATCTTTCCATCCATTATCTATACACGTTTAATCCTCTGCAGGATCTGCTGGAGTCTATCCCAGCTCACTTCAGGTGAAAAGGCAGGAGTACACCTGGACAGGGCGCCAGTTTCCTCCTTCATATTATTATTAAACCTTTTGCTATAAAGTCTTTAAAAAAGCTAAAAATGAAACGACAGGTGACATATGTCAACGTGCGCATCCAGAATGTATCCAAAGACATGTTTGCAAGGAAAAATAATATTACAAGCTCTGTCTATGTTTGACTGCATATGAGCAAAACTCATCTCTTTTAAGAGGAAAAAGTGAGAAAGGATTTTATAAATCATAAATGAGCATTGCAAAAAGCTGTCTTAGCACATAAATTTTCTTTTCTTTTTTTTTTCCTGCCCTCCTCTGTGTGGTGGTGCGATCAGAGGTTCTTCCAGTTTACACTTAAAACAGCGGTACACTCATGCAATTCTTTGTCATCTTCTGAAGCCTGACTTGTCTTCTGTTTTGTGCTCGCTCTTCGAGATGTTGCATTTCCCAATGTTTCCATCCTTTCCCAGTCAGCTTCCTCGATTTGTCTCACAAACACCAAACCTCTCTGCTTTTCCTTTTACGCTGATAACTTTCTCAGTTTTGCTTCTTAGCTGATCTGTCAAACACTTGCTAAATCAGCATAAACAGTTCCCAGCTACTTTTTTTTCGTTGCCTTTGGCTATTTCTGTTATTTCCAGCTGATGTTTTCCCTCCTCGCCTGCCAGACCTCCCTGCCCTCCTGACCGAGCATATCAGTCCTGATGCTTCTCTTCTCACTGGCAACTGTACTGACCTCCTGTGAGCTGAACTGCACTGTCCAATATGTTCTTCCCTTGCAGTAATTAAAGACCTGCTAAAGTTACTTTCTGTTGGTGACAAAAAGCCAAGCTGACGCCTTTCTCCAGGCACCATTTTTTTTTTAAACTGCTGCCGGTAAGACCTTATATATTCATGTTCTACATCAAAGTCTATTGGCATGTTATTCCTGCCTGAGGACAGCCGTCCTTTCATGAAGTTAATATCAAAGTTAAAGTGCTAAAAAGGCTTCTTGGACAGGACCCATGCGGACAGGCTGCATCACTGCTCCACGGTGGAAGGACATCTGTGATGCTGATTGAAATATTTAACTTGAAATGTTAAACCTGTTCTGAACTTTCCCCGACAAGCACGGCCACACCAGAAAAATGAAGCGACGTTAAAGCACATCAGCAGCTGCAGAAGCCTAAAACTCACATGTATGTGGATCCTTCCATGAATTATGTTAGCTTGTTAGCTTGTATATATTGCTGTATATTGTTGTATATATTGTGCTAGTAATTTGTTATATTTTTATTTATTTTTATTCTAATTGTACAAAGAGAGCTTAGCAACCGGAGTCAAATTCCTTGTTTGTGTGCACAAACTTGGCCAATAAAACTGATTCTGATTCTGATTCTGATTAAATTTTTTTTTTTTTTTTTTTTTGTCACGTTTGTGTTCTCTGATCCATCAAGCAAAGGTTCCTCTGATTTTAATGTTTGAATTTCACAATCGAATCTACAGAGTTACAAGGAAAAAAATTAAGCAAACATTGGCCACGGTTACATGATGTTTTTTAATTCGGAATTAATAATTCAGAATTAAATAATTCCGAATTAAACTATTTTCCTTCGAGTTTACATGGAAATAGTAATTCCGAATTGAGGTTTACATGGAAAACACGTTTGTTCGGCTTTATCCAATTCCGCTTAAGGTCTGGGGGTTGGGGGTTGCTGTTTACACTGGATTCTGCTGTTTTACATCCTGGTTTTATCTATTTATTCTCTACACTGCACTCACCACAACCTTTAGGTTTTTTAGGTCTGTAGCACTACAGTATTGTATTGTAATTCTTTAAGCTGTAATACGGAAAGCCAAGCAACGACATTTCGTTAACGAAAAACCTCACTGCCGTGTGTTTTTTTGTGCAATGACAATAAAGAAAGTCTAAGTCTAAGTCTAAGGGAAGGGTTCTGATTGGATGGGGGGGCGGACATCTTTACGTCTACCTGAAGAAAACAAATTTACTCGATTAGCAACAACATTCCACTTATTTTTGACCTGGGTGGCGTCTCTATCTGCGAAACCTCCTTCATTTAACCTGGCCGCTTTGAAAAGCTCACAATTTTTATGTTTCCTGCCATCTGTTCTTTTAATTATTTCCAGTTCCTCCAAGCTATTTATTAAATAAATCATCTCTGCTCTTGAACACCGTTTACTGTGTGCTGCCATTTTGAAACTTTGTTTTGAAAACAAGCCCAGCGCGGAATATCAGCACCACCTCAACAGACGGGCAAGAGAACTAGCATGCGCAGAAAGACGGGAATTCATTTAAAGAGGAATGAGTGTATACATGAACGTGCAATTATTCTATTCGGAATTAAAATCAGAATAAACCAGCCACTTACTTCGGAATTAAGTTTAATTCGGACATTTTCATTCGGAATTAGGTGTTTACATGGTAACTTTTAATCATTTTAAATCTGATTTAACTTTAATTCTGAATTAAAGAGGAATAAACTTCCCATGTAAACGCATGGACTGAAGTCTTTAGTCTGCAGCTCTGCAATGAAAGTGTCACTGATGTCCTTCAAGCCTCCATCAGGGCTTCCAACAGTCAATTATCGACACACACACGAACACACATACTTCAAGTCCACTTGAGGACCAGAATAAGTCATGTTCAAGCACTCTGACACCACCATAAAGCAGCTATAACACGTTTGATATAGTGTGTCTCATTATAAGGAAATACATTATATGCTATAAGAGACAATAAAGCAAAGTCCTAGTTAATAATTAAAGCAGCAGCGCTCTGGCCTCTGTGATCTATTATGAAATCACACTGTTATAATTAAAATTTGTTCTCATCTAATCTGTTCTTTTTGTGTTTCTGCTCATGCAGTCATCACAAAAGACAGTGTGAGCGCACGGTGGTTAATGCGTCTAGCGTTTTGAGGTTACGCTAACGAAGAGAACGCAGCAGCAGAACAAAGCAGCCGTCGTCTGAACGGACGAGAATCTGACACGAGAGCTGGAACATCATTTTTTTTTTTTTTTTTAAAATCCGCTGACAGTTATTTGTCTGTGGTGTTTTTACGGCGAACGCAGCGCCCGTCCACCCGTCCTTTCTGCAACCACACTGTTTCACTCCATCTCTTTATCTCCATCTCTTGCTCTCCTCATTTTGTCTTCTATCACACACTGTGCAACCCATCTGTTTCAAGAACTTCAAAAACCCTCGCCGCCCCCCCCCACCCGCTGCTTTTTTTAAGTTCACTTTACTTCACTCCATTGTTTTTTTTTTGTGTCATGAGCGATACTTCTTTAATACCCATCTAGGCATTTTATAAAATGCCAATTCATCTATAGCACTTCCTGGATAATATTTATTTCCACGTGAAAGCGAGCTGTGCAGAATTAGGCTGGTGCATGGGCGTGATGCGTTGTGAAGATGAAAGCTAGACTCGGGGTGAATGTGTGGGCATGTATTCATCTTTAACCATAGGATCTATGCAGAAATGTATATTGGATTAATGGTACTTGGAAGCTTAATTTGGAGTGGAGCGCTCCAGCTGTGTTAGTCGTGACCTCTCTTCATTTCATGGACGTGCAGATTTTTTTTTCCTCCACGTTCTCAGATCACAAGAGCTGCCGCCGTGTTTGTGCGTCTTCGTCCATTATTGGAATAGTCTTTCACTCAAGTATCACTTCTCCTCAGTGGTAGTTTTCCTGGGAGTCCGAGGAGGTGCATGTGTGTTTTGTCTGCTGGGCGAGTGTTTGATTGGGGCGTCAGCTCTCTCCTCGCCAAGGCTGAATTTTGGCAAGAGGTGTGTGTGATGTGTCTCGCAGCTCTGGCACCGCTTGACTCCAGCTGCCTTTGAATGCAGCTTCAAAGCCTGCCTCGCTGAATGTTTCCCTCCACACGACCTGGCACCGTTTTCTCCTCCTCCTCCTCCTCTCCTCCTCCTCCTCCTCCTCCTCCAGCTCTCTGCTGTGTTTTTCTAGTACCCTTTGCCCTTCATCCTTCACACCTCACCGTGTCCTCTATCCTGCCGTACGCCGCGTCCTCTGACAGGCCTGTTTGCCGGCGTGCAGTAGAGCACGGTTAAACTATGACCTCGGCAGGGACGGCAGCGCCAGAGATCAATGGGGTCAATGGTAACAGTCAGAAATACGGGCCCAGAGAAATCAACCCGGCTGCTGGCGAAATCTGTCTTCGCCGTCTGGGTTTATATTTAGCGATGATGACATGGAATAATTATAGATGCGCTTTATTGCTCTTGGTTTTCCAGGTTTCTTCACTTAAATTAGATGATCTGTTTCCTCTTGTTGGGTATTAAATATCCTCTATTTGGATTTTTGCTCCGGTGTTTCATCCAGAACGCCATTGTTCTGGTGCGAGGCTGAAGTCTTTGTCTAATGAATGCACGTGCAGAGATGTGAAAAGTGGTCGTGGCATAAAATGGTGCAGGAGCTGCTGTACATCATGGAAACAGGTCTAATGTGAGAGAAAAGCCTGGTTCAGCTGGAGGTTTTAGCCCTGATTAACCAGGTTTTCTCCTCTCTGCTGTGCTCAGTCTGAGTACCGTAGTCCCGGTGCAATCTGTTGGATTCCTTAGCTAGGCCATTGTTATGTAAGAATTTAATATTTACTAGTAATATACACTGTGTTCTAGTGAGACAATCAATCAACAGTTAAAGGAGCCGTTGTGTAAGATTATGGCCAAAACTGGTACTGCAGTCACTTTCAAATTACTGTTGAGCGGCGTGTACCCTCCCCCTCCCCCTCCCCCTGACCAGAGGTTGCCAGGTCGGCTGCAGAATGCAGCAGGAACGTAGGCTGTCATGGCAAGCAGCGATGGCTAACGTTTTTTATCAGTTCCATCAGAAAAGACTGACACTAATAACTAACGTTAGCAATGGTCATATGGGTCGATTTGCAGCAAGTGTAATACACAATATATGCGAAGAACGAATAAGAAATCGTTTTACCGTGGTAATGTTAGGCTACTGTCTCAATTAGGTTTCACATTACCATGGCTCTGCTAATGTTTTTCACGGCATGATGAGTGACGGGCTCCGCTTATTAGCCTAACGTTACATTGCTAGTGTTAGCAATATCAGTCACCGTTTTTATATTATAACTAATAATTATTTACCTTTTCAATTCGATGACCCACCTGCTCCATAACGTTATGCGCTAGCGTTACTATGCACGAACATGCATAACTTTGTTTAACTAGTGAATACTACGACGTAGTGAATACTGAAATTTCTTTCGTAACTAGAGGAAATATTTTCCCGTTGAGGCGTTTCGTAGAAGTTTCGTATGTAGAGGCGTTCGTAAGTAGAGGTACCACTGTATACCACTGTTACCTTGTCCAAGTAAATTAGCGTTAGCCAAACATTTAGCTATGAATCTTACCTGTCCAGGAGAAAATCAGCAACGTTGGCGTCTGTCTTCAAATTCTTCTCCGCTTTCAGCCGTCTCCATCTATCAAAAGCATCGCCTATACAAATCCTTGTTTTATTTCGGACCTTGTCACGACGTAACTCGGATTCATAACGAGGTCTTTTAGGTTTTGGAAAGCTAGACATTTTTTCATCCAACGCGTTCGTAGCGGCTGCTGCGATAATTAGAGCCGAACTGGCAACCCGGATGCCGAAACACTACTGACTTGGTGATTGGGAGATAGGTGGAGGGTGGCGCTTCAGGCCAAAACAAAAAATGACAACATCAACATCAGTTGAGGGCTGCAACTCCTCTTTTTAAACGGGAATATTCTGGCTTGAGTGCTGTTGTCAGTGACATAAGTATTTGAAATGAACATGATTTTTAAATGTCTGTTGACATATCGGGGTCATTTTATGATTCGTTTTATTATACTTCTTACATACAGGCTCCTTTAACAAATGCACTGACTACGACGGAGGTGCAAAGTGAATTAATCTCTAAGTTGTGTACAAGATCAGAGAGGCCGTTTACTCACATCACAGAATGAGACGATGCTGGAAATGACAGTGTTCAACACATCACCTTTCAGAGTAAAAGTCACGGACGCTGACTTCAAATGCAGTTTTTTCCCAACAGCCGTTGTTTTGTTTATGAATTACACAAATTTTGAACTAAATTGTAAGTAAATGGAATGAAGTGAATTGTGAAGTGGATCATTGATTTGGATCATGAATTTGAATGGACAGGAATGAAGTGGATTACACATGAATTACACTGAATTGAAACTGAACTGGAATACAATTTAATTTACTTAAAGGTGGGGTAGGTGTTCTTTTAAAAAAAACAGTTCCAGCAAAGTGATATTTTGAAAATATACACCCCCCCCTCCTCCCAAAGGCTCCGCCTCCTCCTCTTCAGCTCACCCCTCAAAACCACGCCTTCACATGATTCATGACTACATGAACCGCAGGGAGGGAGGGGTGGGGGGGGGGAGTGTATTGATATTTGATGGACGTATTAAGCAGCCAATAAATGTAAAGATGATCAGTACATTGATTGGTTGAGACCAAAACGTTTCAGTTTTTTCTATTTCAGTGGGTGCAATGTGAATGTGAAAAGGTTTTCAGGCAATATTGTAAAAAGTGCTGCAAAAAAAAAAAGAACACCTACCCCAGCTTTAACTTAATTTAATGAAATGTTGTAAACTAGCATGCTTTTTGTTTAAAGTCTCTTGAGATGACTTTGCTGTGAAATTGTGCCAAACAAATAAAAGTGAATTGAATGAATTCACTTCCCTGATAAACTCTTGGCAGGTTTATCAGTGATTCTGGATTTGATCTAAATTGTGGTTTGGTTAACGTTTTTTTTTTTTCACTTTTGCTTTCAACTTCATCATATTACTTCATTTATTTCACTTTTTTTGATGATATATTGACCCAGTATATCAGTATTAGCATGCTGGAGATGGAGGAGCCAGGCAGCAGAAAAAGTGTAAGACTGTAGAGGAAATTTGTGGTTGGTGACGGAAGGAAGATGCAGAAGACAGACTACGATGGAAACAGATGTGACAACCCCTGAGGGGAAAAGTGAGAAGAATTTATATTCTATTTATATGTTAAGATATAATGCTTTTAGAATAACAAAAGACGCTCAAATTTGCCTAACTCAAATAAACATTTATAAAATAAATGTCAGAATCTACTTCATTAAATCAAAAAAAGAGGCAGTGTCACTTGTTTAACAACGCAGATGTGCTTACCTGCTAATCGGCTGGATATCCTCAGGCTCTGGTCCATGCTGATTATTAAAAAATGTCTCAATTATTAAGCTTAATCAGCCATCTGATTTACTGGTGTGCAGCAGCTGGGTTGATCTAACTCTTCACAAATTCATCTTTATTAGTTGATGGTAAGATTCAGCTGAGAACATTTACTAAAAAGAATATCGGACAGACTTGTAGAGCTTGTTTCAATAATGACATCACATTGAACCAGTTGGAAGGGCTTATAGAGTAAATAATGCTTAGATATTTTGGGAATTAATTAAACAGAGAATGAGCTTAATACATGATGGTCAACAAGAAATAAGAAGTTAGTCGAGGAGAAAAGAGCAGACAGTTAAGGGCGTTACATTTTACTGTCCAAGTGTAACCTGTAAATTGTCAGATTTTGCATTTTTGATGTGTGAACAGGACTGTAAACGGCTTAATTTAAATGGGCTGACTGACTGGATGCCTGGTTTGAGGAGAACTAAGCAGCCATGCAGGGCTGAGTGATGGATGGCAGGTTGGCAGAAGAGTGAACACGTGAAGGCACGTGGACCACATGCAAGAATACAGATTTAAAAAAAAAGACTTCCTGAGACCCAATAGAAATACAGCATAAAACAGAAATTTACATACACTATTAAAAGACTCATAATCTTTTTTCCTCACTATCTGACAATATATCAGACTAAACTTTTTCCTGTTTTAGGTCAGGTTAGGATCACATGAAATTATTTCTATTGACTAAATGCCAGAATAATGAAAGAGATAATTTTTTATAGACTTTTTTAATACTTTTAAGGTCAGAAATTTAGATTCATTGTCTTAGTTCTTATTGTCAGGGGCGGCGCTAGGGGGTAGCTTGCAGTTGCTATAGCAACCCCAAAATATGGCCTAGCAACCTCAAAGCAACCCCAAGAATGGAGACTATTAAAAAAGAAAAAATCTTAATTGTGTTAAATTAAATAAAAATTGTGACAATTTAATTTAAGATTAATTTCATGTGTTTTTGTTTTAAATTAAAATAAAAGGAAGACAATTAAAAATGATGAGAGAGAGACTCGTCTCGCCAGAGCTGGCCTGCAGGGGTCACGCGAAGTCAGCTGGGAAAAAAAAACCGGGCCGTTAGAAAAGTTACATCAAAATGGAGGCTATCTGTTGAAGTGTAAGTCTGCCAGATCTCTTCTGATGTGTACTTATGTGAATATTAACTGGTTAAAATGTGATGAACAGGTTATTGTTAAATGATTTGTAGTCTGGGCTGTTAATGTGCATTTCTCACTGCTGTGAAAAGCGGCATGACTATATGGTAAAATTATAATAACGAACTTCAAATTGATTTTTTTTTTATCTGTTTCATGGCATCCGCGCTAGTTTCAGATAGCGCTGATTAGAATGAGTAGGCCGGTAATGACACACATATCCATATTTATGCTATTTAATTGGTATTGCAATTAAATTGTCCAGCAACTCCATACAATTGTTTAGCAACCCATAAGCAACTGCAATGACAAATGTTTTGCCGCCCCCACTGGTTATTGTCTCTGGAAGACTTAGGTCAAACATTTTGGGTTTCCTTCCACAAACGTCTTGTGGGTGGTATGTTTAAGGTCATTGTCCGTTTGGAAAGACACGTTTACATCCAAGTTTAAACTTCCTGGCTGATCTCTTGAGATGCTGCTTCAATATTTATCCATAATGTTCTTCCTCATGATGGCGTATATTTTGTGAAGTGCACCAGTCCCTCCAGCAGTAAAACACCCCCACATGCTGCCACCCCCTTACGTCAATGCTGAGATGTTGTTCTCAGGCCTGCAAGCTTCCACCTCTCACCTCCAAACGTATGAACTACTCACAGAAAGATTTTTGTATGTTCCAAATCAAAACATGAAGAAAACTTTACACAAAGTGAAGAAAAAGGCATATTAGACTGTTCAAAGACAAAAAAAAAAAACCCACTGTGGAGTTCAAGTTAGTGAGGTCATTCATTCTGTAAAAAACGGGTGTCAAACAGGTGACCCTTATTTCAGGACGAAGGCAGCAAATGTTGTACGTGCTGGTTATAGTGGATGTCTCTTAAAGTCTAAGTAAAATGGGTGGTTCCAGACATTGTTCAGAGCAGCTTACTTTGATTAAAAAGTTGATTGAAGAGGGGAAAACATAAAGAAGTGCAGAAAATGATAGGTTGCTTAGAAGTGGAAAAAAAAACAATGGAAAACTGCCATTTAAATGGATGGAAGAATCACCAAAACAGTAAAGAGTTAATGATCAGCTCCTGAGTAATCAAAGAAGGTGTGAAGTTACCTGAGGTACACTAACAATCAGAAGATCTGTATGTGAAGCCAAGACTATCAGCAAGAAGCCTCCATAAAGTCCCATCACTGAAAAAAAAAAACATGTGCTGAACCGGTTATGATTTACCAAAGAACACACTGACTGGACTAAAGAGAAATGGAGCAACTATCTGTGCATGGATAAATGCAAGATGATCCATTTTTGGGTCTAGGGGCCACAGGCAGTCTGTCTCAGATGGCCCCCAAACACTGAATTCAAGCCACAGGTCACTGAAGACAGTGAAGCATGGTGGAGCAAGCATCATGATGTGGGGATGTTTCTCACACTTTATCACAAAACACGGGGCATGAATCAGACTGAATACAAGATCAATTCCTAAAACGTTGGGAATGCAGAATACAATAATTTACAAATCTCATAAATTCATATTTTATTCCCAATAGAACATAAAGAACATATCAGATGTTGAAACTGAGACATTTTACCATTTCACTCAAAATATTGGCTCATTTTGAGCTGCTGAGATCTTCAAAGTCTTTAACGTTTTATATTTTGCAGAAATTGCTCCACAATTTTCAGACGCAGTTTATCACAGACTGGTGAGCCTCTGCCCATCTTTACATCAGACGCTCTCTTAAATGCTCCTTTTACATCCAGTCATGTTACTGACCTGTTGCCAGTTAACCTAATTAGTTGTCAAATGCTCCTTCATTTTTTTTTTTAATGTTGTGACAGTTACTTTTCCTTTTGTTGCCCCTGTTCCAACTCTTGAGATGTGTATCTGCCATCAAAGTCAAAAAAATGAGCTAATATTTTCCATAAAGTTGTAAAATGTCTCAGTTCGAACATCTAATATGTGCTTTAGTTCTCAACTGGGAATAAATTTGGGTTCATGAGATTTGCAAATCACTGCATTCTGCTTTTATCTATCTAACTTATTTGGAGTTGAGCTTATACATCAAAATACTCGAAGAGCTCATTTTTCCTTATGTTAAAGAGGAAATGCTCATGAAACAAGATATCAACCCCGTACACAACAACCTTGGTTCCAGAACAACCACGTTAAAAGTTCTCAGAAACAGAGGTTCTACAATTAAATATTAGTTCAGCGATTCACAAGAAAGATTAATCTTCAAGCATTTCTCAGTTTATACAGTAAATGTTTGAGCTCGGAAAGAAAAGCTGAGACTCTGCTGTCTTTTTTAAAACAGAATAGTATCCCTTTGTCTTCACTTTCTGTAAAGTAATAACATATTTAATCAATTTGTCTTCATGATTTGATTTGGAATAGAATGTCTGGCATCCCCAGTGCGTTTCTGTGTTTGGAAATAAAAGCTATTACAAGGATTTTGAGCTTTACTTGGTTTTTAAGCACGCTGCTGTTATTTTGAACCCGGCTGTATAACTGGAGTGAAGAGAACAGCCAGGTTCACAACGTGACAGGTGTTTTCCCAGGAATGCACAGCGAGTGGTTGTTATTTCACTTTTTTTAAACATATATTTCAAACTATTGCAGAATATTACAGAATATTGGACCACTGTGAAGCAAATATTTCCAACTGGACCTGATTTTCTGACGGTAAAAGCAAGAAAAGATGGTGCTTTTACTGGCAATGATGAAGATTAATACACACCAGTTGATGTGTTTGATGGAGAGAATAAACTACAGCGACAAGGTTAAATAAATATATAAGAAATGTTTGCCTTGAACAGCACACAGTCGTCCAAACACACACAGGCAGTCGACATATTTGTATCGGACCTTTCCTTGTCTTCATAGTGTCAACCTGAACTTTTGTTCAGAACTTGTCACTGTCGCTGTGTTTGCAGGAACTGTTAACGTTCGAAGTGAGCTCGCTTTTATGCTGAAGACAAAACACCTAAAGAAAGGAAATTAATTTTCTTACCTTGCTTCCAGGTCTCAGCTGAAATCGTTTTGAACCCAGTTTTTTTTCATGGAGCAGAAAACAGCAGAAATAACATCTGAAATGAAATGATCCTTAAGAAATATGACATTTTTTTACAACACATTTTAGAATAAAAGGGATCCAGAGTTATTTATCGTCTCACTGTTTCAAGCTTTGGGGGGGAAAAACTTTCCATGAAAACTTCAAGCTGGCGGATGAATGAACAGAGAAATTTGCTGGTGTGTGCAGGTGAGTGTCTGGTGTGAAACCTCACACCTGACTTCCACCTTTCCCTCCCGCTATGGTTCGCCAAATGTTTGCCCACGCTGTCACCACCTGGCAGCTGCCGTGTGACTGCGGCGTGCGCGAGTGTGTGTGTGTGTGTGTGTGTGTGTGCACGCACAGTCGCGTCCTCTCTAACAGATGGAGTAACCTGATACACCTGATCTCATTTCTGCCCTGACGTCCATTTGCCCTCATGGTCTGCTGGTGATGGTATCGAGGCCTCACCCCGGAAGTGGCCAATCACGCTCTGCCCTGCTGACTTCTTCATTTCCATGGCGCTGGCACGCAGGTGCACTGATTCCAAATAAATAAATAAATAAATTTGTTCAGGTACAACAAATCTCAGCATACCAGGTGGCTCTGAAGGACATTTGTGTGGAAAAACAGTTAATCTGCTCTGCTCCTGGGAGTTTCATCATACAGTAATAATTGCACTGTTAAAAAAGAATAGTTGAGAAAACTCAAAATTTCAAGGCAACCTTTTGCAGCAAAAGTTTTGAATTGTCTCAACGATTTGCAATGTCATCATCCTAACTCACATTTCATCGTTGTACCAGTTACATTTATATTGTTCTGTGAATAGTCACTATTATTAATTCTTCATTGGGCCAATATAAACTTGTTTATTAGCTGAATAGTGTGATTCACAGGACTACCAAAAGCAAATCAACCCAACGATTATTTTAACTACTGGAATTAATAAATAAATAAATGCATTTTAATAATAAAAGTCTGTTCCAACCGCTGCATATATTTAAATAAAGCCTTGTTGCTCTGTTATATAAGCGAGTAAAAAACGCGACAGATGCAAATCTTGAGCATGCAGGCTGGTAAGTTAGCTAGTTTAACTAGCATTGTTAATTTAGATGCAAGCCAAATAACCAAGTAGCGAATTTACTGTAGTACATTTGGCAAAGCAGCAAAAGTTTATCATCATGTCACTCGCTATTATTTAATGTATTACATGTAGATTTGCAGGCAAAATACTTATTTCACAAGCTTTGTTGAAGGTCTTCATTTGAAATAAATACTCTCTCCATCAAAGCTGAGTTGCAAGTTGAAGCAAGGAAGCATTTGGACTTGTTTTTGCTGTGCATTCTGGGAAACTTTGTCCAACTTTGTTGTCCCAACAACAAATTACAAATTCAGCTTATTTACAATTACAAATTTAGATACAATGGGGTGCACATGATCGGTCTAATGTGCATTTTCAAATTAAGAATGGCTTTTTTAATTTTCATGTTCAGAATACCAGCTCTGCTGAATAGATCGATGTTTTCTTTTTTACAGTGTAGGTATCTTGTGTGTTTGTTTTCCATTTAAATACATGTATAACCTCAGCGAGGGTGATGCTGCAGACCTCTAGGATGATGAAGCCTCCTAAAAAAGGTGAACATGTCCTGATTACCTTTTCCTAAAATGAATCATCCCGCCAGTCTCTCTACATCCGGGACCGGTACCTTTTTGTTACGGACTCCAGATGGCTGCAGCTTTTCAGTGTCGGCTAGAGGTGAAATTCCATCAGCCAAATGAATGAATGAGCCTCATTGGCTGAGTAATTTATTGATATTTACGTCTCCCCTCCTGGGATGCGACGGGCTGTAGGGGCCTCTGATGAATGTGGCGGCGGGGTGCCTGTCTGCCTTCACAGCATCAACCACGATCAGCGGTCAATCAAGCCCTTCGCTTTTATGAGCCGCTGAGTTGAGTTACGCGACGCAGAAAGCCGCTTGAGCAACGCGTGTTGATCGTTTGACCGTCGATTATTATGTAAGCCTGAGCTGCAGCCGCGAAGAAAAGATGTCAGATATTGACCTCCTTTGTCTTCTGAAATCCGCAGCGCTTGATCAATTTATAATTACTCCGTATGACTGATGAGGTAATCTGCAGGAGGAATAGGTATTATGATAAAACATTCATGATGTTACTTGGCAGTCATCCTCGTGTGACTGAGTACCTGTCGGGTACTGGATCATAGTCATAGATCTGATAAACATCCGAAGCTGAGAAGCCCCCAGATCCTCGGAGTAAATATTATCTGGCCGGTACATTAGGCTGATCTGTCTGTAAAAAGCCTCCAGTCTCGGGAGAAACTGGTTTCCAGCAAGCATCTGAAGCACCTAGCTAATTGAGTGCTAATGCTAATTTTAAGCGTGACCCAGTGCGATTGCGTGGGCTCTTGACATTAAAACAGTTGTATCAGCATGTCGCAGGTCCCCGACACACAAACCCTTCCTCCTCCATTACTGGACACCTGATCCCGCTCAGACTTTAACTGATGGGAGAGACCGAGCAGGAAATGGGCTCACAGCGGTTCTAACCGTGACCCCCGGGTACTTTGAGCCATTGAATTTCGTTTATGAAGAGGCCTCTAGTCTTTCTCTTCACCATTACGGAGTGGCTCTCCTCTTTTCTGGCGTAAGAGATACTATAGATAGCAGCTGAATTACAGGGTTTGATGTTGTCGGATTTCAGAGAAACAAAGAAAAGGAGAAGCAAACAGCTTTTTTTTTTTTTCCTCTGCCCGCAGTTTTCAATCAATAACCAACCAGGAATAGAAAACTTTCCATTTCTGTGTTAGATCTGTTAATTCTGTGTGTGTGCGGCCTCTTCGGTTTGTCTCCTCGTCTTGGCTGGAAATCTGCAAATCTGTCTGCTCACAGATCAGAGAGAGAAGTGGATCCAGACGCAGCAGGACGGACGTAACCTGAAAAACCCAACAGATGTGCGCTGCTCTCACACATCCTCTCGCTTTCACCCGAACATCCTCGGGGGGGTTTTCTTCACCTTCTTCACCCGGCAACTGCTTCGTTTGTGCCTACATGGCGGTGACTGAGTTTTCTTTGTATTTCTATTTATTTTTCTATGTGAAAGGCAAAATAATTACATTTTCTCAAAACAAGATCGGTTACCTGCCGTCGCAATGATTGAGCCTAAAAATCAGTGCTTCAGTATTAAATGAAATAATTACACAGTCATTTACCAGTATAAAAACGCAGGAAATAGCGTTAGCGTTAAACTCTGCTATCTATTACATGCTCAGTCTGTGCTTATTAGTAGCAAACAGCCGTCTATGGACAGTGCAGATGTTAGCTGGTGCTAGTTAGTGAACATCTGTGTGTGCAACGTGTGCAGTGCCTGAACAGTGCCTTTAAATATTATTATTATTTTTTTTAATAGGTGAAATATTATGATATTTTATTACTTAAATTTTGGCAGAATTTGCTGTAGTCTTGATGAAAGATCTGTGACATGTTTGGTCAAAATACCTCAGAGATACAGAAAAGAAAGAATCCTTTCCCATCACGTCTTTTGAGTTCTGTTCAAGGCTGGTTAAAGTGGGCGGGGCTACCTTCTAAACCCCACCCCCCCTCTTTATAAAGCAGTGTTACAGCTTTTTCTACTCATGAGAGTAGAACAAAGTCAAATGCAACAAGGTGTGAAACTGGGTGGAGTTAAAGATAAAGATCCTATTCTGATCTGGGTGTATGATGTCACAGCACCCTCCGCATTTGAGTTCTTCATTGAATGAGATATTTGGAGACTTTGTGAAAAGCTACATTTGGAGCCACAAACCTTTTGAGCTCTCACTTCAGACACCTGAACATAAAAAGCTGGCAAATTTAGATTTTCCTCATGCATAAAAAACATATCAGTAATGACAACAACAATAACAATAATAACAATAATAATAACAACAATAACAATAATAATAATAACAATAACAACAATAACAATAACAACAACAATAACAACAATAATAACAATAATATTAATAATAACAATAATAATGTACAGTTCATCTACAGAGCTACAGAGTTTTAATGGTGATTAAAAGTCTAAAAAGTTAACTCTAAAAAGTTAGTTTCTATTCTGTTGTGTCCTTTAAATATCCATCAGCATCCATTAATAATCTGTACACGCATCTTCCTTCAGCATCAGAGGGGTCATCTGGAGCCTGGGGGGGGGTGAACCCCCAACATAGTTGTCCATCACAGACAGACAACTATGTACTCACTCGTATGGGCAATTTAGAAACATCAGTTAGAGCAGGGATTCCCAAAGTGGGGTGCGCAAGCTGCCTCTAGGGGGTGCGCGAGATGAAAAATGTAATGGCGGTCTGATCAATTTTTTTTTTCACACAATAAAGATGTGTAAATAAACATTTCCTTTGTAAAATTTTAAATCAAAAACTGTAATTTTAATGAATAAATAAATGCAGGCTATTCAAAATGCACGTCATCTTAAAGTGAAGCGTAGAAGAAGAAGTTATATTCTTCAACCACTGCATTTGCACCTAGCTTGTGGCCTCTACTTTATTCATTCTCGCAAATATGCTAAATGCTGTGTTATGATGACGGGTTGTGTTAGTTCCACGGTCATTTAAACTTGCTGCAATTTTTGTTCAATGTTCAAAGTATTCTAACATTTTCCTCAGCTTATCTGCTTTCTGCCACTGAGTCTGAGCATGTCATCCATCCTCTTTGCTCTTAAAAGTGGAAGCCTGCGCATAACTTTGTTTCATTATATTGGAACTGTGTTACAGTGTTTCAGTTTAATTTAAATGCGAGAGCGCATTGTTGTGATTGTGATTATTATGTTATATGTGTGTTCTGGTCATTTTAGCATGAATAAACATGGCGACTTTAATATGGCTATAATAAAGCTTGTTGCGTTTTTTTTAAGGGGTGGGGGATCGGGGGTGCGTCAACCCGGTTGAGACATAGAAGGGGGTGCGTGGCTAAAAAAGTTTGGGAACCGCTGAGTTAGAATAACAAATGTCTCTGGACTGTGAAAGGATGAACCGAAACCAGAGCTAACCCATGCAAATACGGGGTGAACATATAAACTAAATACAGACCAGGCCTTCGCTGGGAATCAGGAACCCTCCAGCTGTGAGGCAACTGTGTAAACCAACAAACTTTCACCAAACTATCTTGCCTTCCCATTGTTAATAAATTCATAAAAATGAGTCATCTTGAACCATTTCGTTTCATATGCCTGTAGCTTCACGTCAGTTCAACACAGAATCCTTGATTTCTCATTGTGTCTTTGACTTTACCATTTCTGAAATTAAAACTATAAGGCTACATTCACGCTGGAGGCAAAGTTAATCCAAATCTTATCTTTTTGTTGGTGTCTGAACAGCTCAGATTAACTTGGGTCACTTTCTGATTTTGGTCCTAAATCAGATCCGCATCCAGTTTTTTTCAGTACTTCAGTTTGAACAGACAGGTCACGTTTCTTCCATCTTAGATGCCACCGTCATCACAATCCTACGTTGGTGGGAGTTTTTATTTGTTTTCCTTTTCCTCAGTCTTCCTCCTCACTATAATTTGCTTATGAATTTCACTGCAGTAAAACTTCAAAACTGAACCATACAGGCTCCCTGCTGCTGCATCACTTCCACGCAACCGACGTAGCGCGTTTGATGTCACTCCGTCTGTCAAAGCAGCAGACAGTTCAAACCAGAGACTGATATAGGTCACATTTAAAATCCTAATGTGAACAGCCACATAAAAAAAAAAAAAATCAGATCGTAGCAAAAAAAAAAAATCAGAATTGAGTATTGAGACCTGCAGGACCACGATGGGGATTAATTTAACCTCTAAAATGTGCATCAAAGTGAATCATTTGTTCACTCTGTCACAGGTTTCATAGTTCACGTGCACACCAGCGTATTACAGTGAAAGAGTGACACTAATTTATATACCCTTCATATATTTCTGTCATCTTTATGTCTACAATTGCACACAGAAAAACACCTAAATCCCACACACACACACAAAAACAGAGCTCTCATATCGTTTCTCAGTTTCTGAAGGACGGAAAGCTTTGTATCGGCTGACGAGCCTCATTTGACCCCGGAGAAGCGTGACAAGAAAGAAATTAAACTGCCCCAGCTAGAAAAATCAAATAAGAAGGATGAAATGGCGAGCTGTAAAAGCACAAAAACCAACTTCCTCTAGTGTTTCCTAAACCAGCCCCCCCCCAACACTCCTGTCCTGAAAGAGCTGTTGTGGATATCACTCTCAACAAAGTGATTAAGTGGCCTCGCTGTGGTATAAATGGGATTCTGGCGTCTGCGTCCATTCTCCTGTCCAAAGCTTCATTTTGCTGACTCTTTGCTCCCCTGCTAAGTTCAGTAATGGATCTTTAAATTCCCCGTGTTGTCGGGTCCTCACTCACGCCGCCACTGGGTTGATGACAGCTCTCGCTATCATGCGCCATCTCGTTGATAAGGCTTCGCTTTGTGCCTTTAAACCGCACTGATTATTTTTGCCTCTTCACAGAATCTCCTTCCCGCCCTGAACATCTTCAGGGCCAAGCCTCTCTCGCTTAATATATATACACATTAAAACAGCCTTTTTAAAGGTTCTTTTTTTTCAGATTGCTGCTTTGTAGTTTTTTAAAGGTCTGATTTTTCCGTAGCAGAAGCTTTGCTGCCGTTTCTGTTTTAAGTCATCGTGTATTAAATCAGACTTGTGTGTGTTTTTCCTGTTCATTTGTGAGCACTTCCATTTAAGAGAGAGAAATATGGAGGAAAGAGAATAAAAGGCTTGTGTGTGGGTAGTTTTCTCTCGCTGTGATCTTTAATGATGGATTTATTATTTGGAAGGAATGATTTCTATTTAAGTGTTTCATGTTGTTTTTTTTTAGCTCCGTTTTCCTCAGTTTGGAACCACATCTGTGGCTACTGAAGCAAATGATTGCCTTATAAATGCAACAGCTTTCAAATGGCTCGATTCTCATCTAATCTGACTGTTGCTGTTTTCTCTCTTTCTTTTTTTTTTTTTTTTTCTTGCAGAGGCCTTTGACTTGGTGATCCGCCATGGCCGTAACTCCACCCTCGCCATGCTGAAGATGGAGTTCCCGAGCCTCGGAAGCGGGGCCCACAACTCCGTATGGCAGTTCTTCATGGACATGTCTCTCTACATCCTCGGATCGGACACCACCGTGGACAACATGGTCAACGTGCTATTCGGCAAACTCTTCCCGCTCGCGTACCGCCGCCTGCTGGGGGGCGGCGCCTCCTCTGAGGAGTGCGTTCGAGGAGCCTGGAAGGACTCGGGAGCGTTCGGCCCTTTTCCTAAACTGATGATGACGCGTCTGTCTCGGTCCCTCCTCGCCACGCGAGTCTTCCTGCAGGCGTTGAACCTGGGCATCGAGGTGGTCAACACGACGGACCACCTGCGGCCCGGCCGAGACTGCAGCCGGGCCCTGCTGAGGCTGTGGTACTGCCCGCACTGCCAGGGCATGCTGGAGCCGCCGGCCTGCAGGGGCTTCTGCCAGGCGGTGATGCAGGGCTGCCTGGGGGGGGCGGCGGAGGTGCAGCCCCACTGGAGCAGCTACATAGACGGTCTGGGGAAGCTGGCCGGCGGCATGAGGGGAGAGCAGGACATGGAGGCCGTTGTGCTGCGACTGCCTTCGATGATCAAACTCGCTCTCAAGCACGCGGTGAACATCCGCAGCCGCCTCAGCACGCTGGTGAGCATCACACGCCAACACGCTTTAGCTAGCGGCCAGACTGTAAACAGAAGAGGGAGTTCACTGGCGTCGCTGTGTGACGAGTTTAAAGTACCTTGTATAGCTTATAAATAGGGCTGGGCAACGATTAAAATTTTTAATCGCGATTAATCGCATGATTTCCCTCACGATTAATCGCATTGTATACGGAAAATCAAATAATGAAATCAAAAGTAGTGTAAAGGTCACTTTTATTTAAATGTTTTGTTGTTCAAACACTTTTAACATCAGCACTTGTCAGTAACACATATTTAGTGTAAATCTCATCTTTGAAAATGTCAAATAAAATAAAGCTTAGTGCCACTGCCAGGGCATTAATGTCATCCTGTTTTTTATGAAAAATAAAAAAAAGTCTACAAACAAAATCCTAACAATCTAGAGGCCACAATCAGAACATTAAAACAGGTAATTTCTGAGGTAACAGCAGAAACTTTTAACGGGGAGTTCAACTTACCAGTTGTTACAAATAATCTTGTTTCTGTTGAATTGTCCCCTGGAAGGACTTTAAAATGAAAATATCCATGTTAAAGTTCTGTAACTTTATCAATCCGTAATTATCTGTAAATCATTTGGGTTTTTTTTCCATTTTCAATTGTCAATCAAAAATTTAAAAAAATTAAAAAGTGACTTTTTTTTTTTTTCCATTTATAATCTAACACAAAAAAACAAAAAAAAAGGCTGTGTTTTTATTTCAATTTTAGCAAACAGGCCACGGGACTAAATTTGTTTTTAATATTTTATTGTCTGGTTTACGTGACCCAGAAATGGCTTTGTTTTATAATCAAGGACTAGACTTTCTGTTGTCGTTACACATCTGTGCCACTAGATGGAGCTGCACTGCAGTAACCAGCTAGAGAACAGCAGGACAGTGAACACATGGAGCAGATCTGATGGAACGTGGAGGAATGACGCGATAGTCTTGAACAAAGGGATTTGAAAGTTTTTTTTGAGACATAATTGTTAATATTTCTACCTGAGTTGCTTCCTGAACTGTAAAGTACACTGATTTTTATCGTTCTCCATGTCTGTTTTAGTTTTGCCACATTTTTACCAGCCAATTTTCTGGTTCGGCAGCAGTCAGTAACAGACTTTTCAAAACAAAAGCACGTGAGCAACATACATTAACGCGCGATAAAATAAATGTCGGCGTTAATAAATTAATGCGTTAACGCGATAACACGTTAACTTGCCCAGCCCTACTCATAATGAAAACTATTTATAAGATAACAATATGTCTTTTTATTTTTTGAAAGGCAGTTCTCTCACTATTCTTCTTGACAATTTGCATAAAGTCACATTTTGATTAAAGGATCTTCTCCAGAAACTTTCTTTGAATCCCACACTCCCTCCAATTTTCACCGCAGGAATTCAAGTATACAGTTTTGTGAGAGAAAGGTAACTACCTCAAAAACCCCAAAAAGCTCCAGATAAGGAGGTGATACTTTTGAGAGAAGCCAGAACCCTCGAGATGAGGCTTTTGATCGGTTCCCACCATCTGAGTCATGTTTTTCTATCTCAGTCATCTTAGGTTCAATCTCCAACATAGCATGTATAATGTTCTAACTTTAAATTTAGTTGCTAATACCACTTTAAAAGTCAGACATTGAGGCTCGCTTCAAGCAGCTCGGGAAACACAGTGAAGAGGGAAAACTGCTGATCTTTCCAGGAAAGCGGTGAGTCGAGGAAATAAAATGGTCATCTCTGATTGTTTCCCAGTCGTTACAGTCTAAGGCAGAAATAAAAGTAATCTGTAAGAATGTGAAACATTAACAGATTTTCAGTTAAGGTGACTGAATGAAACTGTAGACAGCTGTCCAGACCCGTCGCGTTTTAGTAGTTAATTCGTCTCATTTGCTGCAGCTTAGACCTCAGTGGAAGATTTATACCTTGTAAAAAGCCCCTGGATGTTTATAGTTTTAGATGCTTTGTATGGAGCGATAGGACTGACAAAAGAGAGTGAATAGAAAATTGATCGAAACTGAAAAATAAATGAATAACAGAAATAGTAGTTGTATGAAAAAAAATTAGCGTGGTAGCATGACAAATGTCAAAAAACAAAAGAGTAATTAAAAACAGTCTATTCACTTTTCACATGTATTCATTTCCTTGTTTATGTGTTTATTTTCAAATTTCTGTTGATCTGAATTAAATTAGTAGGAGAGTTCACGGACGAGTCAGGCGGTTTTAGGTTGAGGGCTCTTGATCATTATATGTGAACAACTCAAAGACTCATCAAAGACTTTAGCTAATGTTTAACTTGCCAAATACCTCGAACCATCGGGGGAATCTTTATTTGTGCCGCAGCCAATGAGAGAGCAAAGCACTGGATGAGGTCACCAAGAGGAAGATAAACCTGAAAGGGGAAACTGTTCAGGCATGCAACACCGCCCATAAGTTTCTGAAGCGTGAAGCCCATTTTTCGGACCTACGGGGTACCGACCCAGTCTCGCAGTGGTTTGTGATACAGTCAACATTTAATCTACTGGATTATATTCATCAACACCAATGTCCAGGTGATTTTGTCATAATAAAAGACAAAACACTGGTTGAAATATATTAACAAGAAAGTCGTTCTGTGGCTTCACACAAACACTGACACTCATTAGTATGTCATTAATTACATTTTCAGCAAACTAGGAATTCTAATGCAAGCTAACAACATCTAATTATTGTGTAAAAATAGTACTGATGTCAGGGGAAATCATGTCAGTGATAACAGAGAATTCAATAACATTTCCTTATTGAGCTGCGACGAAGAACAACTCTTAATCTTTAGGTTTACTGATGAGCAATTTTAACATTTACAACATGCAAACATAAAACTAACAGAGTTAAAAACTAAAAGCATTAAAACTATTGAGGAGAAAGTTGGATGAAAACAGTTAGTTTGTTGATACGTGTGAACGTGCTTTTTTTTTTGCTGTACTGTAATAAAGTGTAATTGCACATAGACTCCAGTAGGGGGCAGTGGCGCTCTCATTGTCAGTGTGTTCAGGGAGTATTAGCTATATTGTGTCGCACACAGCACAGAGTTGGTGATATGAAGAGAACAAACCCTCAAGAGGCACCACGGAAAAATATTTAACAAGGATAAAAAGACAAACAAAAGTCACCTGAAAGCTAAGACGAGGAAATATGACGACGCTGATGTAGCGCCTGGCTTCACTGTGACTACAGTGGGATTTAAATATTTACAGACTAAAAAGCAATGCTAATATTCTTTGTTCCAAGTTGATCTAAATATTTCTTTTTTGTTTCCTTTAGCAGAAAATAATTGAGAAGCGCTGTGTTACAGTGTCTGCACTGAAGTTTCTCTGACTCATTAAGTTAGAGAAACATCTGAGCTTCCTGTTTGGCTAAGGGCATCAAGGGTCACTTAATTTGCTGTCACACTTGACGTGTCGTCCGGTCTCAGGAGCATCAGCCTTGTTCGTGTCACTGGGAAGCCCTGACACTGATGGATGCAGCGGTGCGTTGCTGGTTTTGCAGTTACCCCTTTTGTGCGTGAAGACAGCTGAATGTTGAGCTTGGATACACTGAGATGAAATCAAAGAATCTTGACGTATGTCATGTTTTCCTGCATAGACAAACGGCCTGTCGATGATTAGGTGATACCACAGTGTGGTTCTTTAATTCTGCTGGTCAGAAAAGTGAGAGGTAAAGCTGGCACAAAAAATAATTTGAGAACCTGGGCTGTTTGCATTAGGGATGGAATGGTTTTCGGTATTACGGTAAAGCGCGGTAAAATTTTACGCGATAACGATTACCGTTTACGTTTGACTTCATCTCATTATCGCGGTCGATTACCAGGATGTGTAATATCAGTCTCATTCAAGTCTGCGAGCGACTCACAACAGTGTCTCGCGTGAATATGTAGCTTGTAACATTGGCACCGTAACGTTAGCATGGCGGAAAGTGGTGATAGCACACAGGACATTTAACAACCCACTAAAAGGACGAAATCCGAGGTCTGGGCATATTTTGTTTTTCTTTTTTTAAGAATGCAGAGGGACAACTGGTGGAGGACAATTATCCTGTCTGCAGAGCACTTGTTTACATTTTATTGTAATTTGTACAAGCAACTTGAAGGAGCTAAGGCTAATGCTTCAAGCTACTGAGATGTTTCACCAAGAGTAACCTGGTTGACGCGCTTCGCTAACTCACATTTCGTAAACGTTACTGTTGTGTGTCGATCGAAAAATGACCGGAACGATGTTCTTCCGATGCAGTTAAAATATTAATTAGGGATGTCCGATAATATCGGCCCACCGATATTATCGGCCCGATATTGGCATAAAAATGTAATATCGGTAAATATCGGTATCAGTTTTTTTTTTTTTTTTTTTTGCACAGACAATGTGTTAATTCCACGACAGGAGATATGTGATGTTACCTAAAATTAGTTTTGAGGAAAAATAGCCCGCATATATCGGTATCGGTAGATATCGGTATCGGAAATTGAGAGTTGGACAATATCGGCATATCGGATATCGGCAAAAAAGCCAATATCGGACATCCCTAATATTAATTAATTCCATTAACTGATCCAACGACCATAACGCCGGCAGTTTATACCTGACCCTCAGGTAACAACACAGCGACACCCACAGACACACAGAGTGAACTACAATTCATAACAACATTTTTGACTCCTTTACAACTGTTTCTTTATTTGCACATTTATACGTATTTAAGGTTCAACTTAAAGTCAAAAGTTTATTTCATTTGAACTTGCACTATAATTTTTGTTGCTGATAATTGTTTGCATATTTTGACCTACTATGGTTGTTAAAGTGTTTATTTAAATTTGCACCAGACAAATAATCTTTGTTCCTGTTATTTATTTTGTACATTTAAAATAAAACCTATTTCTGCGCCAATTGTTTCTCCGTTTAATGTGAAAGTTTCATTTTAAATAAGATTTGGCTTCTAATGTTTCAATATGACAAGAATATCACAAGATTTTGTGAAATTATTAAAATGTATGTTTTTTTTAGACATTTGTACAGCAATTAAGAATATCGCGATAATATTGTAAACCGTGATAATTTGGTCACTATAATCGAGATATCAAATTTTCCATATCGTTACATCCCTAGTTTGCAAACATGGTTCTAGTCCAGTGTGTCACGTGTGTGTCATGTGTCACGTGACACACCACACATGACACACTGGTCATGTGGTCATGTGTCAACAGATCTGCTCACAGCCCTTGGACCATAAAAAAACAAACAGCATCAACAAAAAAAGCTTCCTCTACTCTTACCCAGATTTTCATTGTGAGGGTAATCAGCTTTACACAAGCTCTCTCTCAAATTTAGCTAACTCGATTAGCAACAACATTCCACTTATTTTTGACCTGGGTGGCGTCTCTATCTGCGAAACCTCCTTCATTTAACTTAGCCGCTACAACTTTGAAAAGCTCACAATTTTTATGTTTCCTGCCATCTGTTCTTTTAATTATTTCCAGTTCCTCCAAGCTATTTATTAAATAAATCGTCTCTGCTCTTGAACACCGTTTACTGCGTGATGGCGTTTTGAAAACAAGCCCAGTGCGGAACATAAGCGTCATCGCGACAGACGGGCAAGAGAACTAGCATGCGCAGAAAGACGGGAATTAATTTAAACAGGAATGAGTGTAAACATGACCGCGGATTTATTTCATTCAGAATTAAAATGGGAATAAACCAGCCACTTACTTCGGAATTAAGTTTAATTCGGAATTGACATTTTCATATGGAATTAAGTGTTTACATGGTAACTTTTATTCGGCTTTAACTTTAATTCTGAATTAAAGAGGAATTAAACTTCCCATGTAAACGCACCCATTATGTCATCAATTCTTCATTCTCTTCCAAGCTGCTTTTACTTCAACCACACTGATTCTTGAGTTGTCTTGGTCTCTCTCTCTCTCTCTCTCTCTCTCATTTAATTCATTCGTCAGTTCTCCAAAGCACTCTTTCTGTCTTTCTCCTCACTGTTTTCTCATTGCACCTTATTTAACCTCAATCACCTGAACCTGCTGCACATCCATTTCATAGTAACGCTAATATTATTAAAACCCTGTCATCAGTTAGTTATACCAATTACTCCAAATATTTTAATGTTACAGCAGCAGGTAACGCATAATGCGCTACAAGTGTAACTCGTAATGCATTTCTGCACCAACTCTTGTTGGCATCAAGCAGTAACTTGTTACGTTGAGGATACGAGAAAGTCTTTTTTTAAGACAAAGAGATGCAGATGCAGGAGTCTGTCCTCCAGCTGTTTCAGCGGCAGAGACCTGAGCACCGCTACTAGACTGAAATATTATGAAGTACGTTTATAGACTGCCAGCATTTTGTTTCTTCAATACAGAGCTGTTCCAACTTTGTCATGTGCAAGTATATAAATTATTGCTGGGCGATATGGAAAAAATCATATATCACGATATGGACTATTTTATATCACGATAACGATATATATCACGATATACCATAATAAAGTATGTTTTCAGTTATTCTCTGAAAAGTTTGACAAAAATTTCATTGCTTACTTTTCAACTTTATTTTGAAAGGACATTTAGCTGAACTGTCACAAACATACATTTTAGTGCAGCAAAAACAGGTAGGTACAGAGGTACAGTAGCTTTCACATTTTTCTTTAAAGTGCACAACAGTTTCTGAGAGGAAAAATACATTTTTGCACTGAAGTTCAGCTATAAAAAATAAACACAAATTATTTTTCAACTTTCTGAAATCTATAACCTTGTAGTGCAAAGTTTGCAAACCAATATAAAGTGTCTAAAGTAAACATCAGGGTTGAAGAGAACTCTGTTTAAGGCATTAACCATGAATAAAAGTGCAAACATAAAAGGCTACTTTGTAGAAGTAGATATGATTCTACTACGTTGCAGGTTATTTAATTACATATTTGCTGTAATAATTGATAAAATTAGGTTAGAAACGATAGAAGAGAAATGGCACGATACACACTTTTATATTGTCCCCACGATATGTATTGTCATATTGCCCAGCACTAATATAAATAATAATCTATAAATACATTTTATATATGTATGTATATATTTTGATTATAGAAGGCCAAATGATCACTTTCCAACTGTGAATTTATACCTTTTTCTGTATAAACTGGTTTAATAGGCCGTAATGAGCTACTTGCCATCTCTTTTCTGCAGCGTGCCTTATTTGGGATCGGTGCTACAGCTTGAAGCTACTTTTCAAACCTTAATTTGGATTCACATCACTCTCAATTATCTACGAAGCTTATTATTACGAGATGATAGAACGCAAAGCGTCTAGCCTGAGCGCTCACTCTACCGTACACTAAGAGAGAGGAAAAAAAGAAAACACGACATATTTTCAAATTTAAGTGGCCCCCCCCCCCCATAAAGTGAGCGTTTTCGAGTTGGGAGTCACTTCAGACGACATAATGTGCGCTCTCGAGCGCAGCAAAAAATGATTATTTTCATTGTACCTCCTGGTTTGTGTTAACAGACTCACAAAGGCGAGGTAACAGCCGTACAATCTAACGAAAGCACATGCAGCAGCAGCAAAGCTCCCAGGCGTGTCTCGTTAAAACTCGTCTGACTCCTCGGCAGCAGTGACCCGTTACGTGTGATGCAATAAAACCATCAGGTTTGTTCGTGGCCCTCATGTGAAGTCAGAAAGTGCTCATGAAATATGAAGGTCTCTTTCTGCCGGAGCTCCAGATCTTGGATGCGCTTTTGCTTCTGTATATCTGCTGAACTTTTCACTCTCACGCCCTGAATCCCCCACTGTGACCAGGTTTCCACTCAGAATCCATCATTTATTAACACACAGGTTGACCTCACTTACTCTGCAGCGGGGGGGGGGGGGGGGGGGGGCTCTTCCTTTCTCTCCTGTGTGTGCATGTTTGAGATCCTTATTTAAAATTAAATAAGTCTTGTGTGGGAATGTGTGCGGTGAAGACTTGACATTGTGTTCGTGGCTGTGAGTCTGGTTCCAGTACACGGGATTAAAGCTGCTTTGACAGCGCATTATTTCGCTCAGTGAAAGGTCGCGTTTGTGTGTGTTTGTGTGTTTGTGTGTTTGAATGTAATCTTTGACAGACACTCCTCAGTGGTGTCATTGAAGGGACAGCGGCATCATTTACATAAAGGCTAATTCTGTCTCACTGAGTCACGAGAGATCAACCAAAATTAGATAACACCTGATCACTTTACCTCAGATTGGAAGTTTGGCATTTGTGTGAATGAACTGAAAGATTCAAGGACCATTACACTTTCTGTGCTCCTGTTTCCTGCACGCATCCAGTTTTTGACATATATCAGGTTTTCTGTCTCAAAAAGAGCCCTTCAGGTGATACCTGCACCTGAGAAAAGAGACGGAAAAAGAGAAAAATTGGTTTATTTAGTGTCCCATTGTTAGTTCAGAGGAGGCTCTAACCAACATTAGCCTCCATCAGGACCTGAAGAGGAGTCTGTTGTCTCTTTTTCATAGATTCAGATTCTTTTTTTTTTTTTTTTTTTTACTTCTATTTGACAGTGTAGTAAATGTAGAGCCCTTTTTTAGGGGTGCTTCAGCCCCAAAAACCTGGAGTAAGAAATGTTGGGGCCAATTCCAATTCCTCCCTTAACCCTCAATCTCAACCCTCGCCCTTAACCCTCAATTTTTGGCCCTCAATCTTAACCCTCCAAAGTAAGTGTGAGGGTTATCTTGTGACTTAGAAATGGGACACCCCTCGAGTGCAGTTACGTCATCAGACTGAAATGTATCAGAGCCGTGTTGTCTCTGTATTTCCTGAAATAACACAGGGATAACATTGAAAAGAGCGCCGTATATTCTCTAAATAATATTAGCAAATAACACAATAGAGGATACATTATTCAGTCCTCCGTCGCTACACAACAAGGTATACAAGTAACGTGAAGCTGCCTGGGACCGCCGACGGGACCCGGACCGCTGACGGGATCCGGACCGCTGATGGGACCGTTAGGGCGGAACGGGACCACCGACGAGTACAAGTAACGTGAAGCCGACCTGGACCGCTGACGGGACCGCTGACGGGGCCGGGACGGCAGCGGGGGCCACCGACGAGTACAAGTAACGTGAAGCCGACCTGGACCGCTGACGGGACCCGGACCGCTGACCGTGGCGGTCCCGGTCCCGTCGGCGGTCCGGGTCGGCTTCACGTTACTTTGTTGTGTAGCGACGGAGGACTGAATAATGTACCGGGACCACCGACGAGTACAACGTGAAGCCGACGGGACCGCCGGTCCAGCAGCAAACATCGTAAAGTAAAAAAATAAATGTTACGCAACAACGATGTTAATCCATGAAAAAAGTCTCAAACAAACACAATAAAATGGTTTCGTAACATTTATATCTTTAAGATATACGAAGATACTTACGTTTGTAGCTAGCTTCTGGATAGCCCTTACTTCCAAGGGTGGTGTCGGAAAATCTCAATTTTGAGGGCGATACAGCCCTCAAACTCGTCCCTCAACTTGACTTCCCTTAGAATTGGGACACCACTTGCCCTTAGCGGGAGCGCGCATTTTTGAGATTGAGGGTTGAGATTGAGGGTTAAGGGAGGAATTGGAATTCACCCTTGTTATTCTAAAATTTTAGTTCGCATTTGACAGGCTTAGATAATGCCTAAAACTTAATCCATAGTTTGTGGTTTAAGTTTATATATTAAGAATGAAAATGAAAACGACCCCGGCCTAATGGTATCGTCCTCTTCTCACTAACGTTACTTCTCCTCTTCGTTGACCATTTACAAGTTAGCGTGTTAGCTCAGTTAGCATTTCAAATTTCGTTGAAATTTTCAAAGATTTGCATGTTTTCCAGTCAGTTTTTTTTTCCCAAAAGATGATGCTCTTCTCTCATAAATGTCATAATGTTTATCAAAAATTATTTTCCAATAAACGTTTTTTGGTTTTGTGTGAAAAAAAGGTGGGGTTGTGGGTTGTGGTGGGGCTCATTGGGTGCTCAGCACCCCTAAATCTCTGACCCTAGGATCGCCCCTGTGTAGAGATGTACAAAATGTAGATGCAGTCTCACAGTATTTAGAAATGTAAATAGTAAAGGACTGAAAAATCCTTTTCTTATCATGTCTGGGTTATGTTAATGACAGAAAAACTGCTTAAAATATGGAATTAGCCGCCATGTTTTACTACTTAAGATCAAGCGTTTACACTTGCATTCTATCTAATGGCCAGTAGAGGCTCCAACGTGACTAAAAAGAGTTTTGGAGTGCATTTCTAGTATTTATAGAACAACTGCAACATCACAACTGTGTCACCACCCTGAATGTACGCTAACATACACGAATGAAAGGTCAAGGCTGACTTTTATAACCACTGACAGCATCTGTCATTTCTGCAACTGTCCCCAAACACATATGTACTTTTAAGTGACCGCTGAAATCATCAGTCTCTGCACCAGCAGTAGCCCTAACCAGTTGGTCACAGCCCTGCGGTGCCTGAACTCCTTCTCCATGTGCTGTATGAAGCAGAAGTGAAATGGCATCATATTTCATCCCACCTCTGCGTCGGCTTCATAGGTAGAAAAGGGCTTAAGAGGAGGGCAAAGGATAAAGTCAGGTTGTTTTGTTAGAGCCATTTATGTGACTTAAGCACAGGAGATCCTGCTTGTTGTTTTCTATTTTAAAACAGGCAAATATCCTACTTACATTAAATCAAATTTTGATTGTCTGAGTTCTGTTTATTGGCTCAGTGTTACAGCAGTATGTGGAATAAATGAGAATGCAACCATTTTTGTCAGTGCATGTTTGTAAATGGACACAAATTGTCTTTTTCTTTTTTTTTCTTTTGGCAGTATGACTCTCAGAGAAATTAATTTGCTATTTCAATCTCTGCACTGACGGACATGATGGCTGCTGAATATTAGAGAGACAAAATACTAAATAAGAGGGTAGTTTGTGATCAATACACTTTCATCAAGAGGCAGCCGAACCTGGAAATTAATGTTCTGATAAAGAAATTGCAGACATATATATATATATATATATATATATATATATATATATGGCAGTACAACGCCATAGCTATTGATGTAAAAACTTAAGTGATTTAGGTTATATAATCAAGAAAACCATGGAAAATGGTAAGATATCAGCTCTTAAATAAAACTCTTATGAGCAATCTTTGTGGTTATTGTTATGTTTGTCCAAACAAATGTACCTTTAGTTGTACCAGGCATTAAAATGAACAAGAAACTGAAGAAAACAAGGGTGGTCTAATAATTTTTTCCATGACTGTATAAAAGTAGTTTACAGTTAATGAATAAATAAATAAGAATATTATTTTTCTTAAAAAGTCTATACATAAAAAAATGAACAAATGTGAAAATAAATGAACATGCTTTTAATTGTTCTTATCTATTTATTAATTGAATATTATTAGTAAATTGATTAAATTATTGTTTAAAGGTTTTTTAATCTTATACTTATTTTTTCTGTTAATTTATTTATACACTGTTTCTAGATTTCCTTTCTCATTCCTGTAAGACTCCTACTGTTGTGAAGAGACACAGGTGGTATCAGGGATATTAGAGCAGAAATATCCTAACATACCTGCAAACGGGAGAAATACACTTTCACAGAAAAAAGAGAAAGAACACAAACACAAATTCAACAAGAAAAAACAGTTTCTGAAAGAAAGACGATGTAAAGAAAGACTACGGCTTCATGAAAACCCAACACCTGTGGAGCGTTGCAACATATAATTTTTTTTGGCCTGAAAAGTGGCCGTCTCAGAGCGAGGGCATGTGACACTTTGTCACGCTGATCTCTTTTGGCTGTGCGTTTGTGCGTATCGTGTCATTTTGAGATTTGTAAAATAGCAGTGTCTTGCTGCTGAGCCGCGAGTTATCACTATGAATATTTTTTGCTTTTTGAATGTAATTTCATGCCATTACTTCTAGAGGAACGACACGCTGAGACGGGTAAAAAGCTTAATTTTGTTTGCTGTGCCTGCTGGGATTTGCATTTGGCTCCTCTACTTACCGTCTCTCACAACACTTTGACCATTTTATGGCGCGTTTTATTTGATCCGGGAATCTGTATACCAAATGATTGCATTTTTATTATATTATATTTAAACTTTATTCCAATTTGTAAATAAGAACGGGGCAGATAGTTATCAGAGTCAGATCTGTGGTCTCTTTCCAGTCTGCTGAAGTGCTCTTGGGCAAGACTCTGAACGATATTCAGTATACCCCTGCCTGTTCACCGTTCACCGTCCTGTACACTCACGGATTTTGCTTTCAAAGTTTTCTTTTTCATAATCTATTTGAATTTATTTTAGCCCTGGTAATTTGGTGAATTTCTTAGGCTAATTTTAGAGCAAAAAATGCTCACATTCACCTTAACTATTATTATTGTATGTTTATATATATATATATATATATATTTATTATTATTATTATTATTAATAAGGATAAATATTACCTCACTACAAAATGAAAATGCTTTTAATTTGTCATTACTAAATTATTACTGTATTAATGAGTAAGAATGTCTTTAGAACGTGTTTGGGAAGAATATTTTAGCTTATATACTATCATACACAGGCCTTTTAAAACTGCATGTCAAGGCTACCCACCAGTAACCCACCAGTGAAAATAGCATGTCTCTAGCCCACACAGGAAGTGGGATTCGTGACGTGCGTGATGGCAAAACTCCACCCCCAAAGGTTAAGGTCATCATAGGGAGGGTCAGTGATGTCACAGCTTCCCACCAGTAACCCTCCAGTGAAGACAGTGTGTCTCTAGCCCACACAGAGGCTGAGAAGTGGGGCTGGTGGCGTGGAAAAAAGTGTTTCAAATAGGCTCCGCCCCCTCAGGTTGGAGAAACCTAGCAGTAGGTCAGTGACCTAAAGGACATTCTCAAGTTTCCTCCGGTGAAAACAGAATGTCTCTAGCCTGCACAGGGGCTAATTTATGGTATGAAACCCCAAGGGGTCCAAAGGATCCCTTAACACACCGAGAGTGCAGAAAATCCTAACATCACACAAGGGATAATGAGTAAGAATGTATTTAGAACGTGTTTGGGAAGAATATGTTAGCTTATATACTATCATACACAGGCCTTTTAAAACTGCATCCATAATTAGTGGATTTTTGGGATTGTCGGAGGAAGGAACGTAACCTCCGCGAATAATAAGAATATACAGCATTCCTTTACCAGTGTTCACCATTTCATAGTTTCTTTCAGCAAATACATATTATGTATCCAGTTAAAAGACCCCTTAATTCATTCTGCATATATTTCCAATAGACACTGTGATGTGATGTGCAAATAGAGGTTGTAAAGTGAAATATGTTTCATTGGCTGCGGTTACATGATGTTTTTTAATTCGGAATTAATAATTAGGAATTAAATAATTCTGAATTAAACTATTTTCCTTTGAGTTTACATGGAAATAGTAATTCCGAATTAAGGTTTACATGGAAAACACGTTTGTTCGGCTTTATCCAACTCCGCTTTAGGTCTGGGGGTTGGGAAGGGTTCTGATTGGATGGGGGGGGGCGGACGTCTTTACATCTACCGGAAGAAAACAAACTTAGCTAACTCGGTTAGCAACAACATTCCACTTATTTTTGACCTGGGTGGCGTCTCTATCTACGAAACCTCCTTCATTTAACCTAGCCGCTTTGAAAAGCTCACAATTTTTATGTTTCCTGCCATCTGTTCTTTTAATTATTTCCAGTTCCTCCAAGCTATTTATTAAATAAATCGTCTCTGCACGTTTACTGCGTCCTGCCGTTTTGAAAACAAGCACAGCGCGGAATATTAGCGTCATCGCGACAGACGGGCAAGAGAACGAGCATGCGCAGAAAGACGGGAATTAATTTAAACAGGAATGAGTGTTTACATGACCGCGGAATTACTTAATGCGGAATTAAAATGGGAATAAACCAGCCACTTACTTCGGAATTAAGTTTAATTTGGAATTGACATTTTCATATGGAATTAAGTGTTTACATGGTAACTTTTATTCGGCTTTAACTTTAATTCTGAATTAAAGAGGAATTAAACTTCCCATGTAAACGCACCCATTCATATGATAAAAATGTGCCTACTGTGACTGTATGACACCGTCCTTGGCGTGGCACACGTATATGTTGTTGTTAAAAGGAAACCTGGAGTTGTCTTTGAGTAACATAATAATTTATACAGCAGAATAATGGCTCTTTCACCTGTGGTTGCCGCCTCTTTTTTCAACTCTTACTTAGAGTGGCAGACAGATCGACTGTCTGAGCAAATGAGTCCTTTAGGCGTGAGAGAGACGTCTCCTCTCTCTTCTGAGGACTTGAACGATGCGACACGCGAGGAGAGATGACCAGTCATCATGCGCCAGCCCGCTGCTTGGCACGCTAACGCTCGTTTCTTTCCATCCAGTGAAACTCCGGCGTGAATCAGCCAACGTTGAGAGAGAGATGGCGAGGGCAGCCAAGAGCCCCGCTGCTCCAATCTATTCCCCTGTCAGCTTCCCACCCCTCTCCCAGAGTTTGATGTCATCCACCTCCGTCTCTCATCCTCAACATCCCACTCGTTCATCCCCCCATTTATTTCTTTTCCTCTGGTTCTTGCTCGCTGCTGTGAGAGAAGATGCATGATTTATGAAGCTCTATTTTTACCAGTTTCTGAGGGGGAAGAAAGGAAAGAGTGACAAAGAGAAAGAGAAAAAAGAGAATAGATGGGGCGAGGGTGGTGAAAGTGAGCCCACGGGGGGGGGGGGGGGGGGGGGGGGGGACGGAGGGAGAGGAGTATGGAGGACACATTCATCACCCTGTGACCCCTCGGCTGAAAACGAAGATAGGAAGTAGGTTGAGGCGTAACTATGATGGATCTGACCAAGATTAGCGGAGAAATACTCCAAAATGACAAGACATGAGTTGTACAGCAGAGTAAAGTGTTTAGTTTTAAGTCTAATATCAAATATTTCTGTAAGATCTTTAGTCAATAATTCATTTCCATCTGCTCTCTTTGCTGTTGTTTTTTCCTTTGTGCTCAAATATGCCGAGCAAATCAAATCGCATTGAAACTGCTGCTTCACAGAGGAAACAAGAGCACTAATGAAATCTTTACTTCATTTTTATTAATTTATTAATCAACAGAAACATGCAGATCACCGTGGAAACATTACCCAGACCCGGCTCTGAAATGTAAAACCACCGGTGCCGTCAAACGTGTTTAAAAATGCTGTGAGAAATCATTAAAGTCAATTTTTTTTATGTCAAGTTGAGTTTAAATATTCATAGATAAGGCAAACGTATTTAAATTGAATTACAGATGACAAACTGCTGGATTTGAAAATTCTTAAAGGATCAATTTGTTGTGGGTTTGACGGCGGAAACGAAGCACTCCTGTGGTATAACTGAACGCTAAACTTTTGACTTAATGATGAAAAATAACCAGTTTGTTGGTTTATCTGATCACAACAGAATAGAAGTCTACAGCTGTTAACACACGCATGTAAAAGGGATCATTTATTGATTAAATATTTATAAAACAAACATTTTTCACTCGATAATGCTTCCAACATAATGGAGTCACCTCTTAAGTGTAGAAAAAGATTTCTTTGCAGTACATCTTTTGTACAAAAAGCCATTTATCAAACGTATGCTGTTCTCCCAGTGGAGGCAATAAGCTCGTCATCGGACCTTCACAGACGTGGATGAAACCCTCGGACCTGTGATCCGTCTTAGGTTCTGCCTCACAGATGCCCCTGTTTCATCTGAATCACAACACTGTTGATGATACATCTGATATCCTTTCACAGCTCTGAATGTCTCAGGACTGAACAAATGTGAGACAGAAGTGTGAAATCTTATTTTTGCTTGTACAGTTTTAGCATTAATTCACATACAGTGTCTATAAAAAGCATTCACTCTCCTTGGATGTTTCAGTCTTTTATTGCTTTTATAAATGAAGTCACAGTCATTAGATTTGGGCTTTTTTGACAATAATTCACAAAAAAAAAAAGAAGCTTCTTTCATGTTATGGCATTATGATGTAACAGTGAAAGCAGATTTTTTTTTAAATACTGTCAGTTGATTAAAAGTATATAAAGTAAAGTAAGTGATTGCATAAGTATTCACCCCCTTTCAAGTGACTGAAGTAATTCAACAGAGGTCCAGTTAGTTGGTACCAGCAGTGTCACAGTTAGTGGAGATCACCTGCAGTTGATGTGTGAAGTTATTATAGTATAAAAACACCTGAGTCTGGGAGGTCCAGGCTCTGGTTCATCAGTAGTCCTGCTACAACTGCAGCATGAAATCAAAAAGAAAACTCCTAGAAGAAGAGTTAAGAGCTTCAGTCCATACCTGTCAAGTTTTGGATTTGAAAATAAGGGAAATTTTCTGGCGCCCGCCGTGAGCAGTCCCTCCATCCCAACCAAGCTCCAGTATCTCTTACAGTTTTGGTGTACAAAAAAAAAAAGCTAAAATCACAGCTACACTACTTCCTGAACTGCAGCCATGCTCTTTTGTTTCCTGTGTGCCATTATTGGACAAACCGATCAATCCAGGTGTGTCTGATCATTGCAGTGAGGTCAGACACACCTGGATTAATCAGTTTGTCAATTATGGGATTTACGGGAAAAATACTAATACGGGAGGACGGCGGGAGAAAAGAGTAAAATTACGGGACTTTCCCGGCCAAAACGGGATACTTGACAGGTATCCTTCAGTGGCCCAGATGGGAGAGACTGTACATGCAACATCTGCAACATCTGCTGCACATGTTCACCAGTAGAAGCTGTACAGGTGAGCAGCAAAGAGAAAGTCACTGCTGAAAGAAACTCACATGAAGTCTAGCCTGGAATTTGCCCAAGGGCATGTAGGAGACTAGCCATCAGGCTAGACGCCAAACACCAAACATTGCACATCAACACAAACACACCATCTCCACTGTGAAGCATGGCGGTGGCGACGTCATGCTCTGGGGCTGCATCTCAGCAGCAGAACCTGGAAGGCTCGTAAAGGTAGCGGGGGACATGAAACATGAACGCGGAAAAATATTGCTAAATCCTGAAGGATGATCTGTTTCAGTCTGCAAAAGAACTACGACTTGGGAGGAGATTTATTTTACATTTAGACAACGAGCCCAAGAATACAGCAAAGGCTGCACAGAAATGCTTCAAAGACAAACAAGTGGCCAATTTAAAGCCCAGATCTCAATTCAGTTGAGAATTTGTGGCTGGACTTGAAAAGAGCTGTTCATGGCCGATACCCAAACAACCTGACAGATCTGATCAGATTAGATTGACCTGTTTTGAAAGGAAGAATGGAGAAAACTGCAGTGTTTAAATGTGCCAGTCTGATTGAGAAACATTCAAACAGACTCAGTGCTGCAGCCAAAGGTGCAGTCATTCAATTTAACTTGTGTTATTTTTAGGGCTGGGCAAGATAACGCGTTATTATCACATTAACTCTTAAATTTATTAACGCTGACATTTATTTTATTGCACATTAACGCATGTTGCTCACATGCTTTTGTTTTGAAAAGTCTATTGCTGGCCGCTGCGGAACCGGAAAAGAATTGGCGGAAAAACATGCGGAAAAAATCAGAACTCCTGTATAAACATGCACTTTACATTCTAGTCCTCTGTAAAGGAAATGTCATTACTGATTTTTTTTTGTGCTTCACACTTTATAACAGGGAGCTTGGTACTGAACATAGACTGGTAATGCTGCTCCCCATTAATAGTTTCTGCTGTTACCCCAGAAATTACTGTTTTAATGTTATGATTGTGGCTCAGGATTTTGTTGGTAGACTTTTTTTTTCATTTTTCATAAAAACAGGATGACATTAATGCCCTGGCAGTGGCAATACGCTTTATTTTATTTTACATTTTTTAAGATGAGATTTACACTAAATATGTGTTACTGACAAGTGCTGATGTTAAAAGTGTTTGAACAACAAATGTTATAGCACTTTAGTTCAGCAGAACATTTAAAATCAAAGTGCACTTGTCAGGTTCAGCAATCTAAAACATTATTAAACACACAAGGGAAAAAAGACACAGAGAGTTATGTTCTTTTTACTCGCGAGGAGAACGGACAGAGACGTGTTTTAGTTACACTCTCCTACCGCTCTAAAACACGCTCTTCGCTTTTTATTCAGAAAAGAAGAGAAATGCCCAGTAACACAGGAAGCAGGTTTTAGTGATGGATGTATACCAGACTGTAGTGCTGGGTAATATGACGATACATATCGTGGGGACAATATAAAAGTGTGTATCATGCCATTTCTCTTCTATCGTTTCTAACCTAATTTTATCAATTATTACAGCAAATATGTAATTAAATAACCTGCAACGATAAATTTGATAGAATCATATCTACTTCTACAAAGTAGCCTTTTATGTTTGCACTTTTATTCATGGTTAATGCCTTAAACAGAGTTCTCTTCAACCCTGATGTTTACTTTAGACACTTTATATTGGTTTGCAAACTTTGCACTACAAGGTTACAGATTTTAGAAAGTTGAAAAATAATTTGTGTTTATTTTTTATAGCTGAACTTCAGTGCAAAAATGTGTTTTTCCTCTCAGAAACTGTTGTGCATTTTTAAAAAAAATGTGAAAGCTACTGTACCTCTGTACCTACCTGTTTTTGCTGCACTAAAATGTATGTTTGTGACAGTTCAGCTAAATGTCAGCTAAATGTCCTTTCAAAATAAAGTTGAAAAGTAAGCAATGAAATTTGTGTCAAACTTTTCAGAGAATAACTGAAAACATACTTTATTATGGTATATCGTGATATATATCGTTATCGTGATATAAAATAGTCCATATCGTGATATATGATTTTTTCCATATCGCCCAGCACCCTACTCACTGTCTTTGTCTAAATATCTCTCCCATCTTTGTTGGAGGTTCCCTGTCAGTTTCTTCACCGTGGTTTTACGTTAGGCCTTATCGTTATCTTTGAACGCAAGTCTCTGAAAGCAGTTTTTACAACATCCTGCACAGTGAAACACACACGTTTCTCTTAAACAGTTTAACTAAATATAAGATAACTTCTATGTACAATTATTCCAACAGTACTTTACACTACTTTTAAATTCATCATTTGATTTTGTGTATACAATGTGATTAATCAGGGAAATCATGCGATTAATCGCGATTAAAAAACGTAATCATTGCCCAGCCCTAATTATTTTAATTAATTGACATTATTTTGTGAAAGTGTAGTTTTTCTTTTTGTTTGTTTGTTTGTTCCTGAAGATTAGAGCGAGAAACTAGAAATAAACTTACAAGCCTCAGCAGTGAATCTAAGAAGTTAAGTGAAAAACCTTGATGTCATCCTGGACTCAGACCTGAGTTTTTTTGATTCCCACATCAAAACTGTCACTGAGAAAACATTTTATCACCTAAAAAACATCTCCAGGGTCAGACTGTTTCTCTCTCCAGCCAACCCTGAGACACTGGTCCAAGCTTTTATTATATGCAGGTTGGATTATTGTAACATTCTTCTTTCTTTTCTTCCCAAGAAAAATATTGTCCAGTTACAGTTACTTCAACATTCAGCTGCTCAGACTAAAACCAGAAACACATTAAACCCATTTTAAAGTCTTTGCATTGGCTACGTGTTTCCTTCAGGCCTGATTTTAAGATCCTTTTACTAGTTTATAAAACTCTTAATGGGTTCTGCCCTTCTTATCTGTCTGAGCTGCTCACATTTTATGAACCTCCTCGGACTCTGGAGTCCTTTGGTGTCAGATCCAGATTTAATTATTCCTAGAGTAAGAACAAAGACATGTGCTGAATCCTCCTTTTATCCCACATTTGTGGAATAATTTACCAGCTGACCTGAGAGCAGCTGAAAGTGTGGAAGTTTTTTAAAAGGCAACTCAAGACCCGTCTTTTTAATTTAGCCTTTAAATTAGCTTTTGTGATTTTTAATTTATAAGTTATTTTTATTTCAGAGCTTTATTAGTATTTAATTTGTATTATATAATCTTAAATCTGACTACATTTTCTTCTTTTATTTCTTTCTTTTATATTTTATTTATTTATTTATTTTACTAATATCCTTCCCTTAGGATGTACCCGTTTATTTATTTAATTGATTACTTATGTGTTTTATATATTTTAATGATCATTCTTCAGTGTTTCCTCCATTCCTGTCCCGTTACTAAAATTAGTTTACTCATTAATACTCATTAATTAGTTGGAAGTCTGGTTGTGCTGCATAACATGTGCATCGATGTGAGTGATTGAGTCTATTTAATGTGTTTTGGTGATTGAAGTTTGGAGGTTTTTTTGTGTGTAAAGTACTATGGGCCTGATTTACTAAAGGTTTGCGTGCGTAAAAACGTGTGCAAACTTGACACCACCCGCAAACCAATGCGCAAGCTGATTTACTAACAGCGTGCAAAGAGGACTGCGCCTCTCAAATGAGCAAAATAGCACACGCTGTTCATTTAACACTTTTGCCCTGATGAATAAACAATATGGGGCGTACCCGCCAGAAAGCGCAAAATACTGGGAGGGGAAAATGCAAATAGGTTCATTTACCACGCGCAATGAGATTTACCAACCCTGAAAGTAATTGCGGGGATTGTGATTGCGTCTGTATTTAGTACGTTCGAAAGGAAGGTGCTAATCTGCCCAGCATTACGCACCGATGGCTGCTGTTATTGTGGCAAGGAGGCGACATCGCCAAAATCAAAGAATACGCAGAGAGAGAGTCTTTCGGACTCGTGTAAATTTGTTTGCACATGCAAAAGGAGAAATATTTTATTTGAATGTTAAATCGAGTATTATTAAGCAAAAGGTTGCCACAGGAGGCACCAGGGTTTCCGTTGTCTGGTAATTGCTGGACTTTGTCTGGTAAAATATGCGGAAGTCCGGGATTTTATAATCTCTCCGGTCAAAATGTCCGGTGAAAATACTCCTCCCAAGCACAATTTCAGTTGTAATAAAATGGGTTATTTCCACATCATTTTATGAAAAACGCCTCGGGATTCTCCCAGAGGAGCTGGTGGAAGCGGCCGGGGGATCTGGACCTCTGAAGCTGCTGGCCGCGCGACCCGACTTCGGATAAGCGGAAGCTAATGGATGGATGGATGGATGGATGGATGGATTTTATGAAAAAACATATACTTTTTTTACGAATGAGTAGTGTGTGAGGACGAGTCGGCTCCAGCCACAGCTCCACTCATTGATGCCACAGCTGCGCGCAGAGACGCATCTCCGTAATGACAGCGCTCCGCGGTTATGGAGGCTTGAACTTCTCAACGGCCACTTAACCACCCGTCTTGTTTGCCGAAGTTTTATTAAAGGCCACTTTTTCTTTAGTTCTTTGCCTTATATCTTGCCACCTTCTTTTAACCTCATCTGCCGTTCTTTTTGTCTTACCAACTGCATTTATTCTATCGCAGATTTTCTCCCATATTGCGTTTCTTTTGGTGATGTTTAACTTTCTTTGCTGTAGTTCATGAATGTGTTTATTTGCCTCTTCCACTAATATCTCTAACTCCAACTCGTCAAATTTCATTTTGCGCTTGCGTCTATCCTGCTTTCCATCCAGACTCTCCATGGCGCAAACCGTAAGACACGCAACACCTCATTTAAATACTGCGGTTTGCACCTGTTATCATTTGCGCGAGCATTCTTAGTTGATCACCCGCAAAACACACAACAACAGCACGCGCAAACTTTTTCAGTGCACACGCAATTTAGTACTCTTTATTTAGGATCTTAGTAAATCAGGCCCTATGTGTTGCACAAGTTGTATTAGAAGTGCTATACAAATTAAGTTTGACTGACTGATTTATTGATTTCAAGGCACTTTACACAGAAAGAATTCAAAGTTTACAAAGTTAAATACAGTCCTCTTCAGTCCAGTTCATTGTAGTTCATGCATGCTGCTCCAATTCGTCTCAATTCATAATCCAAACCATTCCTTTAAAAGTCATATAATGATAAATCATTGAAAAAAAAAATGACCGTGGAACCCAATCGGTTTCATTGAATCTTCACTTTGGTGCACTCCTCCATCCTTAATACGCATTAGGTGACTGGAAGACGAGAAACATGTCATTAAAAGTGCTAAAAAACCTCCAGCAAAAGCAGATTCAGGGACAGACTAAAGTAATAACAACATATACAGACAAGAGGAGCATGCGTGTGTCATAAAACTATAAGCTTTGTCATCAGGAGAAATTTGAAGCCTGATCTTACAGGTTGAGATGTTGTCTGCTTCTCAAACACAAACAGAGGATCCTGATAACTGAAGGCTTTATCTCCCATTTCACTTTTGGAAACAAGTAAACCTGCAGTCTGAGAGTGAAGGGCTCTGCTGGATGATTTATAGGCTCTTTAAGATGAGAGGGAGCTAAACTGGAGATAAAGTGTAAAATTTATCCTGAATTTAACAGGAAACCAGCAAAGATTGGGAAATGTGATCGCTCCTGCTAATCCTCATCAGCCTTGCTGCAGCGTTTTGGACTTTAGGACATCCAACTAACAAGGAATTGCTTTAGTTCAAACTTAAAGTATTTAGTCATGTATTTCTGTGAGCCAAATTTAACTGAATTTACCAGATTAACTGAATCAAAGCGCTATCTGCAGTCATATACATGATATACTGTAATTTACTGCCTCTAATTTAACCGCCTTTGAACTCATCTATATGCTATACAAGTTCTCACATCCTTACATAAAGGTATGACTCACATTTTAACTTTACCTCAGCAATTTTCAAGCATGGGATTATAATATATATATGTTCCCCAGAGGTTCTTCTGAAGTACTGAAGTACTGAGGCTAATTCAGAGAATATCCTTTTGAAACTGTAGTCTATATAGTATATTGTATATGAATCTTTTCATGAATAAAACTATGATTAACTTTTATCATGGTTTACCTTTAACAGACAGACGTCAGTGCTACTGTAACTAATGTGTCTCATAACATCCAAAACATCAGTTGACAAGTTAAAAGACCTCCACTCACTCTGTTTATCTTTTAAAAAAAAAAGCATAAAAAAGAGTAAGCACACACACTGCCGTCACCTGTGGAAAATTAAGAAACAAACGCTTCTTCCTTGACGCTGGATATAAACCATATGTGCAACTCATATTAGAAATGACTGCAGAGGTAGTTGTTGCTCCCTACAAATGTGTGACAAATCTAATAAAAATTCTCTTCACACCTCCTTTATTTTTTTCCCCTGAAAAACTTGAAAGTATTACAGTCCGTTTTTTTTTTCAATACTAAGCCATCAGTCTGCTCTCTCACAGTTTCCTGGACTGAATCTCACAAAGCATTTCAAACACAAAGCCTCACAAGACGAGATGGGAACATTTATCCCAGCAGTTTAAATGCAAAGCCGTCCACATACCTTCATGGAAATGCGTGTCTTTGAGCGTATATCTGGAGCTAACGACGAGCTGTGCACCGAACCGGAGTGTTGGCTGTCCTTCCCAGCAGCCCAGCTTGAGCTTCAATAGAAAATGGGTTAGAGCTACGGTGATTTGTATTCACCACGCTAATCATGTGTTATTTCCCAACCCCAACTATTCACGAGTCACAAAGTGAGAAGGTAAAAGGACCATGAAAAATGTTCTTTTGGCTGAGTTTCATTCCTGTGGCCTCTGACATGAAAGTCAGAAAGTAGCATGTTCATCCCTCTTCGTCCTGTAAGTCTCCAGAGGAACGGTGCCAAACACACCAAATACATTAGGATGGAGCATGGTTTGAAAAGTCATGTTGGAAGAAAAGCATGTGGTATTGAATTAACATGTTACCAAGTAGCGACACGTGTAATGGCGAAATTGTTACTTTAAGAAAGCACCCCCATCAGCTTTATGTCAGTATTTACAAAAAGGAAGTGAGCTGGAAAACAGTAATTTCACGCAATTATAGATTCCTTTTGTGAAGACATTTGTGGGCCTGTAATACCTACTTGGGTTCTTGAAGTGATGCCTGACTTATTTTAGCATATTCAGTTCAATCTTTCAGTTTTATGTTGATCTCTAACGTACCTCACAGTTATTTTGGGAGCTTTTCTTGCTCCTGCTTGCAAGCAAATCATACCAAGTATCAAATCAAATCAAATCAAATCAAATCAAATCAAACTTTATTTATATAGCACTTTTCATACATGTAAAATGCAACACAAAGCACACACACGCACCCTCGCAGCACAAAGTAAAAAGTTAAGTAAAAAGTTCAGTAAAATGGCTGATAGATACAATAATGATAAAACGTATAAAATGTGAAAAATTGGAGATGTAAAAACTATGGTTAAGTAAAAGAAATCAGGCAAAAGCCAAAAAGGTGACTCAATAAATAGGATAAAGACTGAATAAAATAGAATAAGCTAAAAGAGATTAATCAAATAAAAGCCAGACTAAATAGGTGGGTCTTGAGCCACTTTTTAAAAGCATCAACATTCTCTACATCAGTGTATTAAACAGCCACAATTCCCAGAAGTTCAGCCATATCTAAACAAATTCTGCTTAAAATACACAGAATCCATTGAAAAGTGCAAAATATTTGCTGCTGGAAGGTCTCTGGCTTTTGTATGTAGTTTGTTTTAGCCTGTGCAGCATTGACCAATCAAACTTTGGTCACTGTGCTGCTGTGTGGTTTCTTCTCTGCTGTCAGGGTAGATCTGGTTTAGTGAAAATACTTGGAGAAACTAATCTAACACAGCTACACTAGATCTCTAATTAGTATTTTCCTCTATATATGCAACAGTGTGCTGTGGCCCAGAGAGAAAAGAGCTGCTACTGTTGTTCCCTCAATAAAGAAAGAAGTAAACAACTGCTTGCTGTACCTGCTGTTAGTGTGCGGGTGTTTGAAGGCAAACCCCTGAAACGGTTAAAAACTGCTACACTGATTTACAGCGAAACAGTAAAAATGCAAAACAGATTTCAAATCCAATGGCTGTAGCTGTTTTTCCAGTTATTTTTAATTAATTTGTATTGAAAGATTGGCCATTTCTCAATATGCGCGCTCATCTGTGCTTGTTTTCTTCTGCGGTTGTGAAATGTCATCGGTCCCAGCTGAAGTACTGGTCCCAGTCTGCATCTAGACAAGTACAGTAGAAATTTCTGAATGTGTTCTTGCTCTGCCCGTTTTATTGGTGGCGCATCCAGTGTAGACTTTTGTAGACTCGACACAGCGAAGTATCCCAGAATGCATTTCGCATCAACAAGCAGCAGTGATGGCAGAGAAGAAAGGAGTAAAAGAGAACATTACAACTCTGTCGTTTTGTTGCAAAATGTAGTTTTAAGATGTTTTCATGCATTTGTGGTTAATCGATCAAGATAGATTTATAAATTCTTCTAACATGTTCTGACCAAACTTTATTTATAACATGACTGGAATCATGTCCCGTCCTGTTAGAGTCCATGGACCGTCCATGGTCCGTTCTGATTCGCATCAAACTTCAGTGTTTATTTTATGCTCAGTTAAATTGTAGATGTTTATGAATACATGTTAGCTTAGCTGCGATGCTATCAAGTACACTGCTGTTTCAACTTCAGAAAGTCCAAACTGGGTCGTCACATCCTCTGGAGTTCATACTTGGCAAGTACGACTCGGGAGAACGTACTTCGAAGTCCACAAGTCCAGACTTTGCACACTTGGAACTGAGAAATTTACCTGCACAAGTTCCAGGACGTTTTGGTTTGGATTATTATTTGAATATTAAAAGTGACACAAAGAAACTTTTGCTTTTTAGCTCAGTGGGTCCCCCTGTAGGTGTGTGGGTTAAGTCGCTTTTACGACACAGTACAAGATTTATTCTTATTTCTTACTCTCTTGAGTCTCGAAGTCAGTGTAGCTCTATGAGCTAACTTTAACTGCTGCTGTGTGGCATCATGCTGTGAAACAATACTGTTAACAGTCGGGACAGGAGACCATCAAGGAAGAAGTAATCAAAAATTCCTTCACATAAAGCTGAATCGATATTTTACCATTAAAGAAAGTATTTTGGGTTGCTTTAGTTAGCTACATTGAAAGAGCAAATGAGCAAATTTCCTTCACTATCTTTAAGTGTGACATTAAGGCTTTCCACATTCATGGTTAAAAGTAAACTTTTAAGTGACGTTCACTAGAGCTGGGCGATACTGGGAACTTTGGTATCGATCCAATACCAAGGAAATACAAGGCCAATATCACCGATATCGATACCAATACCGATACTGATACTTTTTCATATTAAGCTTAATCTATCATGAACTTTTGTGATTTTTGTCTTTGGATTATTTTGTTAAAGCCAAGAATAGAATTTCTTCAAACTTTATGTCTTCAACATTTTGTGTAAATATTCATTGGAGCTGAATCTCAGTTCATGTTTTTTTCTAGTCCACCTTTAATATTATATCTTTTAATACTTGTGTATTTTTTTTTTGCACTGTGTGCACTTTCCTGTAGCTTTAACTCTATAAATGTCCCTGTTGTGTGATAAATAAAGGATTATCTAATGTTATTTTATCTTAAATAACACCTTTCAATGGGATACATGACATGTACTGGGTTATTTCAACGTCTTAATTTTATTTTTTTTTTGAGTCGGCTCCAGTAATGTATGACTTAAGTAACATGTACTTTGAAAGTTGATAGAAACTAATGCTGAAGACGACCACTCTCATCTACCTGAATGCTCTCTGTTGGAAATTAAAAAGAAAAAAGAAAAAAAAGCTTGAGTATCGATCTTTTTACATGAGTATTGTTCGATATCAATACCGACATTGGTATCGATATTATCGATATTTGGATCGATCCGCCCACCTCTAACGTTCACAATCAAACCATGGGAACATTTGATTGTGCCTGTTTTCCTTGGGAATAACTAACTAGTTAACTAACTAACTAACTAGCTAACTAGACTTTGTCATTTTGATTCAAATCTCAAAGCGCATTATGTTTCTGTTTGAAATTCGAATGAAATCCATTACAGATAAATCCATCTGAGATTTACTTTACTGTTCGCATATGGTGAAAGTTCCCTCATTTCGTCTTCAGGCTATTGAAGAATTTGAAAAGACTTCACCTGAAATAGGATGTTTGTAATGTGCGCAGGCATAAGAACTCAGTTTTCCCGCTGGTGACAATATTCTTTAGGGAAGGAAGAGTAGGCAGACTCATTATTTTGCCTGAGCCTTGACATCCCTTGAACACAAACATTACTCACCAAATATTCTGCAGTAGGTTGGTTCATCTGTGCAAGGCTTTCCGCCTCCATAAAATTGATAATATCATATTTCCTCCTCTATATATTTCTTTATTTAAAAAAAAAAATCTTTGTGGTCATGATTGACGTAAAATATGGACCAGGTCTAGGTCTTTACACCACATATGCTCAAGCAGATGACGCAGGTGTGCCAGGGCATTGAGTAGTGTGTGTTTGTGTGTGCATGTGTGTGTGTGTGTGTGTGTGTGTGTGTTAGTGGCCAGCAGCACTTCTCGCCCTCAGAAAGTCAGGCTGCTCACAGCAGATAAAAGTGTGCGGTTATTTTCAAGCCCTCACGCTGAGCCAGGTTTTATCTGCAGACTCTCATGTTAGCTGCGTTACGCCAGCCCTGGGTGATACTAATAACCCGCTAATGAGCCCCTTCCTTAACGAATCCGGAAACTATCCGTGTGGTGGGGGGGGGGTGCTGAATCAGTGTCCCTTGTTGCCGCCGCTTCCTCACAGCTTCCTGGGAATGTAGTAACAAAAAGACAAGCGCAGCTCCAGTCACATTAATCATGGCCTGCGGGAGCGCCGGCTCTCGCTCCGGGCGCACAAGGATGAAAGTATCATGAGAGGAAGATGTGGAACACAAATAGAGTGGCAGAGATAATGGACTGAAGTGTGCGCCTGTGCGTTATTTCCCCCATGTACACGGTAGGGGATATTACTGCAGTAGTCGGGGATGTTGTGCATTAGTAAATGCTTACTAAAAGAGACGTAATCCATCTTGGTGTGTCAGTGTTGTGTGTTTCTAGACTTGTCTCAATATTTATATGGGGTCCGTGTAGGTTTGGACATTTTTGTTGACAAAAAGATTCCGAGCTAAAACAGAGTTTCCACAGACTGAGTGACCTACTGGGCCACAGCGTAAAGGCCCACGTTACGTCAAAGCAGTTGACAAAGTTCAACAAAGGTGAATGTTTGAGTGTACTTGTTTTTGGTACCTCATTTGGACCTTTTCCGTGTAAACTCTGGTCTCATCAGGACAAGGGGGTTTGTGGGGACCAAGGCTTAGTCCTAATGAAAGGGCTAACTTGAAGCCAGTACATGATGTTTTTTAATTCGGAATTAAAATTAGGAATTAAATAATTCCGAATTAAACTATTTTCCTTCGAGTTTACATGGAAATAGTAATTCCGAATTAAGGTTTACATGGAAAACACGTTTGTTCGGCTTTATCCAACTCCGCTTTAGGTCTGGGGGTTGGGAAGGGTTCTGATTGGATGGGGGGGGCGGACGTCTTTACATCTACCGGAAGAAAACAAACTTAGCTAACTAGGTTAGCAACAACATTCCACTTATTTTTGACCTGGGTGGCGTCTCTATCTGCGAAACCTCCTTCATTTAACCTGGCCGCTTTGAAAAGCTCACAATTTTTATGTTTCCTGCCATCTGTTCTTTTAATTATTTCCAGTTCCTCCAAGCTATTTATTAAATAAATCGTCTCTGCTCTTGAACACCGTTTACTGCGCGCTGCCGTTTTGAAAACAAGCCCAGCGCGGAATATAAGCGTCATCGCGACAGACGGGCAAGAGAACGAGCATGCACAGAAAGACGGGAATTAATTTAAAGAGGAATGAGTGTATACATGACCGCGGAATTATTTAATGCGGAATTAAAATGGGAATAAACCAGCCACTTACTTCGGAATTAAGTTTAATTCGGAATTGACATTTTCATATGGAATTACGTGTTTACATGGTAACTTTTATTCGGCTTTAACTTTAGTTCTGAATTAAAGAGGAATTGAACTTCCCATGTAAACGCACTGACTGTCCTGGCGTGCGTATGTGCGTGTGTGTGTGATGTGTATGCGCTGCAGACGTTGCGTTATTCTTACATAACAAGGGTGTACTGATTAACTGATTAACCCTGATGGTTTTATTTTACAGCTGGTCAGCATTTGTGTTGTGTGGGCGGTTCGGTGGGTAAAGTAGCGTACGTGTGCTTACAGTACACGATGAGTGCGCCATGGTAACCTGCTCACCTGTATTATGAGCAAAATGAATGATGAATGAAAGGCTTAATTTTGTGTGTACTGCACGTGGCCCCAGTTACCGCCGGATGAAGATGTCCAGCGCCGCTCTATCGGGTCCCATCAGTATTCGGCGGCGGTCCTGCCAGCCTGTTCACTTAAAAGGGAGCTGGGCACAATTAGCTGTTAACATTACATGGCAGAATTAAGCCTCGGCCAACATCCCCGAGGGAAATTAAACCACCGCCAAATCATTAAACCACAAGCTAAACATTAACACCCATTTGCATTTTTATAGCACCTGAAAAGAATGTGCCAGGTCTGTTATCTCTGAGAGACAGAGAGAGACTCCTTATTTGTTATTGTTATGCCGTCCTGCGCCGGGACACAATGGCATTTAAATACGGACGGACGCGGCAGAAACGAGAGGCCTCATACTTTCACGCTTGCTTTTTTGGAGTGTTATGATTACAAATTGGAACAAGGCTGGGAGAGGGTACAGTGACTTGTTTGTTATGCAAATCCCCCCCGCTTTCATCTCTCCCAAAAATAAACACCTAAACAGATGACAATTTGCAGAGGGGGGGCTCAGCTGAGCGAGGCCGACGGTTGGCTGCTGACAGGTTCTTACTATCCGCGGTGTCACTTTTATCAAAGCAAAACAAACAGGTTTGAAACCAGGAGCTGGGTTCAGGTAGTGCTGGGCGATATGACGATATATATCATGGGGACGATATAAAAGTGTGTATCGTGCCATTTCTCTTCTATCGTTTCTATCGTTTCTAACCTAATTTTATCAATTATTACAGCAAATATGTAATTAAATAACCTGCAACGATAAATTTGATAGAATCATATCTACTTCTACAAAGTAGCCTTTTATGTTTGCACTTTTATTCATGGTTAATGCCTTAAACAGAGTTCTCTTCAACCCTGATGTTTACTTTAGACACTTTATATTGATTTGCAAACTTTGCACTACAAGGTTACAGATTTCAGAAAGATAAAAAATAATTTGTGTTTATTTTTTATAGCTGAACTTCAGTGCAAAAATGTGTTTTTCCTCTCAGAAACTGTTGTGCACTTTAAAAAGAAATGTGAAAGCTACTGTACCTCTGTACCTACCTGTTTTTGCTGCACTAAAATGTATGTTTGTGACAGTTCAGCTAAATGTCCTTTCAAAATAAAGTTGAAAATTAAGCAATGAAATTTTTGTCAAACTTTTCAGAGAATAGCTGAAAACATACTTTATTATGGTATATCGTGATATATATTGTTATCGTGATATAAAATAGTCCATATCGTGATATATGATTTTTTCCATATCACCCAGCACTAGGTTCAGGTAAAGATAAGTAGGACGAGGCTTGCTCAGCGCTGGTCTCTCTCCTCTCTGCTCTGCAGGTGAACGGTGCTTGTGGACCTTCGGCTCCGCGGGCCGCTCGCTCCGTCGAGCCTCCTCCTCCTCATCAGCTTCCCGCCGCGTCGGCGGCCCGCGGCGCTCAGCCATCAGACTCTGATGAGACCCTGTCGGGCCTCCGCAGGTGAGGAAATCAGCACACAGCGCTTCCTCTCCAGTGTGCCACTGGGCCCAGTAGGTGTCTGACAGACGCATACTGGGCCCTGACACTGTGGACAGGTCCCCTCCTGTTTGATTATGACACTCAATCTTTCCCCATTTTAAGTTTAACCGTCATTCTACCGACATATTTCGCATACATGGATTACCGACTGGGGTCCGTGCGGACCCCAAGAATAAATACTGTAATAAACAACCATCAAAGAAAAATTACAACTTTTTTCTTCTCAGAATATTATTACTGATGTATTAAATGTCATCTGAGGAAAAAAACAACAACAGATTATTATTACTTTAAGAAAGTTATAGTTAATTTGCATATTTTATAAAACGAAAATATACTTTTCCTTAACCCAAAAATGTCAACAGTGGAATTTTATGATCTCCTTTACAGCAATTAAGATCCTATCTGAGCTAAGCACAAATCCATTGAAATTTTTCAAATCAGTTAAAAGAATGAGGCTACAGCGCAGCTTTTTCCTCTCTATTACCATCTCTATGGTCAGGGCCGTCGGACAGGGGGTAAAAGTTACACAGCCTTGGTGGGGCCCATGGCAGAGGGGGGCCCACGGGAAGCTAAGGGGGAAAAAATTATATATTGAATATATTAGTTAATACCAAAACTAAATTTCATGACAGATATTGATCGTAATGCAAACTTGGTGGGCCCTATATTAAATGGCATATTGTTGTAATCCAAAAACCTTAAGTCTGTTGTGACGGACTACTCTGTGTGAACACCCCTTGGAATATGCGCAAAATCGTTAAGTCCAAAAACAGCTGTTTCTCACCGTGAGGCGCAGCTTGATTACTATTAGCGTATGTGGATGGAGAGATAATGTCGCAACCTCCCAAGAAATATAAATCTGGCTCTCAGAAACGTAAAGAGAAGAAAACAAAATGAGGGGAGTCAGCTGCTTACAGACTTCTTCTCAAAGAAAGGTGAGTACAATTGTAACAAACGTTAAACTTTAAACACCCAAGATTAAATCCCATTGTCAACTGCCGTAAGCTCCGCTATCATTGCTAAAACGGACATAAACAGCCCTAAAGCAAGATCAGATAATAGACTACCCTTTCAAATGGTCTTGTTATTAAAATAAGGGAATATAAAGTCGGATAATATTGCAGCAATATAACAGCAAGCAGGTGGTCAGGTGATCGGTTGGTGTTGGTGGTGGTGATTGGGGGGGGGGGGTTTGGGGGCCCACCAGAACCTCCTTTGTAGGGGCCCAGAATTTGGTGCTACGGCCCTGTCTATGGTAGTCACGTTAGACTTGATTCTGATATAATTTAGTGTTCAGTAATTTCAAGTAAACATTATTTGTGTTGTATTTATATGGTGAAACCAACCAAGGTCATTTTGAACCCAATATATATATATAAAAAACTTAAATAAACCCACAATCATTTAAATGTCACTACATTTTAATTTTATTTGAATTTTAATACAAAAGTCAAAAATACAAAAGTAAGATACTTTAAATTAGGACCCATGGCAAACATTGACTCAATAAATGGTTCCATCTATTAAAAATACATAGGCGGAATTAGAGATTTTGACTGGGGTCCTCTTGGACCTCAATGCATTGGAATTTTTAAAAAAGCACAGATAAAGACAGAAACAGAAAAAAATCATATGACATCATTAGGAACATGGTATGAGGGTTAACTGAGCAGTGTAATAAATGCTCAGCAGGTCTGCTAGCTTTAGCGGCACAACGGCTAGATTCATATCAATTAGGAAAAGAAACACCTCTTTTAATCTCTCCTTCAGGTGGGAGATCTTAAGTTGATTTCTCTCTTTGTACCTGCCTTATGTTTTTTCTTTTTTCCATTTACTTCAGGGAGTTCATAGCCAGCCTGAGAGGCTTCAGCGCCTTCTACAGCGGTCTCGGAGAGGCGCTGTGCAGTCGTGAGCCCGCTCCGGCGAACCACTCCCTCTGCTGGAACGGGCAGGAGATGACAGACAGGTAAATGGGCTCTCAGCAGTTTTGGGTAAAACACATTTTCAGTCCTGGTGCGCAGCCACTGGAAAATCACTAAACGTCTTTCAAAAGCATCATTTATTCAAGCAGTCTGCTCTGATTCTTGATTTCCCAACACTCTTCCCTCACATCTGGAACTGTAGGTGACTTGAAGGGTAAGTTTTCATAGAGCTGATGAACTTCTCTCCCCTCCCCCTTCCCCCGTTTCCCACTGAGTGTGAGAGTAAATCTTGACTTTGGCTCTATGGGATGTTATTAATGTCGGGCATGCTGTCACCCTCTTCTTGGGTAGTTAATTTCTGTTTCGATCTTCGTACACTTCACCTCTGTCCTCTGGTTTCTAACTCAGCAGCACTCTGGGGCTCAAACCTGCAAACATCATCCTTTCTTGTCTTTTAAATTATGTGTTGAACGTAATCAACACGGCACTACAAATTTCTGATGAGGAGTGCTGCGGGTTAATATGTCACCTCTGAGCGTAAATTCAGTGCTTTTTCCTCAAACTGCTGAAAAAGAATTCGTCGCAGAGATAGCCTCAACCTGGGAAGGAAATGTCAGGTTGGCGAGGAGGCAGCGCCGTCCCGAGGGGATGATTACAAGCTGGACCGAGCGGTGCGATAGGAGGACGCAGGGAGGCAGGAAAGAAGACAAAATGATGAAGAGATTACACTGTTTTACAGCCAGCAGTTCCCCGTGTCATCTGCAAGGGCATTTGGTACATTTTCACTTTGAGATCTGCTCTGGATCATCTTCCATTATCTTCCCGGATGGGACCTTCAGCGGGGCCAAACCTGGCACCGGCTCCGTGTATTGTGTCATGCTGATAAATTTAGACTGGGTAGGTGGGGGTGGGGGGGGGGTTACTGAATGTCCCCGATATGTGAGGAGTGATCTACGGAGCTAAATGAGGAGCTTTTTATCGGCCGTGTTTATCATCCCACCTGGAACCAAGATGAGAGGAGCAGCGCTTCTCAGCCCATCAAAGAGCATCACGCTGAGATCCGTGAGGGAAAATGTGACGCAGTATCAACCCGAAGCACGTCAGTCCCTGCTTTGGATCTAACGGCGGTGGAAACTCAAGAGGGTGTGATGAAGTGATAAAGGATAAGACCTGCTGTCGATGACGAGCATTTCGTTGGGTTTGCTTTGACTTTTTTTTTTTAAAGAGCAGGAACATTTCCCATCTGTCCTGCCCATGCTCTATTTATAATTACACAGGTCTTGCTACATTTCATTTTCATTGCCACTGCTACTTTGAAATAAAGCCATGAACCCCCCCACCCCACCCCCCCCAAAAAAAGACGTCCTGTTGTTCATCGGTTCATAAAGAAAAGGCGACCATCTGTCTCTGCGTCAGGGTTTCGTTTAACACATGCATCAGTGTGTCCACTTTCCTCAAGTATTATATCCAGAAATCAATATGTGTTTTTTTTTTTTTTTGGGGGGGGCGGTGGGGAGGTAAAATTGCAGTGGTGTGTGATTTCTTTATTTATTTAAAAGCAAAAGCTGCACTTTCTTAAAGTAAGACACAAAAGACAAATAATCAGTTGACTTTCCTCGTTGATAGTTATGAAAATGAGCTATTATGAATATAAATATGTACTTTTAAAAAATATATATTTCTGGAATCAAAACTTAAACATTTTATCAAGCCTTATTGTTTTAAGAGAGCTCTTAGAGAGCTCTTAGAGTGAATATTTTCTGCAATTTGCCTGCATAATTTTCATAATTATCATAAATCATAATTTTCATAACTACCCCCCTACTGTACCTATTTTAGAAGTACATCAAATGAAGCAAGATGTGAAATAAGATGAGAGGCTGGATCACTAAATTCTGATCTGTGTCTGTGATGTCTCACTATCCTGTAAATCTGAGTGGATTACTGAATTAATATTTTGAGCTGATAGTGACTTCAAGCACCCAAACAAATGCTCTCAAGGACAAAAATATGGTATGACCCCTTTAACTAATGGTTTATGCAGCATGTCTTATTTCTATGACGTCTAAATCTGAGTCCCTTCCTGCTTGTTATGTTATTGTGCCAATGGAAAAGCAACGACTTTCAGTCAGTAAACTCTTGAAGTGAGGACCTCCATTGCTTTCTTAAAGAAAACACCTGGGGTTTGGTGTCTATAGGCTCCAATCTACTCGATCAGAACGGGAGCCTACAGGTGGAAGCTGGACAGGAAGTTGGATTTATAAAGTGGCTGCAACAGACATCAGAAGTCATGTGAGAGACGACTACCTCTTGCTCCTTAAATAGAGGCATGAATGCGATGGAGTAATTGGAATAAACCATGAACTTGCTCTCAAGGGGTCACTTTGTTTACAGCGACAACTATGCAGTTCACACACGAGCCTCTGACCTCTGCGTCTGCCTTTACATTTGAGACTGATCCATGGGGTGAAGTTAAAGTGTCAGACCCCATCGTCTGGACTCTACCCCCCCCCCCCCGACCTGTTGTTTATTCTGGCTTCATTGAGACTGAATCTAGGCTAATAGCATGGTAATTGGCTGATTAGATTAGGTTATCACAGGAGTTTACCATTCTCACTTGCTTAGCAGCAGCAAACAATAACACGAGATTTGATAACGAACTAAGAGCTGACAACTGATACTAACAGCTTTGATACAATTACCTGACTGGCATTCATCACATGCAACATTAACCTGCCTCGTCTCACTTAATCTCCCTCCTCCGTCCTCCCTCTTCAACCCATATTTCCTCTTGCCATTAATGGATCACACATCTTTCCATTATTAATGTGATAATTAGGAAGTGAGAGGGGATGACATCATAGCTAATAAGAAGAATAAATAACAGGGGAAATGTAATTGGAGTTTAATGAAAAGGAAGCGTCTGATGAATGTCGATGTCAGCCGAGAGGTGTGTGTGTTATAGCACTCAGGTCATCATTACAGAAACGAGAGCAAGGTATGACCTCAGCTGCTTTTTCATCAGGCCTCTTTTCTCTCTTAATAACCTTTTCTCTGAAAATCCAGTTGCCCGCTCCGACCCGTGGGTCCTTCATCTTTCAATCATTTAGAGCAATAAAGTAGATGACATTTACACTGCCGTCAGCATCACTACTCACCCGTCACACACTGGCTTTCGGTCATCCTTTCAGCTGTAAAATATGAACATGACAACGTTAAAAAAGAGAACACACAGTGATGTTTCCAAAACTTTTCAGAAAACTTACCAAAAAGGGAAGCACAACAATATAGAGGACTCTGATTACAAGAAATTGCCTTTCACCTTCTTATAGACCTGCGATGTGCAAAACATGAGCCGCTCTTCTCATGTTCAGTTAGTTTCCTCCTCGGAGCTGTGATCGTGCTGAGAAGAAGTTATTTCCTGCATCTTTAGAGACGTTAAAGCTTGGAGTAGAGAGGGTTAGAGCTCTGGATGGCACAGACAAGAGCCAACACATTTTAATCACTTATATATTGGATGGTTGTACTTAAATGTGCCCTCACAGCCGTAGCGGGATAAAAATACCTCCCTGCTAATGTTATCCCATTAACACAGATGATTAAAAGGTTGCTATTTTAAAGGTTAATGTGCATGAAATTAATCAGCAGCTTTGCATAATGGTGAAACACATTTGAGGATATTGTCATCTCCAGGAATATATGGATATTTATACTGTATGTGTAAGCACACTTAAATACCTGGCGTAGCTTCCTCCTGAAGGCATATTCTATTAGATTCTTTTTTTTTTTTTTATTAGATTTATGCAGTTTCACTACCTTGGGACAGTCACATAGCAAGCAACTTTAAACATTAAATGTTGGAAAAAAATTCCCTTTTTATAGATGTGATTTCTTCTGTGTGGAAAGAGTTAATCTTTGAGTTAAAGCTCAGTTACAAATGGACTTTCCAGCTCTGCTGACTGGCCATGGGGGATGGGGGGGGATCTGCAAGCTCTGCTATTCATTTCATGAACACTAGATGGTGGTAAAAGCTGCGTTTGGGCTGATGGAGGATGTGGATCTCACAGCTCATCTCTGACAACACAACAGTGCATCTGCTTAATCTGACTCAGCAACTGTTTCTAAAATGTCCTCTGTTACTTTCAGGTATCCTGGACCAGGTGTGAAAAAACTGCATCCCAGCTCTGAGTCGAAGAGCAACAAGCCTCCGGAGCCGGTCATCAGCCAAATCATAGACAAACTCAAACACATAAACCAGGTGAGCTGTCGCTTCTCTCGGGTTTAGATTCTGCAGGAATCACTTGTCACTTTGTTTCCTGTCGGTTCTGGAGTCCAGATCTCTGAATGCTCAGTTTTTCTGTGCACTTGTGTCCCCCCCCCCTCAGAGGAGGTGTTGGGGTTTGCCTTCCCATTCGTTCTACCTCTCAGCTCACAGTTGAACATTGATTCGGAGGTTGCTGGTCCTGCCCCGTCGGCCCTTTGGAGGCAGTGCAGGATAAGTGCCGAGTTGTATTTTTTTATCTCCTTTAAATCACCTGCGTCCGAGGTGATTTTTAAAACCTTGGCAACTTCTAAGCAAACACAAAGGAAAAGAGACTAATTTGCGTCTCATCTGCACTTCACCAAACATGGCAGCATCCCCTTTTGTGAGGAATTTCAGGCGGTGATGGAATGAGCTTCTGGTTTTTGTGCAGCCTTCATTGTCATGGAAACCATCTGCAGCGTGAGATGCCTGCCAGATCAAATTCAACCCTTTTAGACGGAGCTATCAGCTCACAGATCACAGATCGGTCACTTCCAACCGGCCGCATAAACTACTTCACCTTCACACGCACATGTTTTTCTGAGTGTTGCAGACCCGTCTCTCTGGATTTCGGTCCTCATCGCCTTGTTCAAACAACCGGGGAGATCTAAGGAGCCTCTTTCACTCCCCTCTGACAGCCAGAGACCCCCAAGGGAACGTAGAGCTTGTTACAGGTTGAGACGCTGTAATTTTGTCATTAACCTCTGGTGTATTACCTTTTGCATATGTGTTAGCTGCCCCCTGCTGCCTTCAAAAGGCCCCATATATATATATATATGTGTGTGTCATATAGTAAGCTCTAAAGGTCACTTCAGCTTTTAGCCCCTTAAGCCTTAAGGTGGTTTTTGAAAGTTCCTCTTTAGAAACCTCCTAATTCATCCGGTAAGAGCTCCACAACTGTTAGCGCTAACTGTAATTCTTCTTCTCTGCTTCTGAATGTGTTGCAACATAAACGATAGTCAACTAAGCCATTTTTGGGGCTTGTAAATGTTTCTAAGATTCATTGAAAGTAATTAAAGCTGCATGGAAACACGTTGATTGAAGGGCTGAAGTTTCGAGGGTGTCGTAGGTCTCGCTGTGCAAGTTTGTTAACGATAAATTCAAAAATGAAAAAAAACTACAGCGATAATCCTTTAATGTAACAGGACACACGCATACACATTTAATAACTCTTTAAAAGCTTCCTGCATCAACAGGGCCAGACTTTAGGGTCCATGTGATTAAAAGAAGGGAGCTTGCAGAGCTGCTGATGTGCACGTTGTTTACCCAGTGAATCAAGCTCCTGATTGGCTTTTGATGAGATTTTGCAAGCAAATGCAGTTTGGTTACAATGACCAGGGCTATTGTGTTACAGATATTCAGACTATTCCCTGAGAAACATGAACTCAGATCAGATGTGTTCTCAGCAATCTGATCCTCCTCCCGCTGCCCTGCTGATGATGCAACTGTGGGTCTCTGATGATCCTCCATTAACGCCTCATATTTTTGCAGGTTAATTATTCAGGTGGGAGCGTCTGGCCTCAAAACTAACGACCTCACAGCACAGTTGAGCACATTTCTTCCTCGACTCCAACCTCCAGTCAGATCTAGACCCCTGTTGTATGGATTAACATTTAATAAAAGAATGACAGCACTTGATCATATGTTTCATTTGCAGGAAAAATGTTAATAACTGTTTTTAGAAACATCAATTGTAATACAAGGAACACATTAAAAATATTGTGCAATCTAATGCAACAGTCCTGCAACGAATCAAGTTGTATACGGTGTAAGTAAACATTTGTGGCTCCACTTCGTTTGTAATGCTGTTTTGATTTTACTTTTTTTTTTACATTTTAGGTAATTTGGAGCAACTTGACTCCACTCCAAAAGTCAACAGCGCTTGTTTGCTGATCAGATTAGATGCTTTTACCTCTAACTGTTTGTATTTTCAGCTATTTTGCACTTTTAAGCTCCACAGGATTATGTTCTTTGATGGAAACTGATCATACCTGTGCGACTGACTGATTTTACGAGACAAATGTGCAAATAAACAGTATATCACTGCAACTTTCTCCGCTCGCATAAGAGACCCATGTCGTCTTTTGAGCTTCGTGTTCCTCCAACATTCAAATTAGACAACAAACTATTCCAGCTGAAATTTCCTGCTTGAAGCTTGAAATTCACACTTTCATTTATTAACACTTGAAAGTGAAGGTGTCGAGGCGTAGAATCATAAACAAATGAAGTGACACTGGATGAAAGACTTTTACCAAATAAAACAGAAAAACATCACCAAAGGTATTATTTATCATTGTAAGGAAGGAGAATTAATGTTGGTGGGAAACTGAGTGGCTGCTGAGAAATTCCACACAAAACACAAATGTTAAGTACCACCGAAGTACTGTTGGTGCATTGTATATATAAATTTAAAAAAAAACACAGACACACACACTGG